>PVJD01000962.1:0-322415 GCA_004026545.1 Mormoops blainvillei
TTTGACTTTTCCCACCTTTTCCATTACTACATCTTGATTTTGGTTGGCATATCTTCAGATTTTTACCTGCTTTAATATTGTTATTACTATTAACATCATTAAATTAATATTATTAAATTAACATTATTTAGATATTAATTATCTTTGTTTAAAAATTATTTGTTAGATTTGTATTTGTCTATTATATTTGTAACAGTTATTTGGAACTTTTTTGTTGGTTTAGAACTCTTCTAATTCTACTACACTTTTTCTTGAAATTTTTCTATTGCCTAATTCTTTTGACCCTTGCATTTTTAAAAAAGTTTCTCTGTTTTCTTTATACATTTCATCTTTATATTTGGGCATAGAATTGTTGGTCACAACTTTTTCCTTTTAATATCACAAAATTTCCTTTATTTTATGTGAGAGGGAAAAAACCCCTGAAAAAAAGGACTTCTTAATTTTTTTTCTTGTTGGTAACTTCTGTCTTGACAGTCATAAATTTTTTTTCTCTCTTTTGTTCAATCTACCAGGATATATTTTAAATATGATTACTCTTTCATTGATTTTGTACACAAGAAATCCTTGCAGTCTTTAAATTCAACTTTTTTCACCTCGGTTAAGTTTGCTCTTATTATATCTTTAATAATTGTTCCATTTTTATTTTCTGATGGATCCTCATGAGCACTTGTATGTGTTTCCTAATCTCTGTTCATTGCTCACAGTATCTATTAAAGTTAAAAAAAATATTTTTCATCTCTAATTCCATTTTCTCTGCATTTTCAAAAGACAAACTTCTTCTCTATACAGCTCTTTCTCTGTTAGTGATGCTAGTGCATTGGGACCAGCTCCTTAGCACTTAGTTTTCAGTTTTGTTTCAGTCTCCACTACCGGTACTGAGGATAAGAATGTTTGCTCATAAGCTAATTCTACTAGCTGCCACCTGATGGGAAACCTTGTTGCAATAAGAAACACCTCTTATTACTTTTCTTCAGTTTTATTCAACAGCATGTGAAGGTAATACTACTAAATATTGTAGAACTAAATTGTTGAAATGGGTTTCAAAAGAATTGGTTTCTATTATTTTTTACTTGCTTTTAGCCAAAATCCTATTATAACATATTTGTGGGAGCTTTTCTAAAATTCTTTCTTAAAACTTGGCACTGCTTTCTCAGGAAGATATCTTAACATCTTTTAAAATTCTGTTTCTATCTGCAATATATCTATCTACAATTCCTTGGAGTTTGTACCTCAGAGATGATACCGTTTTATTTTTCCATGGCAGAGGTGAAATTTCCTCAATATCCCTATCCTTTACATCCCACTTAGCATTTCATTTTGAATGTGGAGATGATTTAGGGAGAGATTTAATACCTGAGCTCAATTACCATCTTACCTGGTGACTGCAAAAGTAATTTTTTTCTTTCTAACCCCTCCTTCTTTTCTTAGTGACAACTTTATCTTAGTTGTTTTTATTTAACCCCTATTGCCTCCATAGATTTTCTGAGTGTGAGTAATTTATCAACATGTTGTTGAACTTGTCAGAAGTCATATACATTTGACAATCTCAGTGTCCTAAATCAACACTCTAAATAGTCAACTCAGGCTAATTATAAAGTCCAAGACAAACATTTTTCTTTTATAGGTCATAAAAATTATATTAGCAATGCTGACATTCAGAGAAGGGGGAGAATAAATACAAGGTGCTTGGCTTAGAAACACATAGCTATAAAATTTTAAAGCCTACAAGGTTCTTAAAAAAATTCAACTCAACTTCCTAACTTCAGAGACAAAGAGACTGAGGCCAAGAAAGTGAAAGTGACTTAGCCAAGCATGTGAGGATACTAGTTTGAACAGAAGAAGAACTAAACTGAGATATAGGAGCACACTTGTTTTCTTGGTCTACCCATCACATTTTTCTTCTGGAAAAAGCTCCATCTTTTTAGGAAATTTTCTTAGGGAATTCTCCTTCTCATCTTCTCTATCCATGTAGCACTAATAAAGGCTGGAAGTCATACTGACTTGTTCCCATGTACATAAATGTGAGTTTGTGATCTTAATTTAGACCACTCAGCACACTTCCACAACATTTTAAAATCTGACCTAAGTAATGGGAGCAGTTATTCTCTGTTGGCAATGCTGTGAAGAGTTGAACCTGCAGAACATTGTGTTTCCAACACTATGTAAAACCTTCCTTAACAGAATGAAGCTAAAATCTTGAAAGTATCAGAGATAAAAAATAGAGATGCCAGGTCCTGTCATTTGGGAGCCTGGTCCCAGGTGTGCTGTGGCCTCCTAGATTCTAATTCTACTCTGACTATGGCTTGGATGTTTAAGTTCAAGAAATGCCCTTTTGGCCTATGCTGGATTGGGTATGATTTTAGTTACTTATAATCAAAACAGTTCTGGCCAGTACATGTGGCTTTAAGAAAAAACAGAAATTAAACAGATGGAGAAGGGTAGCGAGGGAATTCTGGGCCGGGAGGGAGTTGAGCCAAGGTTTGGAGGCCAAAATATCATGCTTCGTTCTGACAGCTTGGTAGAATTAACACCTCAGCAGGTCAAGGAAGATAGGCAGTGGAGAGTATACAGAATTGGTTCCCTAGGGTGGGAACATCTGGGTATTTCACCCAGAGGAGCTCCAAAAAAGGATGGTAAGAGGGCACAACACAGAATTACCTCACGATTTACTCAGATATGGTTCCTGATATATACACATTCTCCTTAGTAATGGCAAGCACTAGTGGCAAACTAGAGCAGACAAATACTGCACATTTTTCTTATGTAGCTCAACCATAAATTTCCTATTGAAGTTAAAAGGAAACCGAAGCATTGACTCATCCACAGAGGGATGTAAAGCAAAAATGAAAGAATTCACTGTAATTAAGATTGCAAAGTTGTTTCAGTATCATCTCCTCTTTGGTGACTTGAGTATTTCTGATTTGTTGCCCTTTTAGGACTGGGAAAATGAATCAGTGAGCTTTCAACAGTGCTTGTCACATAGCCCTTCTGTAATCCTCATTTCTTTATGGTAGTTCAATCCTTTATCTTGGGATCCTTCAGTTTATCAGTTATATATTTAATCTTATCATTGGAGTTTATTGTGGTTGTACTTGTATTTTATTTTACACTTTCTTGTATAATTTAGTAGACATCAGTGTAGACTCCCTGTCAAGAAGGAAGGAAATCATTGATCCATGTAAACCAATCAAAATTGGAACCCTGGTGTTAGACACTTTGAAAGGGTGAATGCTCATCTTACTGTACCTGTCAAGACTCAGCTTTTTCTTTAAAATTATTCAGCAGTGAGGAATTGGCTATGAGATCATGGAAGGGATTGGCAAGCCCAGAGATACAATGTATTAGAATCACACCACTGATTTTCCCCACTCTGTCACTGACCCATTAGTGCTCATGACTGCCTTAGAGCAGCCACTTTAGTCAGAGACCTACCAGTCCTCTCTGCCACATAATGATAATGAAACTGTTCAGTCTGATTTCCATGGTTAAGAGAATGACTGAGAAAAGTGGTTTCTGAAATGAGAGTCATTTTACCATGGGTATGGGAAGTAAACCAGGGAGTCATTTCCCACGGACCATCAGGAGCCGTCTCTCCAGCCATACTTCTAGGGAAATTGCCAGTCCTTGGGGAATGATCAGCTTGCGGTAATTGCCTGATGCCTTCTTATCTTTAAATCCTGCTTCTTGGCAAGGTTTTATTTTTCTTTCAGATTTTCTGTTAGCGCAGTTGTTCCATAATCATCTCCTTTTTAGCTCTGCGTCCCTACTGCCTTGACTATGCAAATGTCCATTGGAATCATGAGTAGAGAAACATGGAACTGGCTAGGTGTTGTTTGAGAGAAACATGGAACTGGCTAGGTGTTGTTTTAGGGCCACTCACATAGCTTAACCAAAAGTGCATTAGGTGTTTGTTCCAAAACATGACTACAATTGAGCCATAAATAACCTCTTCACAGCCTCTTCACAGACTGAAAACTCAGGATGACAATGGCTGTCATGTGGCGGGAAGAGTGGAGGAGCCTATGCCTGATGGGTAACAGAGAGGCCAAAAAGCGGTCAAACGTGACCTGCTGGATGGTTTTCTTTTGTGTGCTTAGGACTTTTCTTTTATGAGAAGAAAATATAGAAAAGTGTTTGGCAGGTGTTACGTGCTCAATAAGGTTTTCTTTTTTTAATGAAAAGAATAAAGGGAAAAATAAATTAATAAATGTTTATTCCCAACAACAGCAGTGACAACAACAAAAACACAATAAACTATATAGTGAAGAGATGTTAATATTTGAGAAGGGTTTGCTTTTGAGTTCCTAGGGAAGTGAGATAAACCTCACACATTACACCCAACAGAAGCCGGCGGGAAGACCCAACCAGAAAGATTCCTACATCTTCAACAATCATGAGTAAGTTAAGGAGACATATCTAGAAGAATGAGATCAATGTGAGTGTATGTCAGTTCAAGTCTCCAGGGAAGCAGACATTAGGGTAGAGTTAGACCTACAGAGACTTTTTTAGGGTGACACCTGTAAAAAAAAGCCGACAATTCTTTTAAAGGTTAAAATAATTCTTTTATCCTATTCCTTAACGGATAAGGAAGAGGGAGCAGGGGTAGACGGGGAAAACCTGCAGACTGCAATGCAGCTCTGACACCTGTGAGGTGTCACAAAGGAGAGGGGGTGGAAAAGAAATTTGCTTAGGAAAAACCCAAGACGTGGGTACCATTTTGAGAAACTAGGCCAGTAGAATATTCCCTGTAGAAGAACCCCATGTTGGGTAGAAATGGTCAGGATCTGGTACCTCTTCCATGTTCAGTCATTGACTAGGATTACACGTGTCCTTGGTTCAAACACTATAGTACATGCTGAAGACAGTGTTATATGGCTGCCCCATAGGAAGCTCAGCTCCTTAAGCAAGTAGCTGTCTTAAAGTTTACTATATATATATTTATTTTGTAAGAGTCATTTCATAATAAATTTGGGGTAATAGTGGTGTCAGAAGAGTTAAACAGAGCATTATCCTGTACCACAGATATCCGCAAGAGTATTGGAGTTGGCATAGGAAGGAGGGCAGGTGCTGTATAACAAAAAAAGTTAATGAAACTGAAAACTTTTGCTTTGGGTTATAACAGTGCGGTTTACAAAAGACTGATGGTTCTATTGACAACAACCAGAAAAGTCAGAGGAAAAAGCAAAAGTGGTTGTTCACAGGGACCAAGCTGCTGAGGCACTCAAGAATTGAAGGGCCGTGATTTAGAGAGATGAGTTCACTGTGGCAGACGAATATTCTTCATGCTGCTTTTCCCCTGAGGTATTTTTTACACCTTGGAGTAGAGAGAGAGGCTGAGTTGCTAAGTAGAGTCATAGGCAACCCCAGAACTGGGACAGCAAATGGAGTTTGGGCCTGCTAAAGTAACCAGGTCTTGAAAAGCCAAGATCCCAGAGAGAAAGCCAGTACAAAAAAGTAAGTTCACATCTGGATCCAGCGTTTTCCTTAAGGCATATTCCTAAACTGGGCTTAGTCAGAGGCTATGAAGGTGAACAGAGAGCAGATAAAAAGTAGAACAAAAAATATATTTTTTAGCAGTTTCATGGTGCTAAGGAAATAAAAATTGGAGCCTAAGAAGTGCTAAAAATGTGGGCACTGGTCAATACCTCAGGTTCTCAATTGACTACACCATCAGGGCTAAGGCAGGCTGAGCCTTCGAAGAGGGTGGAAGTGATGAGCTCACTCCCTGGCAAAGGGCAGTATAAACGAGCTATGGAGAAAGATAATATTGTACCTCTGTAATACTTCAAGTACAATTTTTGGCATTCAATGAGAAATTACCACTCATACAAGGAAATGGAACAAGGAGTGAAATAAATAATAGGTATATACTTATGGGTATCTAAGCTATTAAATTTATCCGTAATACATCTCTCTCCTAATAGTTGCGAGTGATGTGTCAAAGAAAACAGATTACAAGATGTGAAATTTCAGTAGATAATTGGAATCTATTATAAAGGGGGATAAAGTAGAATTTTAAGAATGGAAAATTATGATAACTATAATAAAGCACTCGGTTTCAGACGGATACAGTTGAGAAGATAAGTGAATTGGAAGAGAGGACTAAAGCGGAAGGAGGAAAAATGGATGAGGAATGTTGAAAAAAGTATAATAACACAATTTATTTACAACGAATGAAAAAATCAGAAAAACTAAGAATATAAAACATTTGAAGTACATGATTACTAACTTGATATAAATGACATATATGGAACACAGCCATATGACAGAATCCACATTCTTTTTAAGTGCTTTTTAAGAAAAAGTAACTATATTCTGGGGCATAAAGCAAGATGTAACAATTTTAAAATATTGAGAAAATTAAAAAGATGATCACTGACTACAGTGGAATTAAGTTAGAAATAAGCTACAGTGAAAACAACAATAAAACAAATAAAAAAATCCCCCAAAGTTTTGAAAGTAAGCAGCCTACTTCTATGCAATTCATGGACCTAAAACAAAAAAATAAAGATGAGAAAATATTTTGAATTTAATGATAATAAAATATAACATATCAAAATTTGCAATATAAAACTAAAGCTTGTGGGAAAGCAAACTTATGAGCCCATATAAAAATTAAAAAAGGTATGTCTTAAAACCAATGATATAAGCATCCAGCTCAGAAAGTTAGAAGAATAACAATAAATTAAATCCAAAGAAAATACAAGGAAGTAGATGATAAAGGAAAGATTAGAAATTACTGAAGGAGAAAAATGTGTAACAGTCACCTCACTGTTGAATTGAGTCATTTTCTTGGATGAATTGACATAAAAATATTATTAAAATTTGGCAGCAGTGAGATAGTTCACATCAGTATGAGCAGAAAGTTTAATTTAATGAGATACTAAATGTGAATTTGGGATTTTTAAAATAAATGAATAACCACCATCTTATAATAAAGTTACTGAAATGAAAATGTCATAACATGTTTTAGAACCTTGTATGTAACACACTTCACTGTGTTCCTGTAAACTTTGCTGTTTAATCCTGTAGTCTGAGGTTTCTCTTGTTCTGCATTTACTTTTGTGATTACAGAATTTTTAGTTTAATATGTACAAGAATTTATGAAAAAAGTTTTTTGGAGAAAGGTAAAAGTTAAAACTTTAAAAAGACAGACATAATTGATAACTTCCAATCAAGAGGGAAAGAGAATAGGGGCAAATAGCAAACATAAGGAATGAAAAGGAGATACTGTTACAAACCTTACATATATTACAGGGATAGAAGTGTATTTTAAGCAACTCTATGTCAATAACATTGAAAATTCAGATGTAATTGTCAAATTCCTAAAATCGCACATCTTATCCAAACATCTGAATAGTCCTATGCTTATTAAATTAGTTAACCTGGCCTTAAAAACTTACTAACAAAGAAAACTCCAGTCCACAAAGGTTTCACTTGTGGATTCTTCCAAACATTTAGGGAAGAAATAACTTCAATCTTATGCAACTCTTCCAGGGAACAGAGAAAGAGACATTTCCCAAATTACTTTAAAATGTTGGTCAGTTTTTTTTCATAAACCTAGATACAAAAATACAAAGAAAAATAGTATCAATTTTTATCCATCCATAAATTTGAAAGGCAAAAAATTTGACTAATTTGGGTTTACTTTAAGAAATAAGATTGATTTAACATTTGAAAATTAATAAATGTAATTAACTAAAGCAACCAAATAAGGGAGAAAAATCATTTAATTATTTCAGGAAATATAGAAAAAGCATTTGATAACTTTAGCACTCAATAATAAGGATGATAATAATAATAATAATAAACTCTTGGAAAATCTGGAACGGAAATAAATTTCTTTAGTTTCATGTAAAAAAATCTGCAGTAAGCATCGCGTATCATGGTGAAATATACCTTTCTTCTGAGTTCTGACATGACATAAGGATGCCCGCTATCATTATTTTTACTCAATATTATATTTGGAGTCCTATCAAGTGCAACAAATCAAGAGAAGAGTGAGAAGAGCTGAATATGAAGAAATGAAATTGTTTAAGTATGTAAATAACACAATTAAGTATGCAGAAATCCTAAAATAGCCTGTAGACCAACTATTAAAACTCATAAATAAATGTATTAATGTTGCCAGATTCAAGATCAATGTACCAAAATCAATTATATTTCTCTATAGCAGCATATTAAAATCTAGAAAATGAAAATTAAGTGATAATACCATTTATGATAGCCTTAAAAAACAATGAATTCTTACAAATAAGTAGACCAAAGGAATATAACATATTCATGAATTGGAGGATTTAATATGGTTAAGATACATGTTTTTCCCTCTACTTCAAATATCTATAGGTTTATTACAATCACAATTAAAGTCATACTAGATAAATTTTTTGGTCAAAACTGACAAGCAATTCTGAATTTACATGCAGCTGCAGAGAGCAGGCAATGGCAACACTGAAAAATAGATAACTGAAGAATTTAGACTGGCGGATGTCAAAACTTACAAAGTCAGAGTAATTGAGACAAAGCAGTACTTGGGAAAGGGTAGTGGTACAGGCAAACTGAAAGGATCAAAAAGACATATGCACGGATGTTCACAAAAAGTGACACTGCAGCACAGTAGAGGAAAGAAAAATGATATTTTCAACAAATAGTTGAGTCAACTGGATATCCACAATGAAGAAAAAAATCAAATATTGACCCTTATCTCACACAGTGGGCAAAAATTAATCCCAAAAGCACTGTCGATTGAAATATAAAAAGCAAAATATTAAAGCTTCTTAAAGTAAACTACAAATTACCTTCCTGACATCAGGATAGGCAAATATGTCTTAGGACCCACAAATCACTAATCATAAAGAAAAAGAATGATAAATTGGACTACATTAAAATTAAGATCTAATTATTAAAATTCATTATTAAGAGAGTGAAAAGGCAAGCACAAGAGAGATATTTTCAAAACATATCTGACAGATGGCTCATATTCAAATGATTTAGAAATACCTCAAAGTAAATGAGTTATCCAAACCAGTAAAAAAATGAGCAAAAGACTTCAGAGGCCCTTCGCAACAGCAAATATCCAAGAATGCCTATAAATAAATGAAAGGGTACTTAGTCCTTGGTAAGCAGGGCAGTGCATATAAAAATTGCAAGATGCCACCATGAACCTACCAGAATGGATAAACTTAAAAATGCAGACAATGTCACATGCTGGCAAGTATGTATAAGACACCACTGAAAGGAGGCTAAATGGACATAGCTTTTCAGAAAACTGACAGTATCTACTCAAGTTAAACACATGCCCAGTGACCTAACAACTTCGTTCTTGGCTGGGATATGTGTGGGTTGGGCACCAAAAGGCATGAACCAGGATATTCACAGAAGTGTTATTTGTAATATCTCCAAACTGGAAGCATAAACACTTATTTACAGCAGAAAGTATAAATAAATTGTGGTAATGGAATATTATTTTGCAACAAGAGTAAACCACTGCTATACATCAATAATATAGATGAATTTTTCTTTTTTTTTTTAAAGATTTTATTTACCTATTTTTAGAGAGAGGGGAAGGGAAGGAGAAAGAGAGGGAGAGAAACATCGGTATGAGAGAGCAACATCGATCCTTTGCTTCTTGTATGTGCCCCAGCCAAGGACCAAACATTCAACCCAGACATGTGTCCTGACTGGGAATCAAACCAGTGAACTTTCACCTTGCGGGACAACACCCAACCCACTGAGCCACACTGGTCATGGCTGGATAAATTTCTTAAGTATATTATTGAGTGGTATAATCCAGACACAAAAGAATAGTGAAAGTTCAAAAGCAAGCAATATTAATAGACCGTGATAAAGGAGGAGAGAGCTGTGACTGGCAATGGACATGAGAGCGGAGACTTCTGGGATGCTCGTAGTGTTCTTTTTCTTGACCTAGTGGTGAGTACCTGGTTATGTTTATCTTGAAAATGTGAAAAGGATAAAGTATGCATCAACATGGACAACAGTGTGGTGATTGCAATGGTGAGGGGAGTATAAGGGGACTAAATGGTGATAGAAAAAAATACAATAAAAATTTTTAAAAAAACTTAGAAAATACATTGAGCTGCACATCCATGCTTTGTTTAAATTTACATATGATGTTATTCTTCGATAAATGTTTACTTAAAAATATTCCATGAAACTAATTTCCTAGGGAATTTGTGGACCCTGCAACTGACCATAGAAAGTAATAAGAAACAAGACCTTTTGATCCAGCTTGCTATTGAATTGTGTTTCAGAGTTTGAAGGAATCTTACTGTTGTGTAGCCCAAAATCTTTCCACATACACAAAGCAGTTACACAGGAAACCTGCCATGACTTTAGGAATGTTAGAACCTCTTCCTTCAGAATTTTATTCATAGTTGGCTAAAAGGCATACAAGAAAACATGTTGTTTTAAATTTCAAAATGATATATTCTATTTTGTTTACCTACTTATTAGGCTTCACGTGGTTTTTGTTTTGATTTTTTTCCTCAAAGGATAAAGATTTACTATCATAAGTATATTCAATAACATTATCTTGGGAATAAGCATGTATTCCCCAAGGGACTTCTTTTGAAAGAGTAACTTTATCTGGATTCATATCTAATTGCCTTTCATATTCTATGTGCTTGTTAAACATCAGGGACATTAATTTTTGGTAACGCTTCATTACCAAACACATTTCCTATATTTTAATGTAATGCTAGGTATAATTAGTACTTTTGTTTTATGGATACAAGGGCAGCCAACTCTTAAAGAAACAAAGGATGACAAAAATTACATAGATGATAGCTCAAGCTCTCAAAGTGCAGTGAAATCTCTGGGCAGAAGCATCAGGATCACTGGAGCACTTATTAAAAATGCAAATGTTTTGGCCCCAATGTTGACCTTCTGAGAAAGGAACTCTGGGGTGGGGTTCAGCAATCTATGTTTTGATAAGTCATCCAGGTAATTCTGATGCTATATGCTAAAGGTTGAGAACCACTGGCATAGGCAAGTATTGTAGCAGAAAAAATGCAGTCTAAGAGGTTAGCCTTAATGCTTGCTTTGCCACTTTCTAGTTGGGTAATCTTAGGCAAGCCCCTTGATTTGGAATATTGAGTATTGTCAACAAAAAATAGGAAGAATAATCCCTACAGTTAAAGTACAAAGAGGAAGTTTACAATATGTATTACTGTTAATACTATTACTGATAATTCTATTGTCAGTTAGTACTGACAATACCAATAACCTTACTTATATTATTAATTTTTGTTTATAAATAAAATAAGATTTAGAAAATCTGGTTTCCACTGGCACAATAAGAGGTATAGAATTGTCCCTGGCTCATGTTATACCATGGAACAATAATGATTCCATTTCTTTAGTTATGAAACTTCTTTTAAAATATCCCTGGCCTCATTCATATTTGGGCTGCTTTGCTCGATGAGAGTGTCGCCATATAGCAGCTTCTGAATAAGACTGTGTTCTGAATAAGATTCTGCTCAGCGCTGGACAAGCTGCATATCCTGGGACTCTGAAGATGACACTGCTGAGGAAAGAGCAAGGACAATTCTTTGAAGAAAATTGCTGAAAACGTTACTTTACTCTTACATTTATTTATTTATTTATTTATTTATTTATTTATTTATTTTTGCCTTCTTTCATGTGTTAGTAGATGTAAGACTCAAAAAGTTGCCAAATCTCTCTGATGCTCAATCTCTTAGCTACTCAGCTATAAACCATTCTATTTTCTGGCAAATGGTTCTGCACTTGGAGAGCTCCCTCTCTGGAAACAAAGGACCAGAAAAAAAACACCGGGCTCTTCCTTGATTCCTTTTTATACCCCAAGGGAAGTGGATTAGGCTCCAGTCTCTCCACCACATTATAGAACACACATTACCAAATACAGTGGAAAGAAGATGTTTTCCAGTTTGTTTTGTTTCCATCCATTGTCTTTGTTGTAGTGGTAATGACTTGGGAAGTCTAACCGTCACATACACAGGTGACTCAGTTTGATAATTAAGTGAAGGTGTCATGAAGTGATCAGATGTTTCTTGTTCACAGGCATGTTGGGTCAAGGTTTATTTCTTCATGTTTTTCTTTGCTTTGCATAGGCTATGGGCCTGAAAACTACCCTGTAGCCTGTGTAGACATGACACTGACAGGCAACAGCACTAACCCCAGAGCTGCTGGTGCAGAATCACTAGCAGGAATCTGTCACCCTGCTACTTTTTCTCTTTCTTCTCTTTTTCTCCTTTTTCCCCCTCAAGCTTCCTCTTACCCCAGTAGAAATGCGAGGAAAAGTTAAACTCCTGCAGCTTCTGCTTTAAAAGATGGAGGTGACAATTTCCTTGAGATTCTTACTCCAAGAGCAAAAAATAAAAAAAATAAAATAAAGTGGCATGTATTCAATGCATTTTATTTAATTCATCAAATTGCTATGTTTACATACAAGTTAATTCATGACACTGTGAAAATTAAAGAGCTTATTAAAAAAATGAAGACTTTCAAATTTGCCTGAGGGATACCTATTATTCTTTGAATCAAGGAGCTAGTCACAGCACCCTTCGTTAATGTCTTTCAAATATTCATCATCAGCAGAGGTTCTTGTAAACCCCATGTTACGTGTCACCCCCAACACATGGGTACATTACCACTCACCCATGGAAATCTCATTTGCAGGTAAATAAATGTTAAAAAGTGACTTTTATGTTACTAAAATCTCACTTTTTTATAAAATCAATTTTAATTGTTATTCTATTACAGTTGTCCCAATTTTTCCCCCTTTGCCTATCTCTGCCCATCCCACCCCATGCTACCACAGTTAATTCCCACACTGTTGTCCATGTCTGTGGGTCAACCACACCTGTTCTTTGTCTAGTCCGTTCCCCTTCTTTCCACCATTAACCCCCTACCCCATTCCCCTCTGGCCTCTTTCGGTACATTCTGTGTTTCCATGCCTGTGGTTCTATTTTTTTCATTAGTTTATTTTGTTCTTTAGATTCCTCTTATAGGTGAGATCATATGGTATTTGTCTTTCACCAACTGGTATATTTCACTTAGCATAATGCTCTCCAGTTCCATCCATGATGTCACGAAGGGTAGGAGCTCCTTCTTTCTTTCTGCTGTGTAGTATTCCATTGTGTAAATGTACCAGTTTTTTGATCCACTCATTTACTGATGGGCACTTAGGCTGTTTTCAGCACTTGGCTATTGTAAATTGCACTGCTATGAACATTGGGGTGCATAAGTCCTTTTGAATTGGTGATTCAGGGTTCTTAGGGTATATTCCCAGCAGTGAAATTGCTGGGTCAAAAGGCAGTTCCATTTTTAGTTTTTTAAGGAAATTCCATATTGTTTTCCACAGTCGCTGCACCAGTCTGCATTTCGACCAAGAGTGCACTAGGGTTCCCTTTTCTCTACATCTTCGCCAGCACTTGTTTGTTGATTTGTTTATATAGATGCTCTGTCTGGTGTGAAGTGGTATCTCATTGTGGTTTTAATTTGCATCTCTCTGATGGATAGTGATGCTGAGTATCCTTTCATGTGTCTCTGGGCCCTGTGTATGTCCTCCTTGAAGAAGTGTCTGTTCAGGTCCCTTGACCATTTTTTAATTGGATTGTTTGTCTTCCTAGTGCTGAGTCATATGAGTTCTTTACATATTTTGGAAGTCAAATCCTTGTCCGATGTGTCATTGGCAAATGTGCCTTCCCATATGGTTGGCTCCCTTTTCATTTTGCTGATGTTTTGTTTAACTGTGCAGAAGATTTTTAGTTTGATTCAGTCCCATTTGTTTATGTTTTCCTTTATTTCCCTTGCCCTAGGAGACATATAAGCAAAAATTTTGCTACATGGGATATCTGAAATTTTCCTGCCTATGTTTTCCTCTAGGACTTTTATAATGTCATGACTTATATTTAAGTCTTTTGTCCATTTTGAGTTTATTCTGCTGTATGGTGTAAGTTGGTGGTCTAGTTTCATTTTTCTTTTTGCATGTATCAGTCCACTTCTCCCAATACCATTTATTGATGAGGCTATCTATACTCCATTGTATGCTCATGCCTCCTTTGTCAAATATTAATTGACCATAGAGACTTGGGTTATTTCTGGGGTCTCTATTATGTTACATTGATCTATGTGTCTGTTCTTATGCCAGTGCCAGACTGTTTTGATTACAGTGGCCTTGTAGGATAGTTTGATAGCGGGTATTGTGATCCTTCCTATTTTGTTCTTTTTCAAGATTGCTGAGGCTATTTGGGGTCTTTTTTGGTTCCATATAAATTTTTAAAATATTTTTTCTAGATGTGTGAAATATGCCATTGCTATTTTAATAAGTATTACATTGAATCTATAGATTGCTTTGGGTATTATGGACATCTTAATGATATTAATTCTTCCAATCCATGAACACGGTATAGTGTATGCTTCCATTCATTTGTGTCTTCCTTAATTTCTTTCTTCAGTGTTCTATAGTTTTCCAAACACAGGTCTTTTACCTCCTTGGTTAAATTTATCCCTAGATACTTTATTTTTCTTGTTGCTATAGTAAATGGGATTTTTTCCTAATTTCTGTTTCTGATATTTCATTGTTAGTGTACAAAAATGCCATCAAATTCTGAATATTGACTCTTTATCATGTTATTTTATCATGCTATTAGGTTGAGTAGTTTTTTGGTGGAGTCTATAGTGTTTTCTATGTACACTGTCATGTCATCTGCAAACAATGAGAATTTTACTTTCTCCTTTCCAATTTTGATACCTTTTAATTCTTTTTCTTGTCTGATCTCTGTGGCTAGAACTTTCGCTACTATGCTGAATAAGAGTGGTGAGAGGGGACACCCTTGTCTTGTTCTTGATTTTAAGGGGAAAGCTCTTAGTTTATGCCTATTGAGTATAATGATGGTTGTAGGTTTCTCATATATGGCCTTCATTATGTTGAGGTATGCTACTTCTACTCTCACTTCGCTGTGTTTTTATCTTAAATGGGTATGGATTTTATTGAATGGTTTTTCAGCATCTATGGACATGACCATGTGATTAATGTCCTTCATTTTGTTTATGTGGTATATTACATTTACTGATTTGGGAATATTGTACCATCCCTGCATCATCCCTGCATCATCCCTGGGATGAATCCACTTGATCATGGTGTGTGATCTTTCTAATGTACTTCTGAATCTGGATTGCCAGTATTTTGTTGGGGATTTTAGCATCTATGTTCATCAGGGATATTGGCCTTTAGCTTTCTTTCTGTGTTGTGTCTTTACCTGGTTTTGAAATTAGGATGATGCTGGCCTCATTAAAAGAGTTTGGGAGTCTTCCTTCTTCTTGGATTTTTCATAAGAGTTTGAGAATGATAGGAGTTAGTTCTTCCTTAAATGCTTGGTAAAATTAACCTGTGAAGCCATTTGGTCCAGGGCTTTTGTGTGCCGGGAGTTTTTTGATTACTGCTTCAATTCTACTAGTTGATGTTGGTCTAGTCAGGCTTTCTGCTTCTTTTTGATTCAGTTTTGGCAGACTGTATGTTTCTAGAAATTTGCCCATTTCTCCCAGATTGTCCAATTTCTTGGCATATAGTTGTTCATAGTAATTTCTTACAATATTTTGTATTTCTGTGGAATCAGTTGTAACTTCTCGTCTTTTGTTTCTGATTTTATTTGTTTGGGTCTTCTCTCTTTTATTCTTGATTAGTCTGATAAAAGTTTGTCAAGTTTGTTTATCTTTTCAAAGAAAAACTTCCTGGATTTATTGGTACTTTGAATTGTTCTTTTAGTCTCTATGTTATTCAATTCTGCTCTGATCTTCATTATTTCCTTTCTTCTACTTACTCTGAGCTTTGTTTGTTGTTGTTACTTTAGTTCTTGTAGATGTAGGATTAGGGTTTTTTTTTTGAGAATTTTCTATCTTCTTTAGGTAGGCCTGTCTTGCTATGAACTTCCCTCTCAGGACTGCCTTCACTGTGTCCCATAGGTTTTGGATTGTTTTGTGTCCATTTTCATTTTTTTCAAGATATGTTTTGATTTCCTCCTTGATCTCATTGTTACCCATTCATTTGTTAATAGCATGTTATTCAGTTTCCATGAATTTGAATGTTTTTGAGTTTTTTCCTTGAAGTTGGTTTCTAATTTTGATCCATTGTAATCTGAGCACAAGCTTGATATGATTTCAACTTTCTTGAATTTTTAAGGCTTGTGTTGTGTCTTACCATTTGGTCTGTTTTTGAAAAACTTCCATGTGCATTGGAAAAGAATGTATATTTTGTTTCTCTGTGATAAAAGGTTCTATATGTATCAATTAAGTCTATATGTATCAATTTGCATCTAGAGGACTTAATATCCTTGCTGATTCTTTGCTTGGAAGATTGATCCATTGTTGACAATGAGATGTTAAAATATCCTACAATGAGTGTGTTGCCATCAATGTCTTTCTTGAAGTCCACCAAGATTTTCCTCATCTATTTAGGTTATTTAGGTGCTCCTATGTTGGGTGCATATATGTTTACAAGGGTTATTTCTTCTTGATGGATTACTCCCATAAGTATTATATAATGTCCTTCTTTGCCTCTTTTTATGGCCTTTGTTATGAAATCTATTTTGCTTGATATAAGTATTGTTACTTCAGCATTTTTTTCATGTCTGCTTGCTTGGAATATTTTTTCCATCTCTTCACTTTCAGTCTGTGCAGATCTTTTGTTCTCAGATGCGTCTCTTGTAGACAGCATATACACAGGTCATGTTTTCTTATGCATTCAGTTACCCTATGAATTTTGAATGGAGTATTTTATGCATTTAAGGTTATTATTGATAGTTACTTATTCACTGA
This sequence comes from Mormoops blainvillei, assembly GCA_004026545.1. Lineage (NCBI taxonomy): Eukaryota > Metazoa > Chordata > Mammalia > Chiroptera > Mormoopidae > Mormoops > Mormoops blainvillei. The sequence continues at coordinate 16,819 of PVJD01000962.1, forward strand.
CATTTTTTTCCCTTTGTACCTGTGTTGTTCTCTCTCTCTCTCTCTTTTCTTCATCTTATTAAAGCAGTCCTTTTAGTATCTCTTGCAATGCTAGTTTGGTGGAGATGTATTCTTTTAGCACCCCCCCTTTTTTTTTTGGTCTGGGAAACTCCTTATTTCATCTTCCATTTTAAATGAGAGCCTTGCTGGGTATAGTAGTCTTTGTTTCAGTCCTTTGTTTTTCATTAGTTGTAATATTTCTTGCCCTCCTCTTCTGGCTTGTAGTGTTTCTGTTGAGAAATCAGCTGATAGCCTTATTGGAGCTTCCTTGTATGTTACTAGCTGTTTCTCCCTTGCTGTCTTTAAGATTCTCTCTTTGTTTTTATATTTTACCATTTCAAGTATGATGTGTCTTGGAGAGGGCCTCTTTGGATTCATCTTGATTGGGACCCTCTGTGCTTCCTGGACTTGTGTGACTTTTTCTCTCATCCTATTAGGGAAGTTTTCTATCATTAATTTTTCAAACAGATTTTCTATCTCTTGCTCCTCTTCTTCTCCTTCTGGTATTTCTATGATACAAATATTATTACATTTCATGTTGCCCTGCAACTCTCTTAAACCCTCTTTGTTCTTTTTGGGTCTTTTTTTCTTTTTGTTGTTTTGTCTGGGAGTTTTTTCCCACCTTGTCATCCAGTTCACTGATTTGATCCTGTGCTTCATCTGGCCTGATTTTAATTCCTTCTAATGTATTCTTTATTTTAGATATTGTATTCTTCGTTTTCTCCTGGCTCTTATTGATAGTTTCTATGTCCTTTTTCATGTTTGTGTAGTTCACAATAAGTTCTTTGTAGCTTCCATGGAGTTCCTTGTAGTTCTCACTGAGCTCCTTGAGCATCTTTATAACCATTATTTTGAACTCAGTGTCTGACATTTTGTTTGTCTCAGTTTCATTTAGCACTCTTCTGAGTATTTCCCCTTTCCTTTTATTTGGGGGTTATTTCTTGTATCCCCATTTTAGATGACCCTTCTTGTACGTTTCTGCATATTAGATTGTTCTGCCTTGACCCCTGTCTTTGTGGTGTGCCCTTCTGTGGTAGGAGACCTGTAGGACTCAGTGGTGCAGTCTCCTTGATCTCCTGAGCTTGATGCTCTTGTAATGCCTTTTATTATGTTTATGTGAGCTTTCTGGTTGTAATTGGGTTTTGGTTGTTAATGCGTTGTTCTTTGGTGAGCCTTTCCCTCTAGCTGGCTGATTGAAAGTCACACCATCCACCATGTCTCGTATGCTGTTGTACAGGTGCTACCAGAACAAAACCAAACAACCCGAGAAACAAACGCGCACTCCCAAAAAGTAACCCCCACCCACAACCACAAATGAGCAAATATTAATAAAGGTGTAAAGAGATTAAGACTATTATAAGAAAGGAAGAATGAATATGAGATGAAAAACTGAAAGAAAAATGATTTTAAGAGCGTAGGGAGAGGAGAAATAATAAGAGTAAGGAATAGAAAGAAGGTGAAGAAAGAAAGATAAGAAAATTTACATGGTAAATAAAAAAGGGAGGGAAGAAAGCAGAATGGAGTAAGAGAAGGAAAGTGTATAGTATTGGTTTAAACAAAGAATTAAAAATAATAGTGAAAAAAATAGGAACCAAATTGGAGTTAAAGATCTACCGCAGCCACATCAGCAACAGATGAGCTGTTTCATCTTATTTTGTCTTCCATTTTAAATGAGAGCCTTGCTGGGTATAGTAGTCCTTGTTTCAGTCCTTTGTTTTTCAAAGATTTTAAGCAAAGATTAATAGAGGTGGAATGGGAATAAGAAGGAAAAAAAAGGAAAGAAAGCTTGAGATATCTAGAGGAAAGAAAAGTGATTTTGAGAGGACTGAGGGAGAAGGAATATTAAGAGTGAGGAAAGAAAACCAGTCTAAGACAGAGAAAAATTAAAATTTAAAACACAAAAAATAAAAGGTAGGAGGGAGGCAAAATGGAGTAGGAGAGAGGAACAGTAAAATTTGAGATTTTAAGTACAAAAATAGTGAAACACAGAAATAAAATTGAAGAAATATAACAATAACCACCATGTCAACAACCAACAAGCAAATACTGATAAAGATGGATACAGAATAAGGGCATATTAAGAACAGGAAAAAAAATGTGGGATGACTAATGCCGAGAATAATGGTTTTGAGAGACTGGAAGGGTGAGATATAGTAAGAATGTGGAATAGAAACAAGTCATGGCAAAAGAAAAAATAAAATTTTAAACAAAAATAAGAAAGGGAAGGAGGAATGTAAAATGAAGTAAGAGAAGGGAGGAGCAAAATATGAGATTTGAAATAAACTAACATATAAATACTAGCGAAATCATAGGCACAAACTTGAAGGAAAAGAAATGAATGTTAAAAAGCTATGCAGGAGAGAAAATAACGTGAATCATGAAGACTGCAGTGGAATTCATCTCAGTGGAATTCAGCATTTAGCACTGCTTTCTCTTTCAGGACCCACTCCTGGTAATGTCAGATGGTGTTGGAGCCCGGTCCTAGGTCACCTATTCGAGACTGCAAGCCATCCACTGTCTGTGGCTGTCTCCTGCAGATTTGGCTGGTCCCCACTGTTCTGCCCTGCTGACTTCATCATCAACCCAGACTTCATCAGCCCAGGGCCCAAGAGTAGTTCATATAATGAACCTGAGAGGACTGCCAGTACTTTCTCTGGCTGTCTCCAGAGGAGGCCTCTGGTGCTACCAGGAGGGTGGTAGCCCCTGGGTCACCCCTGAGAGGCACTATGCAGTCTTCAGGAAAGACAGTGGGAATGTTTCCCCTTCCCCTCATCACATATCTTGGTCTGATCCAGATTCTCTCCAATAATGAATGGTTTCTGGTGAATTAGCTGTCCATTTCCTGTGAGGGGACAATCTGTGTAAAAAGGACAGCTCTTTCCTGCTTGGCCAACACAGAAACTCTGTCTAAGCACCGAGGGTGGGGCCCTGAGCCCCCCTTGTCGTGCCTGTCTCTAATCTCTCTGCCTTGCTGGTTTTAGTGGACCATGGCCCAAGGAACAGTGTACCTCATAGTGTCTGGTAAAGGGCCTTTTCAGAGCTTTTTCTTCTTCCCCTGGGGAAACACGGCCAGCAGGGGCCTCCTGAGTCTGGCCTCACTGATCTGCAGAGCCTGTGATCCTATAGGTTGGAGCTGGGCTCGCCTGTCTGTGAGGCGGCCTGCACGGCTCCAGCAAATCTCAGGTGTTCACTTCCTGGCCATCCAGTCCCCAGCCTGCCACTCTCTCACTGGGGGCTCAGGCCCGAACTCTCCACTCTGTGCAGTCCCCGGCTCCTCAGCTGTGCTGGGTTGGGTCCCCCAGTCCCTTCAGCATGACTCTATCCCTCTGAGGTCTTTGTTAGCAGAGCCGCTACACACACACATACAAGCACGCGAACACTGTGTCCCTGCCGAGTCGCAGGCCTTACTTCAGCTACTCTTTTAAAAGAGTTTCTCTGTGGCCCCCATGTTGCAGCACGAAGGCTTGGGGGACCTGTTCTCCATGTGCTCCCCCTTCCCAAAAATCACAGAATCTCTCTTGGTCAGGGCTGGCCACTGCCTGCTGGAGCCTCTGACAGTTTTAGATAAAATTTCTCTTTGGATCTCTCCCAGATGGTGCTGGGAAGAGTCCCACAGCAATATTATAGCACGGGGTAGTGGTGGGGTGCTGTTCTTGCTTCCTCCAGAGATTCTCAGCCTCTGGTGGGCCTGTTCCCCCCATGCTGTTTCTGCAGCCAGCACCTCCCTGGCCATTTCTCCCTGCCCGCAGAGCTTGCAGCTCCTGGGCTGATCTGCAGGCACCCAGATCTGTGCAGCCAGAAGCGCCAGTCTGGGCAGCAGTGGTGGCAGTTTTTCCACTAGGAGAACCCAGACCGCCCACCCCTGAGTGCCCTGCAGGCAGACTCTTGCCCACTCCTGTGCACTCCCCACTCTTTCGTCCACATACACACTCATTCACACATGCTCTCACTCACTCTCTGCTGGATTTTTGAATTGATTGCTCTGTAGTTTAGCTACAGAACCAGCCCAGGTATGGGAGCAGGTGGATAGAGCTTCCAGCTACTCTTCAGCCATCGTGTGTCTCTTCAGAATCCCACTTTTAAAGCGTGCTGCCATATTGGTTGCTCTGAATGATACTAAATCTTTCCCTAAACGTAGAAATGGTGTCAAGTAGGTCGTATATGGATCCTCACCTGGAAACAGATGCTAAGTCAGATGTATGTTGTGATACACTGTCATGCACATTTATATGTATTGTCATTTTTGCATTTAAAAATGCATTCCAAGTAGTACATGGGATGAGAGTGGCTAGAGATAGAACTTCTAAGTGGTCTGAAAAGATTAAAGTCCTGAGAAGAGCAAAATAGGCAGGATAGCACAGTGGGGAAGCATTCCACCATCTTCAGAGTTAGGTTCATCGTGTGGCTTTTCAACTGTATTTACTGAAAAGCTACTTCATCTTTATTTGTGTGACTGCTACAGGTGTAGGGGACTATCCACTCGCTGGCATACAGGTGCAGACACTAGTCAGAGGAATTCACATGGGATCTCAAGAATCACACTGTCTCTCCAATGGGTTGTTTGGACCTATATAGGGACATTTCCAGTTGGTGCATTGACAGAAGGATGAGCGGTGCCCTAACATTTACTGTATGGCTTCAGGAGACATTAGAAATTCAGCAACATCTTGAACAGTTCTGCACAAACAAAAATTGTGCCAAAAATGTGCAACAGTCCCCTCTTATCTGCAGTTTCGCTTTCTCTGGTTTCGGTTACCCACAACCAACCAGAGCTCAAAACTATTCAATGGAAAATTCCAGAAATAAACAATTCATATGTTTTAAATTGCATGCTGTTCTGAGTAGTATGATGAAATCTCACTCAGTCCTGCTCTGTCCGGCTCGGGGAGTGAATCATCTGTTTATTTAGCATATCCACTCTGCATGAGCTACCTGTGCACAAGTCACTAGTCACTTAGTTATCAGATCAACTGTTGAGGTATCACAGTACTTGTGTCCAAGTAACCCTTATTATACTTAATCATGGTCCCAGGCACAAGAGTAGCGATGCTGGCGATTTGCATATGCCAAAGAGAAGCCATCACGTGTATGTGAGCATAGAAAAAACCATAGCGTGCATAGGGTTTGGTACTGTCCATGGTTCGGGCATTCGCTGGGGGCCTTGGAATATGTCCCACAGAGATCAGGGAAGACAACTGCAAATCATTCCCTTTTTGAGAAGAAACTCTCTTTGTTTTCTTTTTTTGGTTTATATGCATTGATTGTTCCCATCCAGGGACCTTGGAGTTCCTAACAGTTGTCATGAGTTCTAGGAATCCATAAGCCTCATTTGATATTTCAGATCCCAAGCTTATGCAAACTTCTCTTCTGACTTCCAGAATCATTATCCAGCTGTGTTCATCTCCATCAGGATATCCCAGAGGACCTAATTCATCACATCCAAAAATCAGACCCTTCCTTTCCTCTCTCAGACCTTTTCATCTCAAATATCCCCTGTATCAGTGAATGGTGCTGCAAAGGTGGTCAAGTTAAAAACCTGGAGGTCCTCCTATGTGCCTTACTCTCCTCCCCCTCACATTTGTTCGGTCACTAAACCCTGGGTTTACTCCTTAGTTCCTTTCACACTTTTCCCTTTTTAAAAAATTCCTGCTGCTATTACCTTAGTTGAAACTCTTCTCATCTCTCACCTGGATTATTTCATTACTCTTCTAACTGATCTCTTTGCCTCACTGCGTCAATTAGGAATCTTTTGGTTGCAAGTGTCAGGGAACTCAACTAAATAAGCTCTTATAACTTAGAAGTGAGCAGATTCAGAGACAGCTCAATCCAGGGCCTAAAATAATATCATTAGAGCTCTGACTCATTCCATCCTTATACTCCACTTTCCTCTGTATGTCTTCATCTTAGGCAGGCTCTCCCAATGTGGATCATGCTGGCAACTCAGTTTCAGACCTGTTCTTCCAGCAACCTCAGTTGAAAGAGACAGCTTCTTCCTTAGGGGCTTCAGCACCGTCCCAGAGTCAGTTCCCCTTGGCCTTCATCATGTCGTATGCCCGACTGAACCAGGAAGGGAACCAAGTCACCCTACACAAACCCTGTCGAATGGGCATAGGGAGCCGTGTTTTACAGAAGAAAAAAGAGAAATATGTAGTTGGAGTAAATATCCACTAAAACTCTCTCTAACCCAAGCTCTATTCGGGTACCAGAGTGATCCTTTTCTGTCTATTGAATCACGGCCCTCCCCGGATAAAAATCCTTCCTTGGTTTCCCATTGCCTACATGAGAAAGTTTAGAAAAGTATGAGCAGCCCTGTAAGATCTGCCCTGTGCCTACTTCTCATGCTCTGCCTCTCCCCTCGCCGGGCTCCCCGCCCTGCTTTGGCTCCTGCCACTGAGACCTCCTAACCACCTTCTGGCGCTCTGTGCTTTAATTTGCTCAGAAAACATGCCCCATTTCTCCACCTACAATATGCCTATTTTTTACTTCCCCTCTCCTAACCCCTCCCCCAACCTGCCTTTGCATCCCCACTGAACCTGCACCTGTCACCCAGTCCTGTCCTGATTGGCCTGTCTCTTCCTCTAGACTGCCAGTTCCTTAAGGTCAGAAAGAGACAGCTATCTTTGTATTCCAAATACCCACGAAGGTGTATGACTCATTGTGGGCTGCGATAAATATTTATTAAATGATTTAATCAATAAAATATAATAAAATATTATCATTGATCATTGATTAAGGCAAACAGGATACAAGTACAGATTTATTGATAGTTGAAGAATTAAAATGCATGGAGAAAAAGGAATAAAAAAATGTTCTTAGTGCCAGAGGGGTAATGACTACTTTGAGTGGAACATTATATTACAGTACTATTTAGTGGGGCAGTGTGTTAATTCATTAAATAATCATTGTTTTGTTTGGGGGGGAGGGCAGGGATTTGGTAATATAATTTGGTTATAAGTATACTTGAGATCTATTTTTATGTAATTATGGTGGCCTGAGAACAAGTAAACTTTAGCCAGTGAGTGGGTTGCAATGGTTGGAAGGTTAGTGAAACTGTTGGCATTGATTGTTTTGTCTTCAAACCTAAAATCTTCCCAGACTGTGCTATTCATATGGAAACAGTCACCAAGCACTCAAGCTAATGGCCAAGGTCATTTTTCCAGCAAGGCAGTGATGCAGCTGTGTCCAGTGCCCTAGGCAGGACTTGAAAGAACTTGGCCTCTCCACTGCCAGTGTGTGTGTACAGGGTGGGGAGGAGTGCCCCTCCCCCGCACCACAGGTCTGCTTTGAACGATGTTCCAAAGAAGCCCCCCTAGCACAGTGAATAATAAACAATTCTTCTCTCCCTTGAGGCTCAACTCGAAGAACATTTTTATTAGGACTTTTCTAAGAATTTAAGGAGAACAAAATTTGGGCTTTGTCAGAACAATGAAAGCTCTAGATAATAGGGATCATGGCTGTATTTATATATAATTTTGTCCTGAATTGACTGTCTCTAGAGTTGAAATTCTTCTGAAGAGTGCCAATCCTCATTTCACTGCACTGAGCCATCATCTGAGCTAAGAATGGAACTCGGTTTCTTAACTTCTCAGCCAGAACTCCGTCTATTAGAACACTGTGCCTCTCAATTGTGTCTTAAATTAGGCACAGAAATGAATTCACTCACGCTCTTTCTGCCTACCAAGTTTCTGCAGAGGAACTGATCAGTGCTACATGATACAGTTGGGAGAATTTCCTCAGCTCTACAGTCAAACTCCTACAGACTCCAGGAGTGGGAGAAGCTCAGATTGAAAAGCTCAAGTCTCCTTGAATCTTCTAAAAACTGCACAGCCACTCCCACCCCCATCATCAGTCAGACATGGAACGGAGGAAACCCTTCTAGTCATAGTCCAGTTTCATTAGGGAGGTTCCATGTTTAACGTGAGAAACTGTTAGGACAGCAAGTTGGGAAGAGATTCTGCAAGTGTGTAAAAGAATATGCTTGGACATAACTGCATGGTGCACTTTGTCATCACTGGAATTTTAAATGGGGCTCTGCCTCACTCTGCAGTTCTGTGTCTCAACTGCATCCATCTGGAGGAGTGAAAAGAGGGGTTTAATGACTTAGAGCAAATTGCTTGGCATTGTTCTGACCTGAGAGCTGATGGGAACTTGGGGGCAAAGTGCCTTTTATTTTTAATGAGCACTTGCCTATCTTTTAAATTTTGCTTCTCTTTCTGGTCACTTGAAGTTCCAGTGCCTGTGTGGTGGGGGGAGGGGATGAAAAACACACAACAAACCCAAAAGGAGAATATAAATAAATATCATTTGGAATCTTGCATAATATCAGCCAATGGCAACAGCAGGTTTTTGACAGGCCTGCGAACTTCCCCAAAACAACATCCTGCCAGCCTGGCTGTGATTCAGGCGTGAGTCAACGCAGCAACAGGGGCCTCTGCCAGCCCGCTTCCCCAGCCCGGAATGACTCCCCCCTCCCAGGCCCGTCATCGGTCTATTAACATTTAGAATCCAGGCTGGACTGACTTGTTATTAGCGGCCCTGGTCCCCCTCAAGGTAACAACACCAGGGAATCTTTTCTTCTAACATTGGGAATAAATCTACAATGAAGGAAGATGCCTCTTCATCACAATGTGATCTTTGATAAAAAGGGGTCGGTGCATAGTTTTTACAGCTGACACAATTACTGTAGACTGAAGAAGAGCTCTTTTGCCGCCCCCTGGAGTCTCGTTATAATGAGGCTTGGACCTGCAGTCACCTTTTTGTTATCCAAGCGAGGGATGGAGCCTGCTGGACTGGGAGGGGATGTCACAGGAATGAGCAGAGCCCCAAATGCTGTGGAAATAATTTCCTACTGTTATTAGGAGTCTATCTACCACAGACACTTTTTTCAAAGACTACCTTTCACCTGGAAACGAGGGCTGTGCTTCAAAGAGCAGTTCTCACGCTGTGCACAAACAGCAACAATCACAAGCTACCACCTCCCCCCCAAAAAAAACCCCCAAACCCTGCCACCTTGTTGCATTAGGATGTTGGCCTCCTTAATGCCTACAGTGGCCTCTGACTTGGGAAAGCACGGCACAGTTGTGATTGTGCAGACGTTGACTCGGAGTATAGCTATAAAACATGAAATTTTCTTTAAGTAAATATGGAGCCAGGAGTGAGACATAATGGGGAGCAAACGATATTCTTTGTCCATTCTCTTCCCCATTATCCTATTGTACTGGAACTAAGGAGCGATTTATAAAGCCAGAATCAGGGCAACTTTTTTTTTTTTTAAGGGCAAGTTCTTCACTCTTTTAACATTTTGACTAGCGAACGAACTCTGCTACTCATAGTGCTTTTGTTGAATTATTCCTCCACTGCCAAAAACACAGGACTACTTTTGATATTCTCACATTCACTTGAGAATCCAGAGGGAATGATATGGTTTCTACAAGTCCTGGCTTGGTGCTATAGCCTTTGATTCCTCAGTGATGGTTTATACCTGCTTTTTGGTACATCCATAGTAGGGAATACAAACACCCAAGCTGATTAGCTGGCAAAGTTCTTTAAAGGGAGCATTCACGCAACCCTTAGAAAATTGCAGGTTCATTGCAAAAGGAGTTTCAATATAGAGAGGACATTTTGGACATAGGATTCTTGCACATTTCTAATTTTTTTAAAAAACAGCTTCTCTTGGCTTATACCCTGAATGTCACTTGTCTTGTGGGAACACTTGTCCCTGGTGGTAAAGAAGTGACTCAGGTGTTACAAATGTTCTCGAATAAGTGGCAATCATGCCCTTACAGAAGACAAAGCTGAGGCTGTGAGATTGTGCTGGAAGAGCTATGACGGCTGTCAGTGGGCTCTCACTTGGGAAGCAACTTCCCTGCAAGTTAGGCCCACATCTCCTGTGCCAGCCAGAGCGTGGGTGTGAATGGGCTTTCTCACAAATGCTGGCCCTCGTTTTTGGATTTTGAAAATTTAGCCTTTGCTGTTTACTCTAGTTTCAGACATGATATTTTTTAAAAGCCACTTGGAATCTGCGGTACCTTTTTTTTTTTTTCCTTATCAAAACTCTTAACATAACTTTGGCAAGGGAAGTTGACCTTGTTTATCAGCAGTTCATAAGCCGTTGAGGTGGCAAAGAGCAAACTAATGGCAGGGGGGCCCAGCCAGCAAATTCCGGCCCTCTCGGGGTCGTTACTATATAGGTGCACTTATTTACAACCTGACTATCCTATCGTTTCCAGCCTCTGGTCTTTGCAGCTGCCTCCTCTTCTGCTCATGGTGGCCACAGATTTTTGCTTATCATCCATTTCCATGCTGGCTTTGTGTGCCTCTGTGTAAGCCCTGCTCTGAGTAGTTTCCTCAGCATGCATGGCATTGTAGGCGACTAGTGGATAAGCTGCCTTGCCTGTTTCAGTCATTCCGGGCCTCCTTTGTCTTGTTTCCTTTTTGATGGCCTAATTTCACACTCATTCTGACTGAGGACTCTTTTCAAACAGCAGCCGATATGAGTGTGCTATTGTTCATGCGGCTGCCAGATTATTATTTTTTAAATGTATTCACCACATGGATTTATCATGTAAACTCCTATTAAAAACCATTGCCCCCGAGAAAGATTTGAGCATTTGGGTAATTTCCTGAAATTCTCAAGTGTATGTGTTTGTAGTTTCTTTTCTTCTCTCCTTCAAACAGATGCAGCCATGTCAGAGCAATCCATAAACAATATTGATTGCACAAAAGCACAAAACTGTCAATCTCAAAGCTCCTTCGTCCCCTGCTGCAGACCCTAATCTCTAAGAAGAAGCTCTCTTTTGCACCGGATATAAAAGGAACACGCTATTTGGATTCCCATTGACAGGACCTAAACTTCAGTGATATTTTACCAATTTTCTTGGTGTCAGCATAGTGTCAGCTCAGGACTAAAAGCTGGAATATTATTCTACCTGTGAAACATGTACTTTTTAACCCAGCAGAAACATGCATGAATGTAATAATGCACCTATATTCTGGGCCCCAAACATGGAAAGTGCTGCCTTCTCCTTGATTTGATAATCTAATACAGTTTAGACCATTAATCAGTAAAATCGCTTGGGAACTTGGTTCATTGCCTGAAATCTGTGCAAGGCAGTGCCATTTAAAGATCTTTTTCCTTTCCTTTTAGAGTTTTATTCTTTGAATAAATAATTCAACTTAATAACCTCTATGATCTGTGAGGTTACTTGTCACCAAAAGGAATTCTATTGGTTTAATGGAGCATATCTCTGAATGCTTTTCACTGAATTATCTGGTACTCCTTGATTTTTCCCTCTTCAGCCTCATATTTCCCAAATAGATTGATTCTGTTCCAAAAGCCATAACTACACATCAGTGTGGTTCAGATCCTGCTGATGTCCTTGGAACACAGGGGTCAAGGTTATTGTCCAGAGTTCATTTTTAAAAACTATCCCTGTTATGGTCATTCAGGAAGCTCCGGCTTATAACCCAACGGTGCATTCACATAAACACACATTCTCAAATAGCAACTGACCTCTTACAAGCATCTAGCATTTTAAGTAGTTGAACGTTAATGTGAACAGCAATAAAAATTCTGTAGTTTAACCCCAAGTCTGATTGGATTTCAGGAGTGGAGTTTTAATAAAGGGCCCACTGAATTTAGGGCAGATGCCGGCATTATGCTAGGCTGGTAGCAGAATCTTGGATCAAACACAACTTTGCAATGACTCATACATTTTACTAATTTATAAGTGCAGCCTTCCTTGAAATTCCAATGAGAAGACTGGCAACCTGAGCTATAAAAGTGAATATGACCTTGAAGTCAATGAAAATGAGAGTATTGTTCATTGACTAGACAATCCCTAAGCTTATCACTTTCCCCCTCCCACCTCTAGCTTTTTATTTTCTTTGAGTTTCACATGAGGGACTGTGTGAAGCCAAAAGCATAAATCTGACTTCTGAAGGTTTGTATAGCAGTAAACAATAAAACCTTTTTTGGATAGCCAATAGAAAAAGGTTGGACAGCAAATTCATCTAGAAACAGCATCAGACTACCCAATGTGGTCATGTGGGATTTTGTTCTGAGGCCAGCTAGGACAGAGCCATGCGTGATGGACAACTGGGGAAGTAGTCTCATTCCTTCTGCCCACTTTAGAAGCTTCTAGTCTTTATTTCCTGTGCCCCATCTTTATCCAACTCCTAGAGCCCCAGCACCCCTCTCAGTGGCCATGTCTTACAGGTCCCATCTGTCTACTGCCAGAGGTGCTGAGTTCAGCAGACCAAATTTCCTTTTTACTCACCTTGTCTACCACTGACTTCTGATTTTCAACTCTTGCATATGAAAATGACCTCTCTATAAAGTTATATAGAAAAATAGGGTATAAAATCTTACTTTTGAAGAGATCCCAAATATACAAAAAAATGACTATATTAGAAGGAAATACATCACCAATATATTAATGGTCATTGTCTTTTGTCTTTATATTTTTATCTAGTTCTTTGTTTTTACTATAAACATTCTTCTATAACTGGAATGTGTTTTTTTCCCTTTCACATACAGTATATAAGACATAGCTTGAAATATATAAAAATCAAATTAAGAAAATAGATTTACAACACAAATTATTAAGGGGCCATTATTTTATTTCTTGATTCTGAGCTTGGGAAAACATTTCTACACTCAATTTACAAATTCCTGTGTGCTCCTTGTGAGTGCAGAGTGTACCTGTGCCGTGTTTCACATCTTTCCTGCCTCTCCTTAGGCCGGCTCCTCCCCTCATCCACACCGACCTTGTCCCTGGGGTTTCTCTGCCATGTCACTCCAGAGTCCACAGGGACCCATTCAGCCACTCTGACACACGCTCAAGGAGGTTACTAGCCAAGGGCACCCCCTAGACCATTGGATAGAACACATGGGCAAACATTCCCTTCTCCCATTTCTGGGGTGGACAATCCTGAGGTGTGTTCTCTATGGTTCCTGAATGGTCCCCAGTGGGGTTATGTATATGAAGCCTATGAGGCAAAAAATTCACATTCCAGTTGTGAAGTTAATATATGTTCATGGTAAAAAAAAAATGAAACGAAAGTATAGAAAACACTCACAAAGTATAGCTCAGAAATGTACCTTGGGTTAGGCTGCTCTCCTCCTCTGTTTTACTCTTCCAGGTTATCCCAGCTGGACTCTAATTAAAATATTTTCTTTGGGACATGCCAAAGCCCTTTATATTGATGATGCTACTTTTCGGAATGATTATAAGATACTTTCCCATCATCCTCAATAACTTTAATATCTTTTTCACTCTCTTCAAAACTCCCAACCCCATGAACTTCTCTGTATATCACCTCCATCTCCTGTTCCATCAAATGTTACTGCTTTTCTCCTTTTTACCCACAGTAGGCTTGACCTCACACATTACAGAGAAAATAGAAGTCTTCATATTCCTGCCAATAAATCGTCAATCCTATCTGCAGCTACTCCATTTTCTTCATTCTCTTACCAAAGGCTTATGTCTCCACATAGGTTCTCAATCCCTTCTATGCCTCCTCACCTCTCATTCGCTTTTCAGCCATTTCTAACCCTGTCTCAGCCCTCACCATTCCCTAGAAGGGGCTGCATGAGTGCTAACCAATCACTCTTTTTCTAATTCTATTTTTATTGTTGACACTATTACAGATGTCCCCAATTGCCCCCTCACCCTCAACTTTTGCTCACTTCCACCAGCCCTGCCCCCCCTTCCCTCTGACCATCACCACACTGTTGTCTGTGTCTCTGGGTTTTGCATATATGTTTTTTGGCTAAGCCTCTCCCCCTTCTTCAGCCAACCTCTCCCTCCCCCTTCACCAACGACATCTATCAGTCTGCTCCATGCGTCCCTGCCTCTGTTTCTATTTTGTTCTTCAGTTTATCTTAATTGCTGATCCCAGAAGAGGCTTTTCAATCCTCCCTTCTAGATCTCTCTTCAGGACCTGACTCAACCCACCATCTCCTTCTTCTCTCTTGGCTTCTGGAAGATTATATACTCTGGGTGTCTTTCTGCTCCTCCAGCCACTCCTTTTCAGTTTCCTTAATTGCCCCCCTCACCGCATCCTTTATACAACTCTAAATGAGTTTCTCAGGCTTGGTCCTGCCATTATGGGCAAAAAGATGCAGGAGCTAGAATTTAGAATTGACCTTCACTTGCCATGTCTGTCCCTTATCTGTGTTTTTAGTGTGTTGGGATTTATCCTTTTCTTGGGAGGATAGACTTCTTCCATTCAGGGAATCTGGATGCCCACAACCTTAGACACATAATCTAACAGACTGAACTAGAGAATAAATAAGGATTTTCCCTCCTGAGGTAGAGTTTTTAAATGTCAGAGAAAATCTCTAATGGACCTGTTTGGGCCCTGTGTCTTTACCTTAGACTGGCCCTATGACTGGAAAAGAATACAGATTTTGGCCCTGACTGGTGTGGCTCAGTTGGTTGGGCATCATTCTGCAAAGCAAAGGTCACTGGTTCAATTCCCAGTCAGAGACATGCCTGGGTTGCTGGTTTGGTCCCTGCTTGGGGCATGTATGAGGGGCAACTGATCAATGTTTCTCTCTGACATCTATGTTTTCCTCTCTATTTTTTCTCCCTTTCTTCCTCTCCCTCTAAAAGTAAATAAATAAAGTCTTAAAAAAAAAGAATGCAGGTTTTAGCCCTAGAAAGTGGCTGCTGCAGACTCAAATATCAAAAGTTTGTATGTGGTTTTCTCAATGAAGAGCAAGTAGAGGCTAAAAGAATTTTGAGGTGCGTGATAGCAAAATATCTAGATTACCTTGACAAAATATTGATAGAAATATTAAAGGTACTACTGATGAGGGCTCAACATTTTTTGCAAAGGCAACTTTTGTTAGATGGTGGCAGGAACTTAGCTAAATTGTTTCCTACAGTTACATGGACACTAGATCTTGTAAATGATGAACCTGGATATTTAACAAGGAGATTTTGAAGCAATATGGGACCTAAATGCCATCATAAGTACCCTTATAAAAGAGAGGTATGGGGAGATATAACCCTTCTACATAAGATGAGGCTGAAAAGTGACTGACCACAGAGGGAGAGATTGCAGTGTTGCAGACACAAGGCAGGAATAACAGAGGCCACCAGAAGTTGGAAGAGACAAAAAAATAGAATCTTCCCTAGAACCTCCAGAGGGAGGATGGCCCTGTTGGCATCTTAATTTCAGACTTCTGGCCTCCAGAACCTTTGAAGTCATGTTTAATCCCATTCCTCTCCTCTGGAGTAATTTCAACTCATTTCCAAGACCTAACCCTTCTACCTCTGAAGTAGATCTCAAATGTGTTCACTTCTCTTCATCTTCACGGTCTTCATTCTAATCCAAGCCATAACCAACTCTCTTCTGGGCTTTTTGCATCAACCTCTTAACTGTTTTGCCTGTTCTACCCTTGCTCCATTTCATTTTTTTATACAGTAGCAAAAGTGAGCTGTTAAAAATGCAAAACCAGTCATGCTGCTTTCCCACTTTAAACTCTTTAGTGGTTTTCAGTTGCATTTAAATAAAATCCTAATCAAAGTCTATAAAGTCATGAAGGAGTCATGTAGTAGATGCTATCACATGCTGTTCAGAATGCCCTTTATGAAAGAAGGATTTATTTCCCTAATGTGGACAGACTTCAGCTGTCAACTCCCTTTAGGGTTTGCCTCAACTGAAAAGAGCTGTCTTTCCCAAGGAGATGGCCCCCTTTCTGGAGTGGCCTTTATCCAATAACTGATGAATGATGGAAGAGGGTGGTATCAAAGCCCAGCCATCGCATCCCAACTGGGCCAACTCCAACTGGGTCAACTCTAAAGGAATCGAGGCTCTGCCGGTGTCTCTGTTGATACCGTATCACAGCTTAGCTTCTGCCTTCTTATGCTTCCTTAGCTTCCTTCAGTACTCCATGATCCTAAGAGCGCTCTCTAATAAACCCCCCAGACACTAATGTCCATCCAAGAGTCTGCTTTCTGGAAACCCAAACTGTACCAATTTGTGAATTAAATGTTGAGATCAAGGGAGGTAATAATCCCACTGTCATCTTTGATTTTCAGATTATATGCAGAGTGTTGTCATACTTGCAGTGTTATGTTTAGTTTTGGGGTTGCATTTTAAGAAGGACACCAACCAAAGAGGACAAATAAGATGTAGAAGAGCTAAAAATCATGTCATAAGACAAATTGTTAAGCAATGGAACTAGTTAGCCTAGAGTGGCATTAACTTAGTAGAAACATGATCATTATCTTTATATTTGTTGAGAAGCTCCAAATGGAAGAACATTTCACTTCCTTTTGTTCAAAGGACTAGAATTAGTTGCAATGGGACACAAGTTTAGACTCAACGTAAGGAAGAAGTTTCTAGTAGCACTGTAATGGCCTCCTTGCGAAATAGAGTTCTCCTTTACTAGACTTGTGTGAGTACAACTTGAGGATAAAGTAGCAAAGATATCTGAGCTTAGACTAAGTGTTGGCAAGATGACTGAGTTCTCTATGACAATATTCTATATGGGGGTGCCTGACCTTTTGGCATCTCTGGGCCACACTGGAAGAAGAGGAGCTGACTTGGGCCACACGTTAAATACACAAACACTAACAAAAACTGATGAGCAAATAACCGATATAGGGCAAGGCAGAGAGCCTATTGTAAAGTGTGGTGGGTGATGTGTGAGATGCTGCTGAGGTGTGGAAGTGCCTTTAATAATCAAATAAGAATGCTTACCTGACTTTGAAATAACATTAAATGCCTAACATTGCAATGGTAGGTTGAAATATTATTGATAATCACTGCCTTGCTCAGTCACCATGAGCACATGTATCACCTGATAGTGTCAATTCTACTGTCTTCACTTGGAAGATAACACACTGGAAGCCTCACACTGCCACAGAACTGAAGGTCCACGTGCATACAAATAGCGAAAGCATAGGTACATTTATTTTATGTGACATTGCGACACGTAATCACAAAAGAAAATCTCATCATGTTTTAAGTAAGTTTACAATTTTGTGTTGGGCCACATTCACAGCCAACCTGGGCCACATGCAGCCCATGGGTTGCAGGTTGGTCACCCCTGTTCTAGGACTTTCTCTTCTAAGACAGGGTTTTACAAAGTTTCTGAAGAGGTCGATAGCTGTAACTTGACAAATGAATTCCATAGCCAAGTAAATTCGGGAAACAGTTAAATAATGTTAGGCAGGTTGTTTTTACTACAGGACATTTTAGAGTTTTAATACATCAAAAGTGCACTGTGAATGTTCATAGAATCTACCCAGGACTCAGTAGAGCTTAGAGGTCTTTTTGACTCAATGGCTGGTCAAAAGAACAGGGCTAGTGTTCTGTGGAAACTGCTTTGAGAAACTTTGTTTTAGAACAGTATGTTCTCCTGAGATTTTAGTGGGGTAATTTTTAACCCATAATAATGAAAATATAGATTATTGAGTACTAGTAATTAAGTTTCCTACATGTGCAAGTACTGGTTAAAAAGTAATAATTTTCTCCCTTCTTTGAAGTGAGAGTACCTTTTTTACATGTGTGCCTTCAGCATGTGATCGTGCTTCTTAGCCCATCCTTGGTGGTATGAGGATGGATAATAACAGATGAAAGCTACAGCATTATCATCTTTGCTTATATTCTTTATTAAGTGCCATGCTAACCCTTTTTCAAGTTTACTACCTATTTATATTTTGAGATATCTATAAGGTCCTTGAACAAAGAATCCCTCTGAATACATTTATAGACAAAACCCACACTAAGGGGACATGCTTGACTATTTTAGTCAAGATTTAGATCTTCAAAGACAGAAAACCCCAGGAAAAATTCATTTTACATGACCAGGCTCATTTCTATCTTGTTGTGCTCTACAGACAGTATAGTCAGTAGCAATTATCCAGCTGCCTAATTAATACCTATAATTAAATTCTCCATGTTTCATCCCCCTTTTTCAGCATTTTTGGTGACATTGTACCCATTCCAAGAAGAAAGAAAGTACTAGTAGACCCAGGCTGTTGCTTATTCCTGTCTTGATAATTCTGTGAACTCTTTTTAAAAATATCTATTCTAAAGGTCTGGTAATTGGCTTGATGTTTTTTCAGTGGAGTGTGAAGTGCTCAGAAAGTTCAGCCACAAAGTGTCAGGTTGGTCTTATGACAATGAAGGACGTGCAGCAACTCTCACTGTTTCCAGACCACGGTGCTTTTTGGTTGATAGGTCAACAGTTACCCTGATGTGTAGCTTTAAATAAATCAAAGAGGCAAGAGACGATGGGGAGAATTGTAGGATTGACTCCTGTTTTTCAGAAATCTTTTCAGTTAGTATCACGACTTAAAATGTATGGAGTAATCACTGCTTTGAAAGATACCCTGGGCAACAGAATTATTTCAGATAATTCTGTGTGCTATGAAGACATTTTCCAAGGGCAAAAAAAGGTAGTAAGTAGTTCAAAGTTAGTGGGTAGCTAATTAAAGACAATTAGGCTATTCAAATAAACACCTCAAAGTCCTTCTAAATCTTAAGGAAGCAAATCAAATGATGGCAAATTAAATATTTAATTAATTCATATTGGAGTTAGTAAATCATCTCTAAGACCTGTGAATGATATAAGACTGCTGTGTGAGCAAACAGGTTTTATCCATTTTAAGTGTTACCTATCTATTAGGGCTCATTTTTGGTCAGGATATACCCTCCACCCTCAACACACACACACATACACACATATACTTATAACACTGTTACCAAACACCAGAGATCATGTTCCTATGGCAACTACAGCCCATTTTATTGCAGTCATCTTTCCACAAAATCAGTTTTAGAAATCCACTGTGATGAAAAAGGATATCTGTTCGCACTTGTCGAATTAAGCCTTCTAAACCGCACGTGACAGCATGTCCTTGCTACTGACTGGGACTATATTATGGGTCAAAAATCATACCCGTTTTATAGTTTGCTTCATCAGTATTGCATTTTACATGAACCAAAGTCCTCAAATCCAGAGGGCCACAAATACAATTGCCTTAAATCACTCTATGCCTGACTGTGCCATCTGGAGGCTGAAGAAACACTCTAAGAGTGTGTCTCCAATAGCATGGGGGGCTTTTGGGGACACTCAGAGTTATCTTTCTCTTTCATGTACCCGAGTACATTTCCTTCCTCCTCATACTCCGTCAGGGAGCTTCCACTTCCTCCCTGAAGCAGTGGACCGTGTCAGGGACACAAGAGGTCTGTTGGCAATGTTAGTGCATGTATTCCTGTACTTAGTGGAATAGCTATGGGGTTGGAGTCAGTGGCCCCTAACCCTGCCATTGATTGGCCTTGTGACCAGAGAAAGTTACTTAGCCTCCTCGAGTCTCAGTTTGTTCATCTGTAAAATGAGGGCTTGAGTCAGGTGAACTGTCAAGTCTAATTTGGCTCAAATCTCCTGTGACGGTGTTTAATGGAGTCAAGCAACTTGAACAAGTGAGACTTCACTTCTCTGGAGTTGAGCAGAAAGGAGAGTGAAGAAAAAAACAACCTTGATCCCTGCAAACCCAAAGGGAACTTCAAAATATACAAATATATCTACCTATAGCTTATCATTTGTTTTTGTTATTAAAAGGAACTGGAAGCTTTAGTCAAATGAGACAAAGCTCAGAGATTTTGTTTTATGTTGAGAAACCTGTGACTGGATGGATGTTTATCAGAGTTCTGCTCCATGACCTTGTTCCCTAATGGAGAAAATGCTTGGTGAGTTTGCAATAGGAAAACTGCAGGGCAGAAAGGACTGGAGGGGGCCAGGAACTCCACTGAGGAGTCCCAGGGAGGCAGGCCGAAGTTCTCTCTCATCCAGTGCAGGAAAAATGGGAAGTAGGAAGAAAAGGTTATTCTTTAGGTAGTGCTCCACTGTTTCTAATGGCTCTCTAAATGGCTTTAGATATTTTGAAATTCTTCTCTCTGTAAAAGCAGAGTCATTCTTTATCCTCAGATGCC
The DNA here is from genome assembly GCA_004026545.1 of Mormoops blainvillei. Lineage (NCBI taxonomy): Eukaryota > Metazoa > Chordata > Mammalia > Chiroptera > Mormoopidae > Mormoops > Mormoops blainvillei. The sequence goes on from PVJD01000962.1 coordinate 36,814, forward strand.
ACTGCACTTCCTGACATATTCAGAGTTATGGATATTTGCCTCATGATCTCAGGCTTTGACTGCCTCTGCGAATCAGTCGGTCTCCCCTTGTTGCCCTTGCTACGTGGTGTTGGCAGAGCAGACTTATAATATCTCAGCTGCCGTGCCAGCGTTTGCTTTATGGTGGCAGAAGCCCTATTTCCCCAACTGAAATTAGGAAAACATGGTGTGACAAGTATGAATGTACTCATAAGGACAGTAGGACAGAATATTAGAAATTAGGGCCGATTTGGAACCCTTCTGATACACCAGATCAGCCTGGCAGCTTGCCATGCTTTGTTTGGTGGAAGGGGAGGATCGGAGGGCCTTCCAGTTACCTGACCGGATTTCTCTGATTCGCCGCATTCACCCCAGTTCTTTAGACAGCCATGCCTTGAGGGGTTTTTTTGTGTTTCTCTTTTGTTTGTTTTTTTGTTGGGTTTTTGGTTTTTGGTTTTTGGTTTTTGGTTTTTTTGCCTTCCAGATATATACAGAAGGATAAATTTTAGACTCTAGAGCCAGAGGATTACCAAAGCTTTCAGTTCTCTCACATACCAAGAAAAAGATTACACTCTCAAGAAATACTGGATCATTTCCTCTCACATTTGCCTGCCATCCACATGGCCTTTGCCTGGCCCAGCCTTTGTGCGCTTCGTGGATGCAAGGTCCGTGAAGGCAAAAAATGTTGTCTATGTGATTCACTGCTGCATTTGCAATCTTTGGAATTAGACTTGGCATGTAGGAGGTGCTGAATAAACAGTTGTGGAATGAATGAATGATATTAGTTGATCAAAGACTGAACTATACCAAATTCCTTTCAAATTTCATGGTAATTTTAGAAATAAGGACATTTTAACAAGAGAAATCTAAGGTAGGAAGAATAACAAAACTCCTATACCCTTCTCATTTGGTTTCAATTTTGAATGAATTACCTTTTGTATATTTAGCAGTAGTTCTTCCTGAATGACAGACCTCTCAGATGCTACTTGTTTGTTTCTTTGACCTGAACAGCCGTACGTAGAAAAGGCAAGAGTCCTTAAGGCACAATGTCAGATGTAGCTGGTGTGTGGAACCTGTTTCAATCTGATCTTTAGTTACTGTTTTCTTGTTTGGGGCTTTTGATCAGAAATGTCTGTACAATTCTATCTAAGAAAAAAAAATAAAATTGCCACTTATTCTTTAAAGTCATTTCTTACCTATTTTATTTTCTATTAAAAATCCAATTCAGCTTCAAATAATAATAACAGGGTTCCATTTTTTCAAATCACCAAAACCCCAATGTTCTTTTAGGAACATTTTTCTCAGAAAAGTCTTACTATTTCAAAATGACGATTTTAAGTTTTTCTAAAAGAAAAAAGTAAAACTACAATAAAACTTCTCTATTTGAAATTTCTAATAATTTGGACAAGGAACTGGGCTAATGTTTATTTTTATAATACCTTGGAAGAAAGGATTTGTTAAGCCTCTTATTATGGAAAAAATTTAAATGGTGTAGAACTGTTACTAAGCAACCTGGAAATGCATTAACATAAATAAATATGCAAATAACACACTCTGTTTTAAATACATTAAAGTAGCTTCCCAAGAAACTCCACTAGGCATGATTATTTATCTAATTTAAATTACTATAAGAATGCCTTATGCATGTATCTTGCTTTGTTGTATACTTTACTAAACAACTGCCTGTAATACATTTAATTATCACAGCAACCCTGTAAGCTATTCATTATGCCCATTTTACAGATTAGAAAACAGTATCTCAGAGAGGTTAATGCACTAGCTCAAGGACACATGACTAGTAAGTGGCAAAACTGGGACTTAATTAAATGCAGGTCTTCAGATGCATGATCCAAAGCTCACTTCACTGGAACACAGATGCCTATAACGGTTTTAATATGTTCTGTAATTTAGACTTTTCATTAATCCTGACAGGTCAATTATCCCAAATTAATGTGTTTTCTTCAAGTCAGAGGATAGAGTCAAGAAGAGCGTTGGAAAAAGACAGGGTAAAAGCAACAATTTCCATGATCATTAACCAGTGATGATTAGAAACACTTCTCATACCCAGAGGGGTTTCAGAATGTTCCCATCTCTATCTTTATAATTGAACCCTAAGTTTAGAAGAAACCTCACAGATCATCAGCCATTTCTATCCCAAGAGAGAACATGAGTATCTTGCCTTGTGATGGGAGGAGAGGAAGAGTGAGCATGGATGTGAATACAGCTTCATTTATTTGTTCTTGTCTTTAGCCAACAGAAGATTGTAAAGGATCAGAAATTAGAATATCTTCAATTATTCTATCACAACTCTAGAAAATACTAGAGCAATGCTTTCAAAACCATGAAAAAAATTAATTTCAATCTAGAATTCTATACTCAGCCAAATTACCAATCAAAGGAAGCGATGGAATAAAGAGATTTTCAGACGTGCAAAAAATTGTGTTTTCACTTCCTAAAGGCTACTGAAGGGTGTGCTATATCAAAAGGAGAAAGCATATCAAAAGAGAGGAATACTGCAATACAAAACAAAATGCACAAACACAGAAGAGAGGCAAAAAGAACTTCCAGGATATTGGAGAAGGGGGATCCCAGGCAGAGAGTTCCAAACATCTGTGGCTGAGAACAGTATAGGGCTCTAAATTTATGGGCGCCCTCCCCAGGGAGATATGATGGAAGTCCGTGGGCTGAGGAGATCCATGATTAGACAATGAAGTATGTTTCTAATATAAAAGTTTACACTGAAACTTGGTGCCTCCATTGTAATCCCTATTGGCTGAAGTGCAGAAAAAAAAACAAATTATCTGAGTACCAAAAGTGTGTATATGTGTTTACATAGAATATATCTGGAAGGATTCATAAGCAGGTCATTGGCTACTTCTGGGGAGAAGAACTGGGTGGCTATAGGGCCTGCGAGAGAGACTTTTTATTATGTATGCATATTTTTTATCTTTATGAGTTGCTTAGTATATGCAGAAAATAACAAAATATTTCCCCCTCTCTCAAAATTCCCTAATTCAACAAACATGCAGATAAGTGCTCAACTTGATTGGCCATGGGCGGATATGGGACCACTGAAAGAGATGACTCTCACTCCCCTGTGTATTTTCTTTCCTTCTAGTTAGCTCAGAGGCCATCTGGAGTGCCAGCTCAAAGGTATCATTATAATGTGTTTCCAAATTGTCTCCTGAAAGGTGGTTCCAATTTATATACCCACCAGCAAAGGATTGAGACAAACTGTTTCCTTGTACCGCCTAGACTTACCATTTTATTTCTTTTACATCATTATATTATTTGGAGGTAAATTACTGAGCAATACTCAGAAATGTGCTTTTTTTTTTTTGGTTTGAAGTTTTGGTATTAATTTACTTGGACGCAGGCTGGGTTTTTTACAACCTGGTGGCCTATTGGCATCCCTGCATGAAATCCTTGCTCATGGCCAGTTTCCACGTACTTTTTCTGTACACCTTAGGGTTTTGTTGTCCCAGAACCAGTGGAATACTAATTGTCCCCATGTAGTATTTATAATGAAGAGCCGGATTACTCTAAATGACAGAAAAACCAACTTGGCCACCGAAGGCAGCCTCATAAGCATGGCATGAATTTCTCATCTACTGTTGGATTCCTTAAAACATTGAATGCTGCGCAAAAATTTCTGCTGGTGCCCTTGCCAGTAGCAAAATTCCAACAGTGTCTGAACAATGGTTCAGTCCCAGGAGCAGTCAGGATGCGACGTCAGAGGTCTCAGGAAGTTGGTTCTTTGCTGGTTTGTGTCAGCCGGCAGTGGAGATTCTACTGCAGTGTAATGCAGTAGAGACAACATGGGTTTGGCATCAGACTCATCTGCTAGCTGGAACTCCACCTCTAATGAACCATATAACCTTGGAAACTTACTTTCTCTGAACCTATTTCTCGTCTCTTAAATGGTCACTAGAATAGCTTTTAAAGGGGTAGTAGGGAAGATTAAATGAGATATATGCAAAGTACCTGGCTTATGGGAAGCACATATTTCACGTTTAAAGAAAATGAATTAACCACATTAGCCAAAATAATTTTTTAAAGCACTTGGAAGAATGTCTTGCATATAATAAAACTTCAGTGAATGGTGGTAATAATTCTTACCCTTTTTTGATACTGCAATAGATTCACTGAATTGAAGGTATTCTTTCAACCAGGTAACATGTATACTAAATTTCCTCTACATGTCTGGACTGTGAGGAGGCCGAACAATGCAGTGCTTTCCTAAGGCAACATATGTCTAATTGAGGAGATAAGATACAGACATAAAAGAAGCTCTCTAACAATGGAAAACATGTCTGAAGCAGTAGGGAAACTCAAAAGGAGACGAGAAAGAGAGGGGGAGGGAGAGAAGAGGGTTCTGCTGATTGAATTGTGCCCCCTCAAGATTCACAAGTCGGAGTCCTGCTCCCCAAGGTGACTGTATTTGGAGAAAGGGTCTCGTAGGGGATGATAAAGGTTAAATTAGGTCATAGGATGGGGCTTTAATCTCAGGGCTGATACCCTTTTGAGAAGAAGAAACATCAGAGCTCGCTCTCTCTCTGCCATGTGAGGACACAGCAAGAAAGCAGTTGTCCACAAGTCAGGAAGAGAGTGCTCATTAGAAACTGATCATTGGCACCTTGATCTCAGACTTTTAGCTTCCAGGGCTATGAAAAATAAATATACGCTGTTTAAGCCAGCTAGTCTATGGTATTTTGTTATGAGAGCTTGAAAAGAGAAAGAGTGAGAGGGACAGAGACAGAAGACAGAGAGAACATGTTTTGGCAGGGCCAGAGCAGGAAATTTGTATTGCCCTTTGCAAGGCCTTGAAAGGAAGAGCAGAGAGGTGGAGAAGATTGTTTGATTCCCCATGGAAGACCCAGCAGAAAGGCATGTTCCAGAGCCTTGAGTGAACAGTTAGGGAAGCAAACTTGGCCAAATAATTTAGGGCCAGCTTGGGAAAAACTTCAAACTCCTTCAACAGCAAGAAGGCATAACGGGTGGCAATATTTCAGGCAAAATGAAATTCAGCATAGAATGTTTTTCCTAGACCAGCTGGCTATTCTTTAGGAGTTTTGGGGGAAAGTTTAATAGATCATTTCATATGAACCTTCACAGATAATGAGAATCAGGCTGGCTGAGAACAAGGGAGATAAGGAATTGTAGGCATGACCCTGATCAGTGAACTCTGAATTACAGTGAAATTACTACGTACATAATCTTCATTTGCTCACACGGTGCTCATTCTACAGGGACTGCCAAAGGGGCAAAAGTTCCTGTATTCAACTGCATTTCAAAGAATCCTAGAATTTAACAAGAAAACTTAAGTCTGTCAAATACCACCTCTACAATTTCCAAGAGAAAGTGCCATTAATTCAGCCCCTGTCTAGGCTTTTCTTTAATGTTATTTTTAAAAACAGCTTTCTTTTTTCTCAGATCTGAGACTCTTGAATCCTTTTGGAAGCAATAACCGTACTGTGTAACGTTTATTGAGTGCTGGCTACTATATGCCAGTCACCGTGTTGAGTGCTTTGCTTGCTTTCTCTCATTTAAATTTCCAATCCTCACTTGTGATCAAGTTTCTGTTATCAACCTCATCTCGCAAATGTGGCAAGTGAGGCTTAGAGAGGTTAAGTAACTCACCCAATGTCACACAGCAAGGAAAAGGCAAAATTTGGAGCCACGTGGTCTGCCCTCACAGCTTGAGCTCTAAATCATACTTCATTGTGCATTGATCTACGTTAGTGGTACCCAATCATTTCTCCACTGTTTCCACAGAGGGACATGTCATCGTGTACCAATGGATCCTTACAGTAGACAGTAGATCCTCTCAATGGGGCCTGGGTGAATGTGGAGATGTAGTTTGAAAAGACCATTCTTATTCTCAGGGTGTTCTTCTAGTCCCCTTTCTCCTCTGGGACATGTGTCCAACCCCCAAAACCTCTAAATGATTATCACCAATCCAGGTATTTTAGGCAACTTCTTGGAAGAAAAGTCTAATTGTTTAAATGTTAACCAATATGGTTAAAATAAACAATTATTTTACAGATGAAAAAGAACTGTAAAAACTGTATATGATTAGCATGGCTAGTATGAAATAATGACTAGTCATATCATAATATAACTAGGATAAAATAATCCAGTGCCTTCATATTTTAGGGTGCAAAATCAATAGCAACACTGCTTTTTATGTCATCTTGCTCTTACAAGCAGAATTTTGTGTTTTTGAAAATCACAGAGTAATATGAAAGCCATTCCTTTATTTTCAAGAAAGTAACCTCCAAAATTCAGTCATTACAAGAAAAGACCCCATCCTGCCTCTTTGTCTTTATTGCAACAATTATATTCATATTACACAGGGGTTTCTGCAGCTATAGTTTTAAAGACCATTCCCTCTGTGTAAGTCATGGCCTTCTGTAGAATAAAGACAATTGGACAACATTTCCTTCGCAGCTCCAAACACACTGTTAAGATTGTCATCACCAGGACAGTCCATGAGTTTTCTTCTCCAAACTCAAAAAAACTTGATTCCCTCACAGTTTCCTTATAAGTCAAAGGATTTAGTTGGCGCTCCATGAGACATGTATGCATGTGACCTGGGAGGACCATTTAACCCCTATCAGCTCTCCCTCCTGACCTTCACCTCTACACCATCAGTCAGCTAATACAAACATGACATAGGTCAAACAGAAGACCTCACAAACACCCACAGCACTCCTGGAAACAGCACAAAGTTCAAAGCTTCCCCATAGAAAGGCAATAGAATCGTCTTCATAAATAAACAGCAGCATGCTTCATTCCTTGGAACTTTGCTTCAGGTACCATGTATATCTTAACTTATAGAATTACAGATGTAGAACACTGTCACCTATGTTTAATTTTTAAAATTAGCTAAGTACTTTAGTCTTTATTTAATATGGTGCCTAGTAGATTATTACAAATTGCTTAGCAAACAATAGTAATGCGAGTGACTAAGACATAATATAACTGTAAGGCTGTGTCACATATTTTACATTCTTCATTTTGCATCTTATTGCCATTTTCTTCCTTAAAAGTCATGGTAACTTGATTAATAGCTGATTAACTGTTAAGCCAATAATTTTTTCTTTGACATATCTCATATCGAGCATCACAGCTGATACTAGTGTGTTTAATTATATCTCCAAAGGAGGCTCACACTATTGTTACTGACAACCTGTGCATTGGCTTCCTGCATCGTGAGGTTTAATCCTATACTTTGAATGACAAGTAACCTCTCTGTAAGTTTAATGAATATAATTTCAATGGCATAGAAGCCACTTGGAATATGTTAAACAGCTGTAGGCATAGGCATGAGTTCTGTGCAATTTCTCTCATCACTAAAGGACACTCAGCGTGATGTCCCACCATACTGTCAAATTAACTCATGGATTTAGCTACCTTTGTATTCTCCAAAGTCCAGGAATCAAAAGCAGATGCACTCGTTTCTATAAGTTACTTTGGTATCCCCAGGGGGATAGGTTATTTAATCATTTCTGATATAGTCCTGTTATTACTCCATCATATTTCAATTACATCTGTAAAGTTGCTTCTTAAGCCAGAGACATTAAGGAAGCTTGGATTTTTTCATTAGAAGTTATCATTTTCACACAGTCGTCCAGCATCAGGAAGTCTTTTGTTAGTTTTGAGTTGGCTCAGTCCAGTTTTTATGGTTCATAATCATGATCCCAAACTCCATCTTCCCTCTTCAACCAGCAAGGACAATCACCCACACACTCTTAATGGAAAGACTTTCCAAGAGGTTATTTCTGTGGAAGTATTTGAAAGAGAATCTGTTTTTCACTAAATTACTTCCTAGGAAGAAATTCAAAGTCTCTTTTATGGAGTACACGAGCAGTGTCATTACAGAATAAACCTGCCAGTTCATCTACTGGTATGGAGGAATCAAAGGCTTAGAGACCTGTAGCCTTTCTTTAAAGACCCTGAATACATGTCTGCTTTTTCAACTATTACTTGATACCCGTGATAAAGGGAAAGACTCTAAATTGGACCAATAGTCAGAGAAAGCATTGAAAATGAGTCTTAAATCATAGCTAGGATATGTGACTTTATGTTGTTTTCTTTCAAATAAACATTTTTTAAAAAACTGATATGTATTTTAAGCAATTACACTTTTATCTCCTAAAAAAGGAAGGATATTTTCCTAAAGATCTAAAAAGATGTGATACTAGTCACATGAGAAATATTTTCACAAATGAGAGGTCTTATTTTCTCAGGATTTATAATTATTCATCATTCTCGTCCCTTTCTTTCTCTTTGGCAGAAATATGAAAAACAAAAACACAAATAAAGCAAATTTCAGACAATGAAACATTTTACAAAAATTTTTACAACTAATATTAATATAAAAGGTATTTTAAATTAATGTTTAAGCAACTTACAAGTACTCACAAATCCTTTTCACCTTAATGTTCTTTTTTGTATCACTGGTATGTCCTAGTCCATATCATGTGAGTATATAGATTTTAGATATGGAAGCCTTTTTGCATTTGTAGAATTATGTTTCTAAAACATTTTCTAGTTGGCCTTGGATCACGTGGCTCAGTGGATTGAGCACCGGCCTGTGATTCAAACGGTCACCAGTTCAATTCCCAATCAGGGCACATGCCTGGGTTGAGAGCCAAGTCACCAGGAGGGGGTGCTCGAGAGGCAACACACTGATGCTTCTCTCCCTCTCTTTCTCCCTCCTTTCCCCGTCTAAGAATAAATATATAACATATTTTTAAAAATTAGAGAACAAGGTTATTTTTTTTTAAATTTTTTTCTAGCTGGCAAAATTTTTACTGGCAATATCATAGTTCCATAGGAGACTATCGGGGATTAGGCAAAATCAATAAAATACCACTAAACATATACTCTTAAGAATCACATTAAATTCATTTTTCTAAAAGGTTTCCAAAGATTTCTATATCGTTTATTGTGGCATAACAAATTACTTCAAGACCTTCAAGACATAGTGGTTTAAACAACAAACATTATCTCACAGTTTCTGTGGGTCATGAATTCAGGATTAGCATAGCTGTGTGATGCCAGTTTAATGTCTCTTGTGGGGCTGCAGTCAAGATGTCATCTGAGGCTGCAGTCATCTAAAAGTTTTATTGGGCCTGGAGATTTGCTCGTAAGCTCACTCCCATGGCTATGGGCAGAAGGCCTCCGTTGCTCCTCACATGAGCTTCCCCATACGGCTGCGTGAGTGTCCTCACAAAATGCTGGTAGTGTTCCCCGGAGCAAATGACCTGAGGAAGAGCACAGAGGAAACCACATGCTTTGTATGCCCTTACCCTGGAAGTCACACACCTTCGCTTTCTTTCTATGCATTAGATACGAGTTCCTAAGCACAGCCCACACCTAAGGGAAGGAGAATTATGCCCTACTTTTTGAAAAAAGAGATATCAAATAATTTGTGGACATCTTTTAAAACCATCATGAAATCCAACACAAACTGGATTTGTTATCATTAGGAACGTGACCTGGTCGGGGTTCACCACCTGGTTTACCACATTTATTTAGAAGTATTTGTGAGCACTGCAATACTCGAAGGCAGATCATCCCTCAAGTCATAAGTCAGCGAAGCTATATCTCCTTAGCAAATTTTTAAAACAAAGTAGCCCATTGCTGACTAATGTTTAACGTCTTTTACACTTGCATTTTCCTTTGTTTAATCTTCATAAGCTTCAGTAAAATACTTATGTGACTGTCCGAAATTTAACACATTGACAAGGCGCTCAAGGGTGGATATATGAGGGCAGGAGTGTGGGTGCCTCTGCCTTCTACCCTCGCACAGAGGTGGCGGAGAAGACACCCTTTAGCCTGCCCTTCTTCCTAGACCTGTCAGTGTGATTGAGAAGAGCCTGAATCTTGTTGCTATATTCTTTTATTTATTCATTTTTGGGGGCATATTTTATTGAGTATGCTATTACAGTTGACCCATTCCCCAGCCCCTTTATCCCCTCTGCCCTGCACCCCATTTCATCGTCTCCACACCACTTAGTCCATGTCCATGGGCTGCACGCACCAGTTCTTTGGCTTCTTAATTTCCCACACTACTCCCAGCCTCCCCCTGTCCACTTTTTTTTTTTTGTCAATATTTTCCCACCACCATTTTCTCCAGCCCCACCCACCCCCACCTCCCACCCTCAATCTTTCAATCTTTCCCCCATTTGGCTTTGTCAATGGGTCCTTTATACATGTTCCTTGATGACCCTTCCCCTCCCTTTCCCCTGTCATCTCCTTTCCTCCTCCCTTCTGGTTACTGTCAGTTTATTTTTTTATTATTTCAATGTTGCTGGTTATATTTTGCTTGCTTGTTTATTATGTTAATTAGGTTCCACTTATAGATGAGGTCATATGGTATCTGTCTTTCACTGCCTGGCATACACAGGGCACAGAGACATGTGAAAGGATGCTATATTCTTTTATTTGTGGCAACTGGAATTATCATTAAATTGTTTAGGGAAAATGTGCGAAAAATTTTCTACAGAAATATAAAATTACATTATTTCAATACTATGCCTGGCTAAATTACAGTTGAAAGATTGTGGTTTGTTTTTTCTGTCTAATATTGTTTTGTAAAACACTTTTCATGTATCTTCTGCCTCACGTTTATCACCGTAATAGTTCCGTAATGGTTCCCTGAGATGATACACCATAAACTATGTAACCAGTCCTTAATCATTAGCTATTTGTATTTCTGATTTTTCCTTCCACTTTCACAAATAATATTGATATAAGCATCCCTGTACAAATAGCTTTCTTTTTTCATCATTTAATCTTTTCCTTAAGGCGAAGTCCTCCTAACTGAATTGTTTAGTCAAAAGATATGCACTGTTTTTAAAAAACTTTTAATTATGAAAAATTTAAACATATGCAAAAATAGAAAAAATACTGTTATAACTTGATATACATATTTTCCTTGCTGCAATAACTATCAACTCATGGCCATTCTTGTCCATCTCTACATCTTCCAACTCTTCTCCAGCTCATCCTCTACACTGGATTATTTTGAAGCAAATCCAAGACATCTATTATTTCAGTTATAATCATTTTGGGGGGTTAAATACTGATTGACTTATTGTTCTCTGGAAATTCAAATGAATTTTCAACCCTAAAATCCAAATATGACATAACACCAAAAGAATTAAGCATAAAAGAAAAATTGGACTGTATCAAAATTAAGAATTTTGCACTGTGAAAGATTCTATTAGGAAGATGAAGAGACAAAATTACAAACTGGGAGAAAATATTTTCAAATTAGAACTGTGAAAAAGAGTATATAACTATCCCATCTACCTACCTATCTATGAACTCTCAAAACTCAACAGTTTAAAAAAATCCTAAGAATTTAACAGAAAATGAGCAAAGCACATAAAGCAACATTTCACTGAAGAAGATATACAGAGGGCAAATAAGCACATGAAAAAATGTTCGACATTACTAGCCCTCAGGGTAATGCAAATTAAGATTATGATGATCTATCAATACGCGTATTAGAGCAGCTAAAAGAAAAAAAATAGTGACGATACTTTGAGGATGTGGAGAAATTGGATCTCTCACACACTGCAGTTGGGAATGAAAATGGTAAAGAGCCATTCTGAAAAACAGTTATCCTGTTTCTCACTAAAACTAAATATATGTTCACCATCTGGCCCCACAATTACACTCCTAGGCATTTATCTCAGAGAAATGAAAACTTAATCCACACGAAAATTTGTGCATAAATGTTTATAGCAGCTTTATTTGTAAACACTGAAAGACAGGGAATAACCCAAATGTCCTTCACTGGGTGAATGGTGAAACATACTGTGGTACATCCATATCATGAAATACTATACAGCAATAAAAAAGGAATAAACTATTGTTACTTGCAACAACTGGATGGAGGAAGGCCATTATTCGGAGTGAAAAACCCAGCCTCAAAAGATGACACATTGTACGATTTCATTTATATAACATTTTAAAAATGTCAAAAAGGATAATATGAAGGAATCTGTTATGGTGATGAAATAGCTTTGTACCTTGACTGCCATGGTGACTACAGTGTCATCACATTGACACCTGTGATAAAAGTGCATAGAATTATACACCCACATTTTACCAATGTCAAGTTCCTGATTTTGGTATTGTTCTATAGTTATGTGAAATGTGAATGCTGGGGAAAATTAGGTGCAAGATGCATGAAACCGCTTTGTACTATCTTCATAAGTTCCAGTGAATCTATCATTTAAAGATTATAATTCTTTATAATTCTTTAAGATAGTAATTCTTAAAGATAAAACGTTGAAAATTCAAATGTGGATTTTTTTGCGTCTATTTCTGAGTTTGCATGAGCTAAATTGGAGCATAGAGGCCTGCAGTGTTGAGATTCCGCTCTCACCATGGAAAATCTGCATAACAATCATCTCCTTAGAATTTCTTTAAAAAAAAAAAAGCTCCTCCTGTGTTAAAAGTTGCAAGACATTGATTCATACTGAAGTGATTTCAGGAACAGTTGGCAGGTCTGCCAGATCTTCCTATTAAGAGGGGGGTCCTTTCAGGACATTTTCTAAGTAGATGCGACCAAAATCATAAAGAGTGGTTTTTTTTCCTCTTTGCTAAAAGGCATTTCCTTGGAAAGAAGAGCCTTGAGGGAAGTACTTTTACTTGTCCATGCTTATTACAGCTGAAACTCTGAGAGGCACTGCCAATTGTCTCTGAAATTTAGTCTCCAAAAATTTGTAACTCAGTGTATAAATACTTTAACTATCAAATCAGGCATGAACATATAAGAAACCTACAGAAACATGAATAAAAGGGACGCATACAATAAGAAATACTCAGGCAGTCTTATGAAAGCCGCAATGTAGCTAAGAAGAAATATACACATGTATGTATGCACAAACACAAACATATACTAACATACACAAGCACACACACATGACTACATATTTTTAGGAAACCTAGTGCAGTTTGGCTCCCATTGAAACTGCCTGTTGAAATAACAACAAACTCCCAACTTTCAGATCCAATAAGTTTCTTTCAGGTTTCATGTACTTTTTATGGTATTTGATACTGATGACCTTCTTGAAATTCTAGACTCACTTTGGTTTTTGGGGACTCCACTTTTTCTTGCTTCAATGTCCCTGGTTATTTTTATTAATCTTGTTTTGTTCAGATTTTTCTTTCTCCACCATTACTTATATTCTGGGATCTCCAGTGTTTGGTCCTTAGTACTTATCTCTGCTTGTATGGTCTCTCTGAGGACTCTTGTAGTTTTCATGTTCACTTATATGCTGATGACCTTCAAATCTGTTTTCAGCCTCACCTCTTCCTGCATTCAGAGGTCATACATTTAATGGCTTACTGCATATTTTCACCCGGATGTTCTACCAGCATCTCGAATTTCCTTTGTTCAAAGCAGAACCCATTATCTATCTTTCCACACCCTCCTCCTCCATTCCCCACATTGTTGAATGTAGTTTGAAGCACCTGTGTCAGAAATATTGGTACCCAACCTTTACTCTCACTGCCACCTCACCCAGTCAATCCCAGCTTCTTGTATATTCTATTCTCCAAATGCCTCTAGAACCTGTCATCCTCTCTGAGCCCAATGTCACTGCTCTTAGTTTAAGCCGTTTCCATTTCTTGCCTGGTCTGCTTCAACAGCCTTCTGACTATTCTTCCCACCTCTAGTTTCATACCCTTTTCTCTGCCCCACCTCAATCTATCTTCCAGATTTTCACTTACGATTTTTCTCAGGCACCCACCTGTTCATAGTACCCTCCTGTTGACGCTTCAGTGGTTTCTCATTGCCGACAGGATAGTCTTTAATAAATTGGTCTGCCCCTGGACTCACGTCCTGCTTCTTACCAACAAGTACTTATCTTCAACCGTACTGATAAACAAGCACTACCTTCAGACCAGGCTTTCCATGACTCTGAATGAACCTATTCTTGTTCCCACAAGCCCCTCTGCCTGAAATGTACCCCCTCTAGCCCAGCCTACAGAATATCTACTTATTATTTAAGACTCAGGTTGTTACCTCCTGCATGGAGCTTCTTTTGACCCTCAGATATACTTGGCTATGCCCTCCTTTGTATTCCCTCTGCATCCTACAGAACTGTCTACTGTCTTATTTGAATGACTTATACTCCTCCCTCTACTGAACTGGGAGTCCTGAGGAAAGGACTAATGTCAAATTTGTTTTTGAATCTCTAGCACCCAGCACAGTGTGAAGGGCATTGTAAGATGATCACGGCTAACATTTTTTGAGAAGTTATACTCTCATTTAATTCTGACAACTCTACTAGATAGGTCCTACTCCCTTCCCCTTCCCCTGCACTTTACAGATGAGGAATGTTACTTCAATTATAATTAAAATCACTAAAATGTACTCGAAGTGTATTTATTGAACAAAAGATTTTTAAATGGATTAATACCCAATACACAGTTCTTTCCCCGAGGAATAAGACCCTGAAATATCCCTCTGAATTTAGTTCTCTTGTAGGAAGGCCGCCAGCTCCATATGTTATCCTGGCATAAACTGTTGCATTTTATGATCTTGAGAAGTTTTGCAACCCATTTCCATTATCACAGTCCATCTTCTGATTCCAAAGCATACTGCAAGACATATGGCTGTAAAATCCACTAACCAGTTTTCATGTAAAGGACCCTGATCTTGTAACCCAGTTGGCAGGTTACTGATTTATTTTCTGGGATGGGAAGTTGTGATTACTGAATTTTAAAGCCAAAGCCAGAGATAAATTCATAGGTCTTACATGAAAAACAACTTGCTTCCTTTCTGATACAGAACCCTCATAAATAATTCTTCAGAGGACTCCATTGTTTTTAAATGGACTCAGGTCCAATACTCAGCACACGTTTTGATTCTAAAAGAAAGGACTCTAGAGACTGCATGAGTTTGGAATCAGAAACCCAAGTTTTGAATCTCAAGTCTGCCACTTACTAAGCAGATAATTTTAGATGAATTATATAATTCTTCAGCTTCAATTTCTGTAGCAGATCAATAAAAATATTTACCAAGCACCTGTAACAGCCTAACCCAGGGTCTGGCCTGGTGTAGATGGGGACTTATGTCTGCAGGAAAAGATTGTCGTAGAGGTTTATACAGACAGTGGTTGCAGGAACACAGATAGTGCTCGACAACCAAAGGTTTCGGATGTTTTTCTTTCCTACATGGCAAGGACTTGTTATTTTCCAGTAGAGAATAAGTTAAATCCCACCCCAAAATTAATTCTTAGTTGAAAATTTAAAAGTATTAAAAACTATCAGGAAAATACTCAAAAACAACAGTTTAAGTATGTGTGTTAATATTTAAGTATGCACCTGAAAAGCTTGAAAGTAAGTAAATTTTGAACTTTTGTCCTTTCAACAGTGTGAATTCCATTTGGCTGGTAGTTGTGAAAATACACCATTATAAGTCATTCTTAGGATAAATAAACAAAGCTAAATATAACATCGCTTTTGTATATATTCGCATAGTACTTTCTAAATGAGAAACATGTAACTGTAAAAACAAATGGAGAAATGACACAACAATCTAAGGAACAGTGCTGAGAGTTTATGCCATGTTTCAAACATTCCTGTTCTTCACGACGCCAGCGCCAATGTTTAATGGTCCCGTAAGTCCCTCAGTCTAGAGTCCGTCAGCTGTTAGCTATTGTTTTGTGAGCTTGTTTTTTGTCAGTTGTTAGTTGCGTTTTTCATTGCTTTGTCTCTGTGCCTCAGAGAAAAAAGAGTGCTCTTCCCAAACATGTGTCTTCACTACACGTTTCTACAAGAAAATGTTTTTTAAAGCCTGGGGAATTTTCCAATATTAATAACTGCTAATTAGTTTTAAATGTCTCATGCTTCAAAGGAGATTCTGAAGTTTACCTATGTAAAGTGCATAATTTGATGACTTAATGCTTTCAACCTGAGCAAGAAAATTATGAGTTTATAATTTTTCTGCAATGCAGCATTTGTTCCTTTGTCCCCTCTTCTCAACTCTGTCTGTCTCTCTCTCTGTCTCCAATCCAATCCCAAGAAAGTGGAATTAATTTTACCATTTTCTGGTGCTGCACATGAAACTCGTTCTTCCTTTATCTATTTTAATGATTAGCTAAATATGCCTCACATTATTCTTATGCTGTGGTTCACCTATAGAAGCGGGTGTTACTTGCATAATTAAAAAAATGCTATTAATATTTGCTACATTGCCTATATACTGGTAATGTTGCGAGTATAAATCTTAAAATGGCCACACTTCGACTTTCTTAAGCTGCTTGTTAAAGTGGTATATTAATTTTTATCACAACAATACCCCAATATCATATAAAAAACATATTTTATAAAATGCTCTGATAATAAAGGCATGGTAGCAGGAACGTAGCAGGAATATAATTCTTTTAACCTGGCAATTCATCACCCAAAAAACAATTTTCCCAAATGATATATTGCCAAGATCCATGCTGCTGGATGTGCATAGAGAAGAGACCACATATTGTTCTGCAACCACAATATAGTATTATTAAACAATAAGAAGACAGATGTACAAACAGCCTTTGAATTGAGTATAATTATTTGAAAGATCCTTAAATAGCTTCTCTCAGAACTTATTTCCATTTAAGAATTTATGACATTGCTGTGTTTCTTCAAGCTCTTTGTGTATTGCTTCTTGTCAAAGATTAATTTGAATTAATCTCAATTTCAGCTTTACATTCACTGCATTCTCATTAGCCCACAGGAAGCCCCCTCAGTACCATTCAAAGTTGTAAACCAGTACTCTTCAAGACCCCCATAAACCTACCTGTCACTCTGAAACGCTACAGAGTGGCAGAGTGTCAGAGCAATCACGGCCACATTGAGGACGATGGTGTTCAGCAGCCACTCACAACCAGGGCTGTGTACAGGCAGAAAGTTCAGATCTCCCTGAATAATGGCTGGGTTTTCATACTTGTGATTAGGTAATGTTCTTCAATGAAATAAATTTATGTTTGATATTTTTCATCTCCCCTAAACAAAAAAGCTGTAAATAGCCACAACCCTTTGAAAATGGAATGGCCTTCTGTGACCCTCAGGCTGAAATTTAAGAGTTTTCTGCTGCTGATTCATTTCCATTCCCATGGAAACAGTAACCAGGAACGACTCTGCTGTCATTATTTTCAAGCACTTACCCTGGTCCCAATGATTTGGTGCTGTGTCCATGGAACTCAGAAAGAAAACGAGCATCAGTCTTAAGGAACGAACTCAAATAATTGTCAACTGATAGGCTGAAAGTCAGATACGCTCAAGAAACCTGTCTTAAAAAATATATATTTTAATGTATTTCTAATTTTTAAAATAATTTATTGCATAAAACTCTGGAAGGATGCACAGGAAATAGTTATTACCTAGAGAGAATTTGGAACTGGGAAGAAGAGAGGCTGGAATGGAAACTGTAGATTCTCTTTTCGCTTTTTATTACAGAAATTTTTTCACATAGGAAAGGAAAATACCACAGTGAGCCCCCGCATATCCATTATTAAACTTTTACTCTTATCTACTCATGACCAATCTTATTTTATCTATACTCCCAACCCCCACTGCGTTGCCTGCAACCAAATTCCAGACATTATACAAGTTTATCAATAAGTATTTAGTATTTATCATTAAAATATAAGAGCACATCAAAAATATAAACACTATTATCACATATTAACATTTTAATAATAAATGTCATATGAGTCAGTGTTTGAAATTGTGTTTGTAGTTGGTTTATCTCATGATTCAGATGACTTTGATTATTAAATACTCTGATTTGCCTTCCTTTTCTTTTTAAACTTTTCTCTTGAACATTATTTAGTTTTACTTTTTAATATTAAATTTATGGGTGTGACATTGGTTAATAAAATTATATAAGTTTCAGGTGTACATTTCTATAATACATCATCCGTATATTGCATTGTGTGTTTATTACCCAAAGTGAAATCTCCTTCTGTCACCACATTGAACTTTATTTTTTAAGAGTATAATTTTCTATATTCCATATTTTGCTGATTGATACCATGGTGTCATTTTAAGTGCTCCAGTCTTCCCCATGCATCTGTAAACTGAAGGTTTGTCTAGAGGCTTGAGCAGATACAGGTTTGATATTTTGACAAGAAGGCATCATATACAGCATTCCATTCTCTCACCTTGATGTAGAAAATGTCCGGTTGTCTTTCTTTTTGTGATGTTAGCAGAGATTGCTGAATATTGCATAAATCCATTATTTCATTGGGGATCTGAATTAGGTAAATGAATCATCTATCAAAAAAAATTAATTTAAAAAATTTATTTAAATTAGGAAAAAAAAGTAATGCAGTAAGATCCTACCTCTATGTAATAAGTGGACTCCAGAAAAAAACAAAACAAAACAAAAATCAAACATAACATGGCTTGAGCAAGCCTGCGTAACTAGCCCGCCTGGTGTTCTGGAAGTCCGGCCAGGCTCTCCAAACCCCTTCTGGTCCCAGATGTGGTTTGATGCCATCTGGTGGTATATGCCCACTCTGACATAAATATTGATGAGGATGATTCTGAGTCTTATAGCTTTTTGGAACTTCCAGGAACCTTCTAATAGCTGGTGCCCATTTTGTCAATCCAGCCTGGGGAAACCAGGCTTACAAGAATACTGGGACATAACACACACTTCAAAATTTCTACTTCCCAAGAAGGGACTGCCTGCCATCTCCTTAGCACCCTCTCACTCTCTTCAATTTTCTTATTGTCCTCTGTCTCCTAGAATGTACATATTTTAGCAAAATGGGAACCTGGCTGAGGAATGGGGCCAATTACAATGGCATTGTAGCCAAATTCATATTGTTACCTGAGGAATTTTTCAGTACATGCAAAAAATCTGAAGAAAATAAGTTCACAAACTTGCCACTCGTGGACAATAATGCCACCATTTTGGAGTTTCTTCTTCTAAATGTTCCTCTAATGTTCTTATACATACACCCACATAAAACCAAGCCAATGCACCTTTAGACTCTGCTTTGAAAAATGATAGAGGGTGTAGCAGACACATATTGGAGTGTCTCTCTTTTTCTAAGGCAGTGTTGGTGCTATCCTACAGCTTTGTCTGGCTGGAGTCGAGCAGACAGAAGATCAGCCAAAGCTGAATCAAACAAATTCTCTCCTGGGAACTGAATGGAGACATTCGGAGATGGAAAGTGGTCAGACTGGACACATCTGATGGTTGTGTCCTCACAAAAAGATTTGAGAGTTCCTGCTGTTGAGGTCCTCAGCACATTCCTTGTCTGTGCCTTTTCTGATGCCTTTATCTAACTTTTATTTTGGCCGTGTGACATACCCCAGTTTCCTTCCAATGTGGTGGTTATTAATGAACTCTCTCCTTCGTTTCCCTTTTCTCTAAAAATAAATAAATAAAAATTGTAAAGAAAAAAGATTATTGGCATATGAAACAGCCAATGATATTAATATGTTTTTCCCTCTTTTAACTTACTGAGCTCTCTTATTAATTCCAAGAGGTTTAATTTTAAACATGATTTTCTTTAATATTTGACCTAGAATCATGCCATTAGTAAAAAATGATAATTTTGTCTCCTATATTTCATATTTTGTTTCACATTTTATTTATTGGTATGAACTCAATATATAATATCGTACAATAACATTTATAGCAGAGATTTTTGCTTTGCTCCTGATTTTAATGGGATGTTTCTAGCATTTTATCCTGAAATGTGTTACTGGGTCCCTTCTTTGTGATTTAATAATGTCAAGAAAGCCTTCAGCTTCTAGCTCTCTAATCTTAAAAAAAACAAGAATGGGTTGTATCAAATATTTTTCAGTATGTAGATATTATCTATGCTCTAATATTTTTTCTTACTGAGTCTAAATAATAAATCTGTAAATTATGGGGATAAAACTTGCTTGGTTGATTTAACATAAACTTGTAATTAGTTTGTTAACAATTCAATTATTTTAAAAAATATATCAAAATGAAATTGGCTTTTCTTTTTGTTTATTAGAGCTATGTTGGTTTTATAAAATAAATTATGTAGCTATCTATATTTTCCTGTCCTTTGGAGCAATTGATGTAGTATTAGCCATTTCTTCAACATTTGGAGAAACTCCACCTGGCTTCAGATTCAGTGCTTCTTTTATGTCTTTTCCATGTTGTCTGTGATTGTGTATATATTTGATTTTGACTCCTTCTTGAGTCAATTTTAGTAACTTAGTTTTTTAAGATAAGCCTATTTTCAAATATTAAAATTGAGCAATATGATATATTCTTTTTCATTTTAAATCGTGTCTGTTGTCACAACCTCTGTATCATCCCTACATTCAGCTATTTGCTCTGTGCGTTGTGGCTTGCTTCCTCAAGTCAACTTTATTCTACTTTCTTCGTTGCTTGTTTAAGGTATACTGTATTCACTTTAGTTCTTTCTTTACCTTTTTCATATCCTTCTCTAAAAGGTTGAGTTGAACCATATTTTTCAATCTCTTTAATGATGAAATATTGTTTCAATATTTGTTTTAAATAACACTCTTGTCACTTTGTTTTGAGTAAATACTTTTTAAAGTGCCATTTGGGGGGAGACATAAGTGTGTTTGTTGTTATAAAAACATTTAATTTTATTGCTGCTTAAGGTTTTTAATTAATTTGTTGTTTTTAAGACAGAGTAGACAGAAATTGAGAATAGCTTAATTTATTTTTGGAGGAAATATTGAGGTTTTTGGTAGTAAAGTACATGCAATTTTTGTAAAATTTGCAGGATATTTGAGAAGAAATTTAGAGAGTACAAAATTTGCTTTTAGTTTAACACTTCGAAATTGTTTTTGTCACGTTTTTACTAAGTTTTTAGAATTTGTAATGATACTGTTACATAGAGTTTATAAATTCATATAGCTAACCTTTTAATTGTAAATTTTACCTTTCATCAACATAAAATTGATTCTTTTTCAGTTCTTCAATGCTTTTGTCTTGACTTCTTTGGTATTTTCTTTATAACCCTTGCTTTGTCATTTGTCCCAGTATGTATATAC
This sequence comes from Mormoops blainvillei, assembly GCA_004026545.1. NCBI lineage: Eukaryota > Metazoa > Chordata > Mammalia > Chiroptera > Mormoopidae > Mormoops > Mormoops blainvillei. Next base: position 57,874 of record PVJD01000962.1, read on the forward strand.
GGTCAACTTGTACTGTTTCCCTTTTAGTCTTTGTATTACATTATTTCACACCTTTCAGGAGCCATTTCTTCTCAGTGCATCTTTTGTAAGTAGATATAATTGATAATTTTTTCCCCCTTAACCTAATCTCATGGGTTTCACTATGTTTAAACAGGGCAATTAAAACCAATTAAATTTTTTCCTGAATGATATGACTGGTCCTTTTTAGACTTTTCTGCTTTTACATCATAAAGATCATGTCTTTCTTTTAGTGTGCAATTAAGAATACCTTTTTTCAAAACCTTTTCTGGTTTTAAGAGTATATTTGGTTCAAGAGTGTTTTCTTCCTCCCTCCCTCCCTCCCTCCCTCCCTCCCTCTCTCCCTCCCTCCCTCCCTTCCTTTGTTCTTTCCTTCCTTTTAATTAAAATCTGTTTGCATGTTCCGCAATATTCTTGAGCTCTTTTTCCTTTTAAAGTTCCATCGGAGAGCTTCATACAGACTCAATCTTTAACAATAAACAGCCGTTTCCTTCTAAAGGGCTCTGCTCACTTTCCCTCTGAGTGTTCTTGGATCTCTAGCTAGTTAGTGGTTATCTTACCATTCCCAGTTGTAGCTTAATCTTCAGACTCTGGCAGTTATCCTCACATGGCACTGACAGATAGGATTATCTTCTATACATGCTGACAATTTCTAACACCTGAGTAATTGGAGTTCCTTGCCACCTGTTGTCGCACTGTTTTCTGTTCATTCTGCTCCTGGTCCAGCATTTGACTTGTTTGAACTATACTTAGTAGGATGTCATGCATGATACCAGTTCAGCAACAAGTCTAACCCATTGTTTTCTAGGATTTGACTATTTTTTTTAGACAGCAGTATTTTGACCTCTTCAGAAAGAATGGACTGCTAGGCTGTCAGTTGGCCCGGACTCTGTTAATGACATATACTCTGAGCCAGTGGCAATTAGTCGAGAGCCTACAATAGACCTTTCCTTTCTTTTTGGTCATCAGATTTTCTCTGTTTCTGGAAACATGACCTGTATTAAATATTGATTGTTTTGTTCAGTTTACCTCTACAGGGCTTGTATTTAATTGGTATATTCTCATTATTTGCAATATATTAGATGACAATTTTAGATTTTCGTATTAATATGAAATTTGTTTTCTTCTGCTTCATATATATTTTTGTCACTGATGAAAGGATGCTGTTGTAAACTGGGAGTCACAAACAACATTAAAAATATACTATGGTCATGTTAATAATGGCCATTTATTGAGCATCTTTTAGATCTAGGCACAGCGCCTTAATGGTAAAGGCCAGTTCTCTTTGGAATACCTTTTCCTTCATTTAAGGACTAGTGGATCTGTGTTGTCTGATTGTCACCTAAGCAATTGATTTGCCTTATTTTATGCTTATTGAACTGATTTATTGTCAAGCTTTCCTTTTTGTCCTGTGCTGGAAAAGCAAAGAGTCTACCTATAGCAAGTTTATCAGACTGATAATGTGCCATTTGGAATTACTCTAAAAAATTTATAATTTATTAACTCTGCCTTAAATACTTTTTTGTAACAAGGTGGAATAATAGTAAATATGTTCATGTTCTTACACTGCCTCCAAAAAGAATATTGAATCTGAAAGGCATGTAATTGTATTTTATATTAAGTTACACCAAACCTCGAGATCTATCAAGCATTGAAAGTCATTGTTTAAATTATTGCTTTTAGCTGATTGAAAAATATTCCTCTAGATGCTAAATGGCCTGAATGGGAGTTTTTGGCAGAGATGATGCTAAGTATTGTAAACTTTATCTTCAGGATCCTCTCTTTCCCTGTCTTCTCACTCTTCCTGTTACCAAACAAAAGTGGGGTTTGTCTGTCCACCATAACCCTCAGGCAAATTTGTAAGACAAAGGCTGGTGGGGAAAGGAAAAAGGTCATTATTAAAAGGTTGCACCATTTCGGAGGCCGAAACTCCCTGGCTCCAGGTTCAACTTTTTCATAAAACTCAAACAAAGCCCATCTGTTCCCCAAAATACTAAAACCCAAAACGATGTCTAGAATTCCTGCTGCATTCTTATCTGTCCTTTGGAGCCCGAGGTGGTTAAGCAGGTGGCTTTCTGGCTTCAGGCTCACTTCTGGGGTTCGCATGTGAGGTTGGTACTGCCTTTTGTCATGTGGTTTCCAGGACCAGCCAATCCTGCAAACACTCTGGCTGGCACATCTGTGCCATGGGTAGCAGAAAGGAAGAAGAGCATATTTCTCCTCTCCCTTGGTTTAAATCTCCTGGTCCAAACTTCAGTAGGCTCGGGGAAAGTCCAGCCCCCTCCCCACCACCAGCCAATCCTGCCCTTTTCTTTTACAGTCACATACCACTGTGTCTGCTGTTCTCACTTCCACCTAGGGGCTGGAAGGGAGTAGGAGGGCTTTTCCCTTAACTACCCTTGTACAAGCTATGTGTAAGGCTTCCTCCTGCAGCATCCCTACCTTGAGGTGGGGAAATCTGTTGTGTACCACACTAGCTTGTTTACCCAAACAATGTGGCTTCTTCTGTGCCACTAAGGTCAGTGTCCTGTGTCCCTTCCCCGGGCTCCATGGTCTGGCCAGGCCATGGTCTGTATCGTTCCCATTTGGCACATCAATGGCAAAATGGAAAGAACATAAAGGTAATAAGCCAGGCAGCCATTCCCCAGCTCAGCTCTGGCACCTGTCAGCACTTCGAGGCTGTTCTACTCAGCACTGCTGAGCCACACTGCCTTTACTTCTAACTTGGGAGTAATCACACATAATACGGCAGAGCCCATGATGTTATATGAATTTGAATAAATGCAATAATTATGTAACTTTCCAGAAACATAGTAGATTCTCAATAAAAGGCAGACCTTGGTACTATTCGTACTATGCCCTGTCTCCTTCGATGTTTGCCTGGGGGTTTGCCCAGGGGCCTCACTGAAGCTTTCATCTTGGACTTTTGCTTCCTGTATTCTGGCCCTTCCTTTCTTCAAAATACTCATATATTCCCGTGTTGCCTAAGGGCCTTAGTTTCTGCTAAATTAAGATGCTAATCTATCAAATACTAATATGTTAGCACTAAGGTAAGATTTTCATTTTAATAGAAATTTATGGTGAACATGTCTCAGACAAAAAATAAGTAAGCATATTGTGAATTTTAGGTGAATAGGAGCAAGAGTTTGGGTTGGATAGAACCTTTCAAATCATAATATTGTTAGAGACTTTTTGAGAATTTGAGGTTGTGAGCCAGGGGATAAGTACTTTTAATGCTTTCTACGACATTCTGAAACCAAGGTTGGTAGATCCAAGAAGCTCGCCATGTAAGGAATGGCTTTCCAGGTCCTGGATTAAAATGAAAGAAGTTAAAATTTTAGAATACCAAATTAATTGTAGCTGTGGATACACAAATAAAAAATATCTCTAATCATTGAGAACATGGTACCTCAAAGATCCAATCCAAATAAAACATGTCAAAGCTTTAGTAATTCAAACTCAACAAAATATAGGATTTGAGACTTGGGCAGTTTCATTTTATAGATGAAGTAAGCATAAAATCAGGTCCAACTTGGTTCAGAGCATCTCACAGGAGGTACGGGGGAAGTTGGCTGTGTAATACTGTTCAAACTGGGCCTGATGAGGCAAGACAAATAATACCAATATGGTGTATGCCAAAAAGTGACAAGAATAGACTAATTTGAACTCTCCACCCACCCTTAAGAAGGCAAATGAAGAACAAAAAGATTCTTGGGTCACCCAATCAATACTGGCCTCATGGAACTAAAGATAACACAGAGTCTAGACACCTCCTTTAAAAGCTGAGATACATAGTTCCTGGATGTTCCTATAAAAATAAAAGGACATATTTGCTCAGAATCCCTGAAAAAAAAAGAAGTATTTCAGCAGAAATTTACAAAAATACTGTGTCTTCTAAAACTCTCCAAGAAAATAGCATTCACTGTAAATGTAAGTTATATTTCACAAGTAAGAAAGAATCTTATAGTGCTGTCCATAGAGAGAAACTCGTTATGCTTAGCCCCAGATATAAGTGTTTAAATTTTAGTTTGAATACAATAGCATAACTATATTTGCATTCTATGTTATATTTTTATTTTTGCATATCTTGGGAATATGTAAAAATATGAGTGAAACCTTTTATGACACATCATGAAGCTAGAGAAGAAGTCCTATAATTGATTCCTCTGGGAATGCAATTTGTAACATGGTCTGAAGTCCCAGCACAATACCATCTGAGGTCTACGAAACCCACACTTAGAGAAAGGATGCTATGAAATGAGTTTTGACTTTTCTATGAATCTTTACATAAGCACAAAAGATATGCTGACATTATTTTTCATAAAAACAACTGGAAGTATTGATGAAAGTGTAGAAAAAGGGGCCTTCTTCAATTGTTTGAGGTAGGAATATTGGTACACCCTTTCTGAGGACACACCAGCATATGATTCAAAGCCTTAACAATAATACATCTTCCAGAAATTCACCCTATGAAAACAATCATAGATATACATAAAAAAGTATTACAAAGATAAGCAGCACTTTTTATAAACATGAATAATTAGAAACAAGCCATTGGAGAGCTGCTAAAATTAGAAATAATTCCTTCTCTGGGTAAGATGTAATTTAATTTAATTTTTTGATAGAAACAAGACAACAATAATGAAACTAGCAGACATACACACCCTTAAAAGTTTTTACTCCCTATATTTCCATGCACGGCAATATCCAGTAACACATATTTTACTACTGTTGCCTCTGCCTGTGGTCAAAGGTGTGAGTCTATCTAACCCCTGTCTCCCTGGGCCTGAGAGAGCATCTCCTAGTTGAAGGTGATGTTGGCAATGTTGACTGAGGCTCAGCAGTTCCTCTCTAAGCCTCTGGAAGGGAGAAATTATCTGATCCCCTTTATTAAGGGTATTGCTTTTCTCAGGGCAGGAATTAAGAAAATAGCTCTTACCTCATTTGGGACAGTCAAGAGAAGGTTTTTCTTCTTTTTTTATTAAAAATTCAAAATAAACATAATGTGAATAGCAAATTTTTTTCAATAGAGAGGTACTCTTAAGCATAGAACTTGTAGATATTCTTTTACTTTATGACATCTACATAGCCCATCTCCAGGAGGAGATACATGGTACATAGCATGTCTTGTTTATGAATTATAAAACCATCCCAGTTTGTTAATTCTACATGCTTGTCATAAAGAAGGAGGAATAGATATATAACAACAGGGGGGATTTTCAAAAAAGTCTTCCATACTATTTTAAGAAAAAAAGAAAATATCAAAAATATGAATAATAGCCCTGGTTGGTGTGGTTCAGTGGATTGAGCATTGGCCTGTAAAATGAAAGATCGGCAGTTCAATTCCCTGTCAGGGCACATGCCTGGTTTGCAGTCCAGGTCCCCAGCTGGGGGCGTGCAAGAGACAACTGATCGATGTATCTCTCACACATCGATGTTTCTCTCCCTCTCTTTCTCCCTCTCGTCTCCTCTCTCTAAAAATAAATAAATAAAATCTTTTTTAAAAATATGAATAAGAAAATATTGGAAAGGAAAAATCCTCTCTGACAAAAGCAAACATTAGTAAAACAAGGATAAATCTAGTAAAAAGATTACAAGGCCAAAGTGGGAAGATCATGCATAATTACAACAATAAATTAAGAGACACATAAAAAAGAAGTAAACAATAATGGCATTAACATAAATGTGGAGTGAGTAAAAATTAGTGATTTTAGAATGTGTTTGAACTTAAGTGACCATCAACTTAAAATAGACGGCTATAAACATAGTTTGATAGTAGGAAGCATGTGGTAACCATACACGAGAAATCTACAAGACATATTTAAGAAATAATGAGAAAGGAACCCAAACAAAACACTACAGAAAGCCATCAACATACAGGAGACAAGGATAAGAAAAAAACAGAGGACTACAAAACAATTAGAAAACAATAAAATGTTAATAACTATATATCTATCACTAATTACTTTAAACGTAAATGTACTTAATGCTCCAATCAAAACCAATAGGGTGGCTGAGTGGATTAAAAAACAAAGACTAATAGATATGCTGCTTACAAAAGACCCACTTCAGATCAGACTACAGGTGGAGGAACTCAGGAATTCCAGCCCACTGGCCACCGTTGGGCCCACACTCTGTTTTCCATGTCAGACTTGCTGAATTGGAAGAGTTCCAACCCCTCATACAGGGGGGATCCTCAGAGAATGGTAGATCTTATAGCCTCAATTTTTGCCTGGGGTTTGTGCCATGTGGTTGTAGAAAAGGTCATTTGTGGTCCTGACAGTCATCAGGTGCCTGTTAAAATCTGGATGGGGTGAGAGAGCATGTCTCTGCCATGAGACCAGTTGGTGAGAGGTCATGTCTCTTCTAGACCAGTAGATGCATTGGTAGGCAAGAAAATGTCTCTACCATTGGGACTTTGTGCCATTTGGAACATAGAAAAGGTCGTCTGTGTGACTGGTTAGAAAGACTAATTGGTATAGGACAAGATTCTAAAGCTAGGTCTAGTAGCTCCCTTTTTTTTCCCTTTCTGCTGTTTTGTGCCTTTTTTGAAAGTAAATTCAGGTTTCTAAGGGCTAAAACTGCACATTAAGTTAGAAAGTAAAGTACCTCAGCATCCGACGACATCACCAGAGTGTTCAATTTGTAGACATGAAGGATTTGTCAAATTGTCACTGCTTGATATCATTCCAGCAAAGGCCTTGCAGCTGAACATCTTCTCAAAAGACAGTCTCATGAACTCAGAGACCCAAGGGGATCACTCGAGAAGCCCACATGTACCCCTGCCTCCTAAAACTCAGTGGTTTGACCTGACTAAATGGTTTAGTTGGTAAAGTATGGAGCAGCCTATTGGCTTTGTTTCAAAACTGGTTTTCTTTTCTGCCTTAAGGATTTAGACGCAAAGGTCTGGAAGTGTCAAAAGGGGGGAATTGTAAGAGTCCCAGCTTTGGTTAATTAGTCGTTGTGGTTCAGATTGTGCCTTCTAACCTTTCTGTCAAATTTGTCACCTCCAGAATACAAGGATGCCAACCCGTCCAGCAATGCCATCCTTTGGACATCATGTGTGTCACTTTCCAGGGACAACCAACTGACCTGGAACTTGCAAGATCCTCTCCCTCATGTGACCATTCCAGGCCCCCTTTTGTTAGGAACCTCTGGTCCAAGGGCTGGATATGACTACTTTCTTGGCCAGCAGGAAGTAGTTACAGAAGAATGGGTCCTTTGTCCATTTGCCACTGTAAGATTTTTAACAACTGTCCAGAGTGTTAAAAAAGGGAAATTGTGTGGGTGTGAAAAGGATTCTGGAGGTCACAGGAGGGGTGGGGCGGGATGCACCGGAAGTCCCTGGAGGGCAGGCCATGGGAGGGAATCTGGGAGAGCACCTGAGCCCTGAGGGAGAGCAGGTAGAAACTGGCAATAGGAGGCAGGCAAGGAACCCAAGGATGGGGGAGCAGAGAGAGTGTGCAGGAGGTGTGGGCAGGCTCTGGACTGAGCCTGGAATGGTCTGTGCAGTATCTACATGTGGCTATTGAAGGGAGAAGCAGGCTTGAGGGGAATTGGTGGTTGGGTAGACAACTCCCTTGCCTCCTGGCTGCTGGGAGCTGGGGTTTCTGGGCCCCAGGCCTGGAAGGCAGTAAGAGGGGAGGGGAAGAGGCTCCGGCTACAGGCCCCATGTGGATTTGTCAACGGCTGCCAGCGCAGGCCTGCTGCTGACAGGCCCTGTGACATACTCCTCCCTTGTGCGGACCTGTCAATGACTGCAGGCCCTGCGGGCCTATCAGTGACTAGAGGAAGAGGCATATGATTGTTAATGAAAGATTCCTTTCTTTTCAGGTCATGCGTTTCAGGAAATAGCTTTAACATTTTAGTTTTTGTACAGAATTTTGTTTTTGTGTTATTTTCAGCTCTTGATTTATGTAGTAGTTGTAATAACAAATATTTACACAGCTATTTTTGCCAGATATTTTGCAAATTAAATAAAAGATTCCTTTCCTTTCCACCAAACTCTGCCTCCAGGATTTTGGTCTAATGGTGGCGCATGGTAAGATTCCTACTGGTTGGGTTCAGTAACAAAACAACTCACACACAGTGAAAATAGAGATGGAAAAAGATATTTTATGCAAGTAAAAACCAAAAAAGCTGAGGTAGCAATATTTATATCAGACAAAATTAACTTTAAAACAAGGGTTGTAACAAGAGATAAAGGGAATTTCATAAAGGGATCAATCCTTACAGGAAGATACCTCTTATAGCATCTATACACCCAACATAGGAGCACTTAAATATATAAAGGAACTATTGATGAACATAAAGAGAGAGATCAATAGTAATACAGTCATAATAGGGGATTTTAACACCCCATTGGCATGAATGGATAGATCATCTAGACAGAAAATCAGCAAGGAAACAGAGGCCTTAAATGACACATTAGACAAGAAAAATTTAATTTATATTATTAGAATGTTTTACCCCACAACAGCAGTATGTGCATTCTTTGTAAGCACACACAAAACACCTTCCAGGATAGACTACATGGTTGGCCACAAAACAAGTCTCAAAAAATTTAAGTATTGAAATCATAACAAGCATCTTTGACCACAATGGTATGAAAATAGAAATCAAACAAATGGAGGCTAAATAATCTGGTACTAAACAATGAATGAATCAACAGTCAGATCAAGGAATAAATCAAAAGATACTTTGAAACAGATGGAAATGAAAACATAGTGACACAAAGTCTATGGGACACACTGAAACAGTTCTAAGATAAAAGTTCATAGTAATACAGGCCTACTTCAAGAAACAAGAGAAATCTCAAATAAACAATCTAATCTGACACTTAGGAGAGAAAAAGGATGAAAGGAACTAGAAAAAAAAAGAATAAATAAAGCCCCAATTAAGCAGAGGGAAGGAAATAATAAAGATTAGAACATAAATAAATGAAATAGAGCCTAAAAAAATACAAAAGATCAATGTAACCAAGAACAGTTCCTTTAAGAGATAAACAAAATTGATAAACTTTTACCCAGGCATAAAAAAATGAAGTAAAGGAGCCAAGTAAATAAAATCAGAAATGAAAGAGGAGAAGAAACAACTGATGCCAAAGAAATACCAAGAATTATAAAAACCCTGGCTGGTGTGGCTCAGGTTGCTTAAAACGTCATTCTATAACCAAAAGGTTTCAAGTTAGTTTCCCAGTCAAGGCACATACCCTTGGTTGAAGATTCAATCCTGGGTCAGGGCAATTAAGATCCCCTGTCCAGGCATGAATGAGAGGCAGTCAATCAATGTTTCTCTCTCACATTGATATTTCTCTTCCTTCCTCTCTCTCTAAAAAGCAATGAAAAAATGTCCTTAGGTGAGGATTAGGAAAACAAGGGATAATAAAGAAATGCTATAAACAGTCATATGCCAACCAAATGGACAACCTGAAAGAAATGGATGGATTCCTAGAAACATAAAATCTGCCAATGCTGAATCTGAAAGAAAGAGAAAATCTGAATAGACTGATAAGTAATAATAAAATCAAATCAGTAATCAAAAAACTCCCAGCAAATTAAAGCCCAGGACTGGATGGCTTCACAGATATATTTTACCAAACATTCAAAAAAGAACTAATACCTAGTCTATGCAAATTATTTCAAAAAGGTGAAGAGGAAGAAAGGCTCCCAAGCTTATTTTACAAGGCCAGCATTACCCTGATACCAAAACCAAAGACATGACAAAAAAAGAAAATTATAGATCAATATCTCTGATGAATATAGATGCAAAAATCCTCAACAAAATGTTATCAAACCAGATTCAACAGTATATGAAAAAGATCATGCCCTGGCTGGGTGGCTAGGTTGGTTGGAGTATCCTTCCATATGCCAAAAAGCTGTGGCTTCCGTCCCTGGTCAGGTGATTGATGGTAGTGGGTTCGATTCCTGTCAGGGCAACTGATTGCTATTTTTCTCTCACATTGATATTTCTTCTCTCTCTCTCTCTCTCTCTCTCTCTCTCTCTCTCTCTCTCAAATCAATAAACATATCCTTGGGTGAGGATTTAAAAAAAAAGATCATACACCATGATCAAGTGGGATTTATTCCTGGGATGCCAAGCTGCTTCAATATTTGCAAATCAATTAACACAACACACCATATAAGCAAAATGAAGGATAAAAATCATATGACTGTATTAATAGATGCAGAAAAAGCACTTGACAAAATGTGACATACATTTATGATAAAAACTCTAAGCTAAGTGGGGATAGAGGGAACACATCTTAATATATTAAAGGTCATGTATGACAAACCCACAGCTAACATCATACTCAGTGTGAAAAGCTAAAGCTTTTACTTTAAGATTAGGAACAAGACAAGGATGTCTATTTTCACCACTTTTAACTAGTATAGCATTGAAAGTCCTAGCTACAGCAACCAGGCAAGAAAAAGATATAAAAGACATCTGAATTGGAAAGGAAAAAAGTAAAATTGTCATTATTTGCTGATGACATGATTTACACACACACACACACACTAAAGAATCTACCAAAAAACTATAAGAACTAATGAATGAATTCATTAAGTGGTAGGAAAAAAAATTAACATTCAGATACCAGTTGCACTGTTATATACCAATAGCGAACTATCAGAAAGAAAAATTAAGAAAACAATCCCATTTACAATCACATCAAAAAGAATAATATACCTAGAAATAAATTTAACCAAGGAGGTAAAAGACCTGTACTATATGAAAACTATAAGACACTGAAGAAAGAAATTGAAGAAGATACAAATAAATGGAAAGATATGCTATGCTCACAGACAGGAAGAATTAACATTGTTAAAATGTTCATACTACCCAAAGCAATCTACAGATTCAATACAATCTTATCAATATACCAATGGCATTTTTCACAGAACTCAAATAAATAATCCTAAAATTTATATGGAACCACAAAAGACCCTGAATAGCCAAAGCAATCTTGAGAATGAAAAAAAAAGTTGAACAGAAACAAACTCATACATATAGAGATTAAACTGATGATTGCCAGATTGGAGGGGGATTAGATGAAAAAGGTGAAGGTATTAATAAATACAAATTGGCAATTACAAAATAGTCACAAGGATGTAAAGTACAGCCTAGGGAATATAGTCAATAAAATAGTAATAACTTGGTGTGGTGTCAGGTGGATACAAGACTAATCAGGGGGATCACTTTGTAAGTTATATAAATGTCTAACCACTATGCTGTACTCTTGAGACTTATCAAATATTGAATGTTAACTATAAAAGGAAAAAAATTTAATTTAAAAACGAAGAACAAAATTGGAGGTATCATGCTACCTGATACCAAACTATACTACAAGGCTGTATCAAAACGGCGTGACTAGTATAAAGACAGACACATAGGTCAATGGAACAACAGAGTACCCAGATATAAACCCACACTTACACGGCAAAGTGACAAGAATATACAATGGGAGAAAGATAGTGTTTTTTAAACCAATGGTGTTGGGAAAACTGAATAAACACATGGAAAAAAAAAACTCGATCACTTTCTTACACCATATGCAAGAGTAAACTCAAATGGATTAAAGACATATATAAGACTTGAAACCATAAAACTTCTAGAAGAAACATAGGCAGTGAACTCTTTGACATCACTCTTAATATTCTTCCTTGATATGCCTCCTCGGGCAAGGAAAACAAAAGAAGAATAGGCAAATGGAGCTGTATCAAAATAAACAGTTTTTGCGCAGTGAAAGAAATCAACAAAACAAAAAGACAACCTAATGAGTGGGAGAAGATATTTGCTAATGACACATCCAATAAGGGGTTAAATCTCAAATATATGAGGAATTCATACAGCCCAACACCAAAAAAGCTCCAAACAATTCGATTATAAAACGGGCAGAGGACCTGAATAAACATTTTTCCTCAAAGGACAGAAGAATGACCCGTAGACATGTGAAGATATGTTCAACATCACTAATCACCAGAGATATGCAAATTAACACTATAATGAAATTTCACCTCACACCTGTCAGAATGGCCACCATTAATAAATCAGCAAACAACAAGTATTGGCAAGCCTGTGGAGAAAACGGAATCCTCATGCACAGTTGGTTGGATTGTAAATTGATACAGCCACTATAAAAAACAGTAGAGTTTCCTCAAAAAATTCCTATGAACCAGCAATTCCAATTCTGGGTATTTATCTGAAGAAACCCAAAACACTAATTTGAAAAGATATATGCACCCCGTATGTTCTCTGCAGCATTATTTACAATAATGAAGATATGAAAGCAACTTAAGTGTCTGTCAATGGACGAATAAAGAAGTTGTGGTACATATATACAATGAAATACTACTCAGCCATAAAAGAACAATGAAATCTTGTCATTTGTGACAACATGGATGAACCTAGAGGGTATTATGCTAAGTGACATAAGTCAAACAGAGAAAGACAAATACCATTTGACTTCTTTATACATGGAATCTAAAAAACAAAATAAATGAACAAACAAAACAGAAACAAACTTACAAGTACAGAGAATAAATTGATGGTCATCAGATGGGAGGGAGGTTGGGGGGTTAGGTGAAAAGGGGAGGGGACTGAGAAGTACAAACTGGCAGTTACTAAATAGCCATGGGCAAGTACAGTGCCACATAGGAGGTACAGTCAGTAACACTGTAGTAACTGTGGATGGTATCAGATGGGCACTAGACTTATTGGGGTGATCACTGCATAAGTTAAATAAATGTCTAATCACCGTGTTGTACACCTGAAATTAATATAATCCTTATGTCAACTATAATTGAAACATAAAAAACATTTCTTAAGCCTCCCATAATAAAATTCAATTGTCAACAATGATAAATTAAATTAATTATAGTATCACTATGCTATGGATTATTATGAAGCCATTAAAAATCAAGCAATAAAAGAAATGTACATGACAAACAGGTTATAAGCCAACATATGCAATGCAATTCTAATCTTGTTCATTACAAAAAAATGAGAAAAAATTCTGAATATATTTATGGCTAGACATCCACAATATTAACATCTTTGTTTGATGGTATTATGGGTGGCGGTTTTTATTTTCTTCCTGGTGCTTTTCTGTAGTTTTAAAACTTCCCATCAACCTTATACTACTTTTGTATTCAGAGAACAAATGCCTATAAAAATTATTTATTTACTGAATAATTACTTACTGAATACCTACCATGTGCCAGATATGCTAATGCTAGGAACACAATAGTCAACACAAGGAAAAAAATTCCTTAAGTTTCAGAGCCTATTTGTAGTAGGGTGAGGGCACAGAAGACAAACCAAAAAACAAATAAATATATAGTATGTCAGATGGTGATACACATTTTGGGAAAGAGAGAAAAAAAATTAGGGAAGGATGACAAGTGTGTGGGGATTGAAAGAGAGGGCAATTTTAAATGAGGAAGGCTGAATGTTAGGAAAGTATGAAAATTTCATCCGAGTACATTTGAATTTTAAGTCCTTGCTGGTGTCCACAGGGGGTTTCAAGAAGTAAATAGTTATTAGGCCCAGAGTAGCTCAGGTATCATCATAACATCCCAGAAAAGGCAGCAGCTCCGGTGCAAAGGCGAAGCAACTTAGATGGTGACCTAAGCGTCAAGAGAGCCAATGGCACTAGCAGAAGCCCTGCAATGAGCCTGGACTGGTCAATGATAAGTATATAAAGTATTATTTTAAGTAAGATCTTTTGCACAAGCACTTGTGACAAAGCTGAAAAGTGCACCTCAGCATGTATCTCTTGATAATATAGAGAAGAAATTTTTTCCACCCCAAAATGTGTCTCTCTGTCGTAAGGGTTATTTTATTTTTAAGAAACAAAAGACTGAGGAACAACCTTTGATCTTCCTCCAACCTGCCTCGGGGAATGTAGGATGGAAGGCCTTTTCCAGGAAGAACTGGAGGCATAGATAACCCTAGGTGTGGTGAACAGGGAGGAACCTAGCAAGATCAAAGTCTTCGCTGTGACCCATCGTCTCTAGATGGCCCAGTAAATGTTTATTTACTAAATATTAACTGTTTTCATCTCTCTTTGAACTGCCTTGCTTTCCTTTGAAGTCCCAGGTCCCTTCCTCCTTCTCCTTAGTCCAGAATGACAAATATACCTCATTTTGCCTGTCTTTGGAATTTTTATGCTTTTGTGAATTCTCCTATGAGCACATATTAAAATTTGATTTTTCCAGTTAATGTGCCTTATGTCATTTTATTATTAGACCAGCCAGAAGAACCTAGAGGGTTCTTCTAGAGTAAAATTTCTTCCTCCTCAACAATAGGGTAGATAGATAGATAGACAGATAGATAAATAGATAGGAATGGATTAATAAACCACCCACAATACCTGGCTTCCCTGGGAAAGTGTGAGTGTCCTCCCTTCTTTCTTCTCCCAGCTCGGCCCCACCCAGTCAGGCATCCAGAAAAGTACAGCATGGACGGTCAGGCCTGAGTGGAGGTTTGGTCAGTCTAGAGGCTGCGGACCTTTCCCTGCCTAGGTGGAATGACGAGCCAGCTGGCATCAAGAAGGTTGTTTGGGATACAGTGTCCCCTGCTCTCCTGTTAGACACTTTCGTATAGTGAAATGTTGTTTGCTTAGAAGTTGTCTTTGTTCTTTGGGGTTGCTATAACAAAATACCACATACTGAGTGGTTTATAAACAACAGACACTTATTTCTCATAGTTCTGGAAGCTGGAAGACCAAGATCAGGGCACCGGCGTGGTTGGGTGAGGACCCCCTTATGGTCACAGACTGCCGGCTTCTCCCCATACCCTCATAGGAAGAGGCTAGGAGGGAACTCCATGGAGTATCTGTTATAAGGGTCCTAATCCCATTCATGTGGGCTCCACCCTCATGACCCGAGAACTTCTCAAAGGCTCACCTCCGAGTACCATCACATTTGGTATTAGGATTTCAACATACACATTTTAAGAGGGGACACAAACATTTAAACTGTGAAAGAAGTATCTCTGAATTCCAAGAATTTCCACATTTACATTTACAGAAAAGCACAAAGTTCATTTTGAGTCCAAATATAAATTATTTTACGCTGCTCTACAGAACTGGATATTTATAAGCTGATGAGAGAAAAACAATTTACTTGGCATGGAGAATTTTAATAAGTAATTTGTAATTGTCTGCTTCATCTATAACTGCTGTGAATGATTTTGAAGTTGTGTTTAAGTCTCTGTGTATCCACCATTTCTGACCCAGGTATTACATGCCTGGAATAAAGTCAGCACTTGATAAATGATGTGTGCGACCATGAGGATGACATGGTGGTGATGACTAGAGGGGTACTGACTAACCACCTCTTGCTAAAGCATAACAATATTGCAGCAATGCTTTGCCTCTCCCAGGAGTATTTGTGTTTAAAAAGAGGACTGCAAAGAGGTGATGGACAGAGCCTCGAATAAGTGTTGAATGGTGTAATCTGAAGACCTGACATTTGAAGGTGAGCATATGGTTGACCCTAAGACCTCCAAACTGGCCACGTGGTCATCTACCGACTCTGAGTCTATAGAAACCTAGCACAGATTTCACCACCTTGGTATCAACTAAATATAAATTTTGTTCTTCATCCCCAAGGGCATAAACCTCTGGAAAGGATTTCTCCCTCCACTGTTTCATGTCCAGAAGCGTCATCACCCTCAAGGGCACAGAAAGCTAGTTCTCCTCTAGGGATCCACTTCCTTACTTCCGCCTATAGATCAGGAAAGGAGATGGTACAGGAATGGGATAATTAAATTTGTTGCCTTTTAAGCGACAAGCCTACTGAATCCAAGCCTCTGGACACATATTCCAGTAGCTTTTACAAAATATTGAAGATAAAAGAGAAATGAATTCAGCACAATTATACATTAATTATCTATGGCCCTTTGGCTCTCTGTAAGAGTGTCAGGAATTTTGAGATGCTCAAACTAGCTTCTACTGGATAAGGAGAGAATATAGAAAGTAGGATGATATCATTTGTCAGTTTCATTTACAGCTCGTTTAGCTTGGCTGAATTAATGAGTACCTATTAGGCAGACTTGCAAGGATCCCTTTAAGATTCTAAAAGAGCACAATACAATTTAATCTCATGGTGGTAGAATCATAAGTAGTAGAAACAGAAAAAAAATCCTTTGAGCTACTCAGATTGGCATTTTTTTAGAGTAGCTACCTTTTTCCAGTCAAGAACATTCCTGGTATCGGGCCAAGGGCAGGCACTTATACAACAAACACCTCTATGTGTATATCATTGGAGGAGCACACAGGGTTCCTCCTCTCCAAGACGTGAGTCCTCTCCCTCCATCTGCTAAATTCTTCCAGCATTTTGTTGCTGGCCTTTTGGCAGCACCTACTAATCTGCTTGTCCTCATGTGTTTTTCACTTATGTTTTAGACTCCTTAGGATTACAAGCTTCATCAGGCAGGTGTTGTGCATTTTACAGCTTCACGTTTCCCATAGTACTTTGCTTAGTGTTTCACATACGAAGTCTATCCAAAGAAAGTCAAGCCATTATTAATACAATGAGAACAGTTTGTGCAACATCAATGTAACCTGGTAGCCAAGGAGAGTGGGCTGGAATGTGCATGCGTGAACAATGATGACTTCACTGTACTAGTTGGTGGGGATGGTAGATGCTCTTGAATGAGCATGTGTACTGTGTGGCCATTGCATTCAAAATGGCTAAGCCAGTAGAGCAAAAAATCTGCATCAAATTTTATGTTAAGCTTGAGCATTCCTCCACGGAAACTATTCAGAAGGTTGAAAACTATTCAGATGATTCAGAAGGCTACAGCTATGGGCAACCAATGATGGGCAGCTTCATCACAACAATGCACCCACTCATGCATCACCTATCATACCGACATTTTCCACGAAGCATCAAATCACCCAGGTGACTAAACCCTTCTATTGCCGAGGTTTGGTGCCCTACCACTTATGGTTTTTCCAAAAACTAAAATCACCTTTGAAAGGGAAGAAATTTCAGGCTGTCAATGGGATTCAGGAAAATACGATGGGGTAGTGGATGGAAATTAGGAGAACTGTGTGAGGTCCCAAGGTGCCTACTTTGAAGGGGACTGAGGTATCATTGTCTTACGTACAATGTTTCTTGCATCTTATATCTTCTTCAATAAATGTCTTCATTTTCCATATTACATGGCTGGATACCTCCTGGACAGACCTTGTATGTTAGGGTTCAACAAATAGTTTCAAATAGACAAATACCAAGAAAAAAGAAAAGAAACCTTGTTTATAAAAGCTTATAGTTGTCCTGGTGTGATAGCACAGTTGGCTGGAGAGCTGTCCCATTCACCACAGGGTCATGGGTTTGATCCATGGTCAGGGCACATACCGAGGTTGTGTTTGATCCCTGGTTGTGGCACGTACAAGAGGCAACAGATTGATGTTCTCTTCTCACTTTGATGTGTCTCTCTCTCTCTCTTTCTCTCTCCCTTTCTCTCTCTAAAGCCAACAAAAATATCCTTGGGTGAGAATTTAAAAAATAAAGTAAAATAAAAGCTTATAATAGTTAATAATGAGAGAAATACTTTTTTTTATTTTCTAAAATAAGTACTTTCTCTGTGCTTAACCTGACACTTTAAATACATTACCTCATTTAATGCTGTTCCAATTGAAAGAGGACAAGTTTGAGCCTTGCAGAAGTTAAATCAATATTAGCTTAATATTACACAGTCAAACTCAGGATATAATCATGGGTATGACTCTAGGTTTTGTGGTCTTAACTTTTCTATCACACATTCCCATAATTTTAAATGACTGTTGAGGTTTTCCTGTTATTACTTTTATCATCATCACTCTGATATCCCATATACCAGAATTAATTGTCAAAATTGCTGAATGTGCTACAGCAAAAGACCAAAGACAGGCACTGAAGAAGGTTGAGAGAATGTAAGATTGGCCTTTAATTCCCTACTATTGTGGTCTGAAGAATGTTGGGCTCATTATGGGTATTCAAGACAGATTTGGATGAAGTGAAATAGTGATCTTCTCTTTCCTGGATACAATAGTACTTAGCAGAGGGACAGAATTGCCAATCACGAAAGTGATCAACTGTTCTGAGCAATGGGAGACAGTAATATCCTGTCTAATAGAGAAAATTTTGAGGTATTATTACATCTCAATTTTACTATTACACACATTTATTATCTGTGCCAGTTTAGAAGCCTGTATAAGCATATGGAATATAACATTGAATAGAATGCTGTGCTTGCCTTCAAAGTGCAACTGGGTAAACAACTATAATGCATTTGTTATATCTTATAATAGAGGATCATAGAAAGTGGTATAGGAACAGGTATAGAAATAATTCTGCCTAACGATCAAGAAAAGATTTACTTTGTCAGTGAAGAACAGGTCTTAAGTGTAGGCTGGTACTAGGGTTGAGTTGTAGCATAATGAGCAGCTGATAGAGGGGGCTTGATTCTGGGGTCTAGTTGGTCCTGTCAGAGCAAATGAGGCAAAGGATCTGGGGAGGTCCCAGAAGAAGATAGAAGAAGAATGTATGGGACACAGGTATCGGCATCAGGAGGATGCCCTGGCTGGTGATGAGGTGAGTACAAAAACAAGGGAGTGTGGTGGTTGGTAAAGAGCAGTAGGGCACCTGGCATGTAGGAGCACCAGCACAAGACATGGAGTCCAGACACAGGCACCAGAGTGCAGAGTCAAGGCTCTGCAAATGCCCGTGGAACTTTGTCTGGGGCCCTTAGAAGCTAAGGCCTTAATAGTGCCATCAGGAACAAGATCAGAGCAAGAATAGCCTTAAACCTGACTTAGCTGTGAACTGTGATGCTTCTAGGAAGCAGCTTGTTAAATCTCTCTTAAAACTGAGCAAGAATAACATAGGCTTCAGAGTCTGAGTGAGTGTGAGTACAGGACAAGGCAGAGACTGTAGGAGGAAATAAAAAGCCTCAGCTGTAGGGGGCAAAGGGGGGCCAATGAACTGCCATATATCGTTATAGGTAATTCACTAGGCATGTCCTTGTCATCTTAGCCTCAGGGGTGTCCAACCTTTTGGCATCTCTTGGCCACGCTGGAAAAAGAAGAGTTGTCTTGGGCCACACATTAAATATACAAACACTAATGAAAACTGATGGGCCAAAAAGGTTTTAAGTAAATTTACCATTTTGTGTTGGGCCACATTCATAGTCATCCTGGGCTGCATGAGGCCCAGGGCCATGGGTTGGACACTACTGATAGGACATTAACTGCTGAAGGTTTGCTTAGCATTTTGTTCTGAGTAATGATGTTGATGGAATAATTATGTCACTAGTAAGTCATCTGACAGTCCTGTCTGTTATTATTGATATGTTTATAAAATTTAAAAATTATTTTTAGAATATAAAAAATTTCTAATTAGGGTACCCTTATTCCATCACTTGAAAAAATTAACACTTTAATATTTAATTAATTCATAATTTTAGATAATTTAACAGGGGCTAGCCATAAGTTTATCTTTGATTGATTTGTATTAACTATCATTTACTAGGCTAGTTATGTTGGGTAAGATTATAAGAAAAATGTTTAAATCACTTTTAAAAATGGTTTTCAAGTACTCTTAAATACTTTCAAAGCTACCATTCATATATCACTACTTAATTGATAATTAAATAGTAATAATCATTAACTATTCATGAAAGTGGTTTCTTTAGTGATATTCACTTCGTACCTTAGAGGTAACACTCTTTGACTCATTATGATATTTATAATAGTTAGGACTATTTCAGTTTTAAGTAACAGGAACTCAACTTGAACAAGCTTGGTTTCATTTCTTAATTTTAGGAATAACACCAGTTCAGCTGGGCTCCTAGAATAGCTGGAACCAGGAAAGAATGAAACCCCCTCCTCCTACCTTACATGGAACAGCGCCATAACTGCCCTTAGTGTCAGGTTTCCACATTTCATTGCATCTACCGCGTCAGAGAAACCACAGCTACTTCTCTCTGTTCTGAATGCAAATATTCTGCTAAGAGTTATGGTTGTTACGACTTGGGTCAGTTGTCTATCCCTGAACAAATCAGTATGACCAAGGGAGTAGGAGTGTTATGGTTGGGTCAGCTTAACCACTCATGTGTGGATTAACTACTCTAATATAAAAAATAAACTATTTTTTAAAGAAAACTTAAAATATGTAAGTAAATGAAAAACATACAATATTCCTCTATGGGAACCCTCAGAAATTCACATTGTCCACTTACTCAACAAATATTTACTAAGGATCTTTTACATGTCAAACACTTTATTAAACTATGACAATTCTACCCAAAATATCTATAATTTTATTGTAATTTCAATAAAACCCCAGATGACTGTTTTAAGGAAGAGCTGATTATCAACTTGATAAGGAAGATGTTATTTTCAGTATATGAAGATGTAAAATATGATACAACTACAACCTAAAGGGAAGGAGGGCCCTACATGGTGGTTAGGTTGTTAAATTCCATTCGAAGTGGTAAAATATTGATTCTAAATAAAGTGTGAAAAGTTAAGTGTAACCACCAAAAAAACTATTTAAAAAATGTAGTAAAAGCACAATAGATAAATTAAAATTTTAAAATAACCCGAAGAAAAGTGGGAGAGGAGAAACAGGTGAATGAAAAACTGAGGAAACAAACAGAAACCAAATAATAAAATGCTAGACATAAATACAAAGATATAAATAATTACATTAAATGTGAATGCTAACAATATACCAATTAAAAAACATATTGTCAGAAAAAAAAAATTTTAAATGTGACCCAATGATATGCTGGCTATAAGAAACATATTTTGGATATAATGATATAGGTGGATAAGAAACACATTTTGAATAACATAAGTAGATATAATAATACATGGTAAAAGAATAAAAATATGTATCATGCAAGCACTAACTAAAAGAAAATTGGTATGGTCATATTAATATCATAAAAATAAGTGTACCAGAGATAAAGGATATGATATAATGAAAAAATGGTTGATAAGACACAACAATCTTTTTTTCAATCTTTATTATTAAAAAAATTTTTTTCTTTCCTTTTCTTTTTTCTTTTTTTTTTTTTGTTTTTTCCTCCACTTTATTCCCCTCTGCCCTGCACCCCCACTCCCACCAGCATTCCCCACCTTAGTTCACATCCATGGATCATACATATAATTTGTTTGGCTTCTCTCTTTCCTATACTATCCTTAACCTCCCCCTGTCTATTTTGTACCTACCATTTATGATTCTTTTTCCCTGTACCTTTTCACCCATTCTCCCCCTTCCCCCTCTCTGCTGATAACCCTCCATGTGATCTCCATTTCTGTAATTCTGTTTCTGTTCTAGTTGTTTGCTTAGTTTGTTTTTGTTTTTTTCTTTTTAGGTTCAGTTGGTGATAGTTGTGAATTTGTTGTCATTTTGCTGTTCATACCTTTGATCTTCTTTTTCTTAGATTGGTTCCTTTAACATTTCATATAATACGGGCTTGATGATGATGAACTCCTTTAACTTTACCTTATCTGGGAAGCACTGTATCTGTCCTTCCATTCTAAATGATAGCTTTGTTGGATAGAGTAATCTTGGATGTAGGTCCTTGCTTTTCATGACTTTGAATACTTTCCAGCCCCTTCTTGCCTGCAAGGTTTCTTTTGAGAAATCAGCTGATAGTCTTAAGGGAACTCCTTTGTAGGTAACTTTCTCCTTTTCTCTTGTTTCTTTTAACATTTTCTCCTTATCTTTAATCTTGGGTTGTAATGTAATGTAATCTGGGTAATGTAATGATGATGTGCCTTGGTGTGTACTTCCTTGGGTCCAACTTCTTTGGGGCGTTCTGAGCTTCCTGGACTTCCTTGAAGTCTATTTCCTTTGCCAGGTTGGGGAAGCTCTCCTTCATTATTATTTCTTGCTCTTCCACTTCTCCCTCTGACAGCTCTATGATTTGGATGTTGGAGCATTTAAAGTTGTCCCAGAGGTTCCTAAGCCTCTCCTCATTTTTTGGAATTCTTGTTTCTTCATTCTGGTCTGGTTAAATGTTCATTTCTTCTTTCCGCTCCAAATTGTTGACTTGAGTCCTGGTTTCCTTCCCTTCACTGTTCGTTCCCTATATATTTTTCTTTATTTCACTTTGCATAGCTTTCTTTTTTCCTCCCTTTTGCAGCCATACTGCACCAAATCTGTGAGCATCCAGATTACCAGTGTTTTGTACTCTGCATCTGTTAGGTTGGCTATCTCTTCATCGCTTAGTCCTATTTTCGGAGCTTTGATTTGTTCTTTTGACTGGACCATATTTTTTTGCGTTGGCGGGCCTATTTCATTGTGAGGGTTGGAGCCTCAGGTATTAATCAGGGCAGGGCAACCACATCACTGCCTTGTGGCTCTGTATGTGGGAGAGGGGTCAGAGAGGGAACAACGCCACTCGCTTGGCTCCTGGCCGGCTCTCAGTCACTTCCCTTGCCACCCACAAGCAAATTGGGCCCTTCTGGTGCTGATTCCTGGGTGGGTGGGTTTGTGTACGTTCCAGGACCCTATGGCTCTCTCAAATGAACTGTCCTGTGAGACTGGCAGTTTCTCCTGCTGCCACAAACCCCATAGGATTTTACTGGCAGAGGTTTTGAGGCTTTCTTTTCCTGCACTGGAACCCTGGCTTGTGCAGTCTGTCTCACTCCCCAGTTGTTCCTCCCAGTTTACCCGCACACAAGTGTGGGACCGCCCGGTCTGCCAGCCACCGCCTTGCCACTCGTCCTCTCCGCCCTGGCTGCCCGTCTCCGCCCCTCCTACCGGTCTGCATGAATATTTCTTCTTTAAATCCTTGGTTGTTGGATTTCCATACAGTTTGATTTTCTGATAGCTCTGGTTATTTTTTGTTTTTAAATTTGTTGTACTTCTTTTGGTTGCGGGAGGAAACAAAGTATATCTACTACCTCAATTTTTATTTTTTTATTGTACTTTTTCCAATACCATTTATCCCCCTTATAACCTCTTCCACCTCCACCTACTACCTCCTTCATAACAGTCACAGCTCTGTTGTCCAGGTCCATGAGTTCTTTTTCTTTTTTGCTCTATCCCTCCACCCTCTAACTCTTCCCCATCCAGAGCTATCAACCTGCTCTTTATCTATGAGTCTGTCTCTATTTAGCTTGTTAGTTCAGTTTGTTCATGGATTCCACATATAAGTGAAATCATATGGTATTTGTCTTTTCTCTGACTGGCTTATTTCACATAGCATAATGTTCCCTAGGTCTATCCATGCTATCACAAAGGGGAACATTTTTCTTCTTTTCTATAGGCAAGTAACATTCCACTGTGTAAATGTACCATACCAGTTTTATCCACTCATTTACTGATGGACACTTGGGCTGCTTCCAAATCTTGGCTATTGCAAAGAACACTGCAGTGAACATAGGGTGCTTATGTTCTTTCCAATTAGTGTTTTGGGTTTATTCAGATAAATTCCCAGAAGTGGAATTGCTGGTTTATAAGGCAGTTTTGATTTTTAACTTTTTGAGGTAACTCCATATTGCTTTCACAGTTGCTGCCCCAGTCTGCATTCCCATCAACAGTGCAGAAGCACTCTCCTTTCACCACAGCCTCGCCAGCACTTGTTTTTTGTTGATTTATTGATAATATCCATTCTGACCAATATGAGGTGATATCTCATTGTGGTTTTAATAAGACACAACAATATTAAATAAATGTGCATCTGGCATCAGTGCTTCAAATGGATGAAATGAAAATTGACAGAACTGAAAGAAAAAACAAACAAATCCACAATTATATTTGGAAACTCCAATAGTCCTTTGCCTACTCCAATAGTAAACACAGAATCACTGGAACTAGTAGATACAGAAAATCAGTGAAGATATGCAATATTGAATAACAGAATTAAACAACTGGATTTAATCGATAGCTAAAGGATGTTTATAGAATATCCTACCCAGCAACAGCAGACTAAGCATTTTCATTCTTTTCTATACAGAACACTTTCACCAAGATGAACATAATCCTAACAAATTAAAGATACTCAACATCTACAACATCTATGTTTGCTGATCATAATGGAATAGATCTAAAAACTAATAACATAAAGGGGATTCTCCAAATACTTGGATATTAAATAAAACACACCTAAAGAATCCAAACATAAAAAAGGAAACACCATATAATCTCACCTGTAAGAGGAACCTAAGGAACAAAGCAAACTAATGAGCAAAATGGAACCAGAAGCATGGAAATGCGGAGCAGACCGACAGCAGCCCCTGGGAGGGGGGAGGAGAAAGAGGGTGGAAAGAAGGGAACGAGACTCGTCAAAGAACACGTATGAATGACACATGGGCATGGACAACAGCGTGGGGATTGACTGTGGGAGTGGGGGGTGGGCTGCGCTGATGAGGGCAAAGGGGGGGAAATTGGGATAAGTGTAATAGAATAAGAATACAAAATTTTAAAAACATTTATAGAACTGTACATTAAGGAAAATAGTTGACTTTTACATCATGATAATGTAAAAAATAAAATAAATACACAAGAGGGTTAGACTTTAATTCATCTCTTTAAATATTTGTTTTTCTTATACTCCTGTGTTAGAGAGAGCAAAATGACAAGTATTGATTCTGTTACAGAATTAGCAATTACTGTAGGACAGAAAGTAATATAGCAATATTAAATAAATACTGGGAGAAAATATTTGCAACATTTTTAATTGGCAAAAACTAATGTACAGAATATATAAGAGCTCCTTTATATCAAAAAGAAAAGACAGAAAGTAGAAAAAATGCAATTATAAGAAGAAAAGACCCAATGACCAATAAACATAGGAAAAGATGCCCAGCCACAACAGTAATCATGAAAATGCACATAAAACATCAGCGATATACTTTTTTCCCATTACAATGTCCAAGTTGAGAAAGATGCATAATATCAATTTAAGCAAGTATGAAGAAATTGGCCCTTTCTTCCTCTATTGGTGGAAGAAAAAATCTGGCGATGCCCTTCTGGAAGACAATTTGGAACTTTCAAAAATGTAAAAGGAATACTCTTCCACCCAACAATTTTATTTCTAGTAATCTTTCTTAAAGAAATACTTGATCATATGCAAAAAGATGTATGTGTAAGGATGTACATTTGCAACATTATTCATATTAATTAAAAATTATAAACAAGGTAAATGTTTATTGGTAAGAGGTTTAATGAACTACAGTGATCCATATTAAGTAACACTATTGAGACACTAAAAAGAGTAAGATAAATCAAATGCACTGACCTGGAAATATCTCTTAATAGACTGTGAAGTCAAAAGGCATGGAATGTGTATAAAATGATGATAAATTATTAAAAATAAAACAATTATATATGTATACACACGCACACATAGATGTCATACATGTGTACATACATATATGTATACATGTATCTGTGCATATATACACACATATATTACATGTAATCGCACATATAGAAATGTGTGAATGTAAGAAAAATGGTTGGGAGTGGGAGTGGGCAATGTGAATGGGCACAATGTCAGTTTTCTAACAAGAAATGTATTCAATTTAGTGTCCTTAAGTTAGAGTAACTTGAGAGGAATTTAATAACTAACAAACTGTGGGGAGGCTCTGTGGAAACCCTGAGCATTAGTTCAGTGCCCTGGGTTAGAAATAGGAAGGCTGTCACCAGCCCCAGGTCTGAAGGGACAAAGGCTGAGAGTAGTAGTTCCTGCAGCCCAGTAGGAGAGAGCAATGGGACAAAGGCGCGCTGAGAGAAACTGTGGTCGAGGGACCCAGTCTATGATGGCCATTCAGGGGAGAAACCAGGGGAATAAACACTTTGACTGACTTCATTTTCCTCCCTCCTTCCATTTTCTTGTGAGGGCTCTTCACTGGCTGACCCCTACTGCAAGTCAGAGGCGGGGAGCCCATTCATGTAGCTTATTTAGAGCATCAGGTGAAGGGCAGAGGTCAGGGCAGAGAAGGGCAGAGAGCAGATTTAGAGGGGCAAGGGCAAAGCTTCCTGTGTAGGCACTTTTATTCCTTATTTTACATTCTTCTGTGTTACGTGATTCATTAATAATAAAAATTCATTACATGTGTAAATTTTTCCTTTAAAAAAAAATAATGTCATGCTCCCCCATCTTTAGAGCATGTACCCCCAGCTCTGAATTCATAGCACCCTCATGCAGTGGGTGGAAGAAACTGAGTGTTTCCCACCAGCCCTAAGATCCAAACGGTTGAGATGGAGCAGGGTGGGGTAAACCCTTGTGTTGTGAATCAATGACCCCTTCCTCCTTTCCAACAGCTTTGGTTTTCTTAGGAATCCTCTCACCTCCCTAGTAGTTACATGAAGTCTTAGGGACAGCTGCCTGTCCCAGAGGGGCCCTGACTGGTCTAAGGGTGATCTTGGTCCCCTTTCCAGTGATGTGGAATAGGCAGGTGGCTCAATCTGTCTAAGAAGGCAAGAGAGGAGACCTGTTGGGGGAGCACTGAGAAAGGCTTGCTCTCTGACCCTGGAGAGCCACAGGGTCAGACAATATTTGATCTCCTCTGACTGAGTCCACTCTGATTATGGTGACTGGAGTTGCTGCAGCGAGCTTGCTCCCTGCACAGGGGATGGCAGAGCTCAGAGACGCTATGATTCTGGGTTCTTGTCTGAATCAACCAGCACGTGGATCCCACTATGCCTAGCGTAGCTGGTATGTGAGCCACAGCACTGCTTCCACAAAGAGCGTCTGTTCCTTGGACCTATAAGGGAAGAAAAACTGCCTTCCTCTACCCTCTTAGGTTTATTTCCTGGGACCCTACAAATCAGACAGACAAAAAACAGATTAACAAGCGAAAAACAAGCAAAAGTTTATTAGGGTATGCATTGTACATTTATATCGGACCACTCAGTGATGAGTAACTCTAAGGAATGGCTAGAATGTGGGGTCTTGTGGTATCTTAGCAAAGAACAATTAATTTGCAGAGAAGTGACAATAGAAGAGAACTTTGAGCTTCTAGGGTTGGCAAATTGTAGGAAGATAAGTATATGGGAAAACTAATGAAAGGTAAGGGCTAGCCATGAAGGTATATTTGAGTAGATTCTTTCTCAGTGGCATCTCCTCTCCAGTGATAAGGTTGTTATCCCTTTCCTCGTAGAGGAGATTGTTGGGGGCGTGGGACACATTCACAAAGCGGATGTATGTTCCTCTTTCAGGCAGATGGGGTGAGGGGGACAAAGCGTTCATTCTCTGTTTTTTTTTCCCAATTGCCTTCAGCTCAAAATAATCCTTATGCTGGGTGGTATACCTGGAACCTCCTCAGAGCATAAGGGGGATCTTACCTGAGAACCTCTTTGGCTCTCCCTGGGGCCATGCTGGAGGTTTTTAGGTCAGGCCCCTTCCAGATTTCTCCAGAAGGTACCTCACACCCCATTGCCACTCTTTGGACCCAGGCATCAGATCCCAGGGTGTGGGGCTACTTTGTACACACTGACTCTATATTTTTAAGCCAATATAAGTGGATCTTAAAAACATAATGATTTTGAGGTACCACATTGTCTAAGATTCACTTTAAAATCGAAGTTAAGCTTCAATGAGTTAAAAATAATTTATAAGTCCTTCTAAAATTTATTACTTGTAAGGGAACATTTATTTCTTTTTAATGTTAAGCTGAGTCTATATATTCTTTATGGAAAATGTGGAATATGCCCTGGTAAGCATGGCTCAGTTGGTTGGAGTGTTGTTGTCCCGTGAACTGAAAAGTCATAGGTTGGATTCCCAGTCAGGGCATGCGCCTGGGTTGCAGGTTTAGTGTCAAGACAGGGCACATATGAGAGGCAGTTTGATTGATTTTTCTCTATTATATCAATGTTTCTCTCCCTCTGTTACTCTCTCTCTAAAAATCAATAAACATGTCCTTGAGTGAGGATAAAAAAAAAAGAAATTATGGAATATGGAGAAAAGTGAAAAGAAGAAAATAAATACATACATAAATAACTGCTAACATGTATTTTATCTTTTTTTCCATACAGGTATGGATTTTGTTTGTCTCATGAAAATACAATCAAAGCCCATTGACTGCATTATAAGATGTCCTTGTCACTTAGTTCATTATATCACAAGGATCTCACATTTTGTTCCATAGTGTCCCATTGTATGGTTGTAACATAATATATTTACCCACTTCTTTGCTACTCAACATTTAGGTTGGTTCTGGTTCCTAAAGTCTTTTTGACGACAGAGGAAAGAGAAATCCAAGAGAATGAGAGGGGGAATTGAATATTCAAATGTTAAATTTGAATAGAAACTTAGAATTACTCTTCAGAGTAAAGCACCTAAAGAACCAATAACTTAATTTTCCTGTACACCGTTCCTCCATCAGTATATCAGAGCAGTCTCTCATCGACTGCAAGCAGGTGCAACCCAGAGGTGGCTAGGCCCAACACTCTAATTTTACATATCAAAAGTTAATATTAGTATCGATGTCCCTGTGTGGAGCTGGGCTTTCAAGTAATTACCCCCTACTTCCAGTTTGTTCAATAGAATTGAAAAGCCAAAGTTTTCTAGAGGCCCACCACGAAGACTGATACCAGAGGGCAGCTGGGGAGCCCACAGGAGGCCTCAACCCCATAACAGGGTCCGGCTCCGTGTTACCACAAAAAAATTCGAGAGTGAGATGGAAAAATTCAGCAAAGTACAGTAAATTTATTAAAACAAAAGTTTGCACTCAAGAAGTGAGAGGGGCGACCTTGGAGAATGAAATGCCCAGATGAGGTCTGGGTGGAAGGTTTTCACTAAACGTAGGCAAAAGGGGGATAGGATGGTCATTTTCTGACACCAGTGGTAACTACCAAAGCATCTCATCCTGTCCCTCCTCTCCAGGTAGTGATTTTTTTGGGTCCTTCTAGAACTGTCATGATGATTTGGAGGGGTGGAGTGGTTCCAAAATCTCAATACAAATTTATTATAATAATATTATAATGGCTCTGTTGGTCACTTTTAGGTCAATATGGCTGCTGAACTTGGATGAGACCGGTTTTTGTTTGTCTCAACTATGGGAAATTGGGGAGGGGGAGGGTGAAGAGGTGGTCAATAACAGTCCTGGCGATGTTCCAGCCAGGACAGAAAAGGGGCGGGTGGAGCTTGGGGCCTTTGCTCCCTGTTCTAACTTTCCTGTCTCAAGACTCGTTCGGCATTCTCCAAAAGTAAGGAGCTGAAAAACATTTCAAGGCCCGTTTCTGCTATAGGTGGCTTATTGTGATGGTTCATGAGCAAAATCTCTGTTATGTCCTCTCTCTAATGATAAAAATTATAACACCTGGTATTTCTAGTACTTTATACTTTATAAAGAGATTTCACCTTAATATTTGATTTGATTACCACCTCAGTCCTGTGAGATAAGTAAGGCGAGTGAATGAAGGTGGTAGGGAAACCTCCTCCCCCCTCTTTTTCCTGCCTCACTTAACTCCAAATTCCATGCTAACAGGGCCACACTTACTGGTCATCAGGAGAGCCATGTTTTGAGACACCTGCTTTAGAGGAATCTTCTCTCTGACCTTTTGTATCTAGCCTCATATGGCAAGCTTCCCCAGTGTCTGAATTCTGGAACTGGGCTGGCCATTTTTCTAGCTTTCTCTTCTTTGTGTGTAAACACTGAGTGTTCTGGTCTCCAAGGACTGCTTAGCAGTGAGATTTGGCCTGCTAGCGGAGGGAGAAGACCTATTAAGCTTAATTGAGCTTAAGTAGTAGCTGCAGTCCAAATTACTACAGGGTATAGGCACCAGCCCAGTTAACAACAAAATGGTCTCTGCTCCCATTTGCTGCTGATGTTTGCGTGTGGGTGTCCCTGCAAATCTTCATCACCTCCATCTCACGAATCCTTCTGAGAGTAGTGATTCATGCTCACCTTGTAGAGAAGGAGACCGAGACTCAGAATCAGCTATGATTTGATCAAGGTCACACAACTGGTAATAATAGATCTTGACCTGCTTCTTAGGGTTTCTGCTTTTTTAGTCACCACACCAGCTTTCCAGCACTTTCCTGAGACAGGGTCCACTTTAGCTACTCTTTCTCTTGTCATTCGCAAGCAATGGGAAGAGCCTCTCTTGCCATGTGCAGATTTTCCGTTATCAGTCCCTCATCATGTATCGTCCCTTCTCTCCCGTGACAGGGACAAAGAAGGCTGCTCTTTCCCAAAGCGGAAAATTTCAGTAACTGTTTTTTGGCCTCTGTGTGGAGTGGTGGCGTCGACTGTAGGTAGCTTTCAGCAGCCTTAGGGAAGAGTCAGAATGAGTATATATTTGAAAAGCCCTGGTACCAGAGTGCCTCTCCTGCACTCAGGACCCCCAGCATGGTCTTTTCCCTTATTTCTTCACGTGACTCAGTTTCGTTTATCACTGAAACAAAACTGTGGGGTTTTTTTTTGTACCTACTGAATCTGCTCTAAGTATCATGAAGACAGATGGCATATGAGCACTGTACTAACAGAACTTTCGACCGTCTTCTATTCAACCTACGAACCTGGTTTATATTTTGCCGATTTTCAATTGCTTTCTGGTAGACTGTAGGAAAAGTTCTTTGTGTTAATCCGAAGAAGCAACCAGATTCCACTGAATGATAATTCAGTTCAGCTCTTCTTATTTGCTTTTAACTTCAACACAAATAGTAAGCATCCTCTTCCCTCAGCTGGAAATAATGGCCTTGTGTTTATAATGAAAGCAAAATGTGTACGTTGCAATACAGGTGTTAAAAGCCGAAGCTCAAATATGCTTTTTTTTCTTTTGGCAATATGACTTTTCATTACCTTTCTCTCTATTTTTTAAAAACCCACATACTATACCTATCTGACTCATGAAAAGAATGATAGAAGTGGAAAACTGCCATTTTTTCTCAAGAAACATCATCTTTTTTCCCACCACCATAAAGACCATTTGACTTTTATTATTAAGATTTCCAAAGCCCTGTGCACACCCCTCCACCTGCTTGCAGAGCTTCCTTATCACCATCGGGCGGGGAGCTCAGGTTACACAGTACTGTCAAAGGTAAGTGGTCAATGAAATCAGTATATGTGACTCCACAAATAATTCCCCAGCAGTGAGGCTTCCATTGTGATTTCCTTTTTGCCAGCCCCCTGAATCGTTTGATGCAGTCTCCGTATGGTGTTTTCAGTGTTTGGGTGGCTGAGCATTGGTGGGTAAACACCTGAAGAAAAAACTGCAATCAGTGGTCTTGTGACACACATGAGAATGTATGACCAGGTGAGGCACACATGTGGAAGCAAAAGATCTTCATGCTTCTTTCAAATTTGTTAGCATTCTGCTTTCTGAATGAGGTCCAAGGATAGGAGGAGGATTGTGTGCAATAATAAAGGGATAATTAAGTGGATGTCTAGTTACTTTCATTGTCATACCACTTTTTTTTTCATTGTCCTATCATGCAACCATCTTTGAATCTCTGTGATATCATCTTTCTTCCTTGTAAGTCCAAGCTGCCAGATGTGGCTTATCAGGCTGTTTGTAATGGGTGTGACTTCCAGAACCTCATAATGCAAATTCTATTATATTTGTAACATTATGTGAGGAGAGAGTTTAAAGGACACCCTGGGCTACTTGCAGCCCCAATCCCTGTATTCACAGTCGAGGGGATAACCAGCTGAAAAAAGTACTGACTACTGCCTTTTAACAACTCTAAGAACTGATATCATTGGGGCAAATGCCCTTTACATTGAGGTCCTTGCCAATGTCAAGAGAAAGGGCAGTGAATGACCATATAGTAAAGGTGGCATCATTGGTGGGAGTAGTAAGTCTTCTGTGGTTGACACTACACACTTTGGGGGGCATCACCCTCTTGTGAGGTGGACTGTAACACGACCCTCATTGTCAGCAAAGGCAAGTCACTGGAAGGAAACTCGGAGCCCTAGTAACAACTTCCAAAGCAGGCATGGGATTAAATACCATTGTAATTGTCACGTTTGCTGCTTAGGTCCAAAAGAGGCAAGGCTCCATTTTAGAAGAATTTGGAACCAGTAATTTGAGAGACCAGCTTTACATTAGTAGTCCAAGTTAGCACACCCATTTTCAGGGTCAGGTTGTTATTCTCACTTTAGGATAGATTAAAGAAAACAGCTAAATTATTGCCAGCTAACTTAGATGGTACCGTGAGTTGAACTGTGTCCTCTAAAAACATGATATATTACAGTTCTAACCCCCAATACCTCAGAATGTGACCTTACTTGGAAATAGGGTCTTTATGGTGTCGATCAAGTTAAAATGAGGTGAGTAGGATGGGCCCTAATGTGATATGACTGGTGTCCTTATAAAAAGCGGAATTTGCACACAGAGACATGCACGCAGGGGGAACAGCATGTAAAGGTGAAGGCAGAGATTAGAGTGATGCACCTACAAGCCAAGGAATGCCAAAGATTGCCAGCAGAGCGCCAGAAGCTAGAAGAGAAGCATGGAACAGATCCTCCCTCACAGTCCTTAAAAGGAGTCAACCCTGCCGACCCCTTGATCTTGGACTTGCAGTTGCCAGAATTGTGAAACAATATTCTGTTGTTTAAGCCACCCAGTTTGTGGTACTTTGTTACAGAACCCCTGGGAAACTAATACAGGTGGTAAACTAATTATAAAAAACATTTCACAGCTTCTGGCCATGACAGAGGTATAGATAGACACGCTTCTCCTCCTCGCACAGCAACAAGAAGGATAACAACCAATCTCAAAAAAAAAAAAAAAGGATCAGATCTGCCAGAAAATCAAACTTTATGGAAGTCCAACAACCAAGGAGTTAAAGAAGAAACATTCATTCAGATGGGTAGGAGGGGTGGAGACAGACAGCTGGGGTGGAGAGGACATGTGGTAAGGCAGCAGCAGAGGTCAATGGAATGGACAGTCCACATTCACGTGCAGTGGATAAAAACCAGGAGGGACGACTGGGGAGCAAGCAAACCTAACCCCAGGCCAGATGGCACAGCTCAGGGTCCCAGCACCAGGAAAATAAAGCCTCATAACCTCTGGCTATAAAAACCAGTGGGGGTTGCAGTAGTGGAAGAAACTGCCAATCTCTCAGAAGAGTCTGTATAAAGGGCCCACAGGGTTCTAGAATGTACATAAATCTACCTACTCTGGGATTCAGTACCAGGGCAGCAGAGAGTAGGTCACCAGTCACTTATAGGGGGTGGGGAAAGTGACTGAAAACAGGGTGAGAGCCCAGCAAGTGGCATGGTTCCCTTTTTGACTTCTCCCCCACATACAGTGCCACAAAGCAGTGAAGCGGGTTGCCCTACCCTGGCGAATACCTAGGGCTCTGTCCCTTATGACATAACAGGTGTGCCAACATGGGGAGTCAAAGCAGCTCTACCTAATACACAGAAACACAGGGAGGTTGCCAAACAGAGGTGACAAAGATATATGGCCCAAATGAAAGAACAGATGAAAAGCCCAGAAAAAGAACTAAGCTTCACAGAGATAGCCAAACTATCAGGCGCAGAATTCAAAACACTGGTGATCAGGATGCTCACAGAAATGCCTGAATACTGCCACAAAATAAAGGAAGAAGTGAAAGGAAGAAATTTCACTTTTCTATGCAAAGTGAAATAACGAAAAATGTACAGGGAAGCAACAGTGAGCAGAAGAAAGCCAGGACTGAAATCAATGATTTGGAACAAAAGGGAGAAATAACCATCCAGCCAGAAAAGAAAGAAGAAAGAAGAATTCAAAAAACATGAGGAGAAGCTTAGGAACTTCTGGGACAACTTTAAACCTATCAACATCCAAATCATAAGAGTGCCAGAAGGAGAAGAGGAAGAGTAAGAACTTGAAAACTTATTTGAAGAAATAATGAAAGAATACTTCCCTAATTGGTGAAGATAATGACATACAATTCCAGGAAGTTCGGAGAGTCCCAAACAAGTAGGACCCAAAGAGGGCCACACCAAGACATAGCATAACTAAAATATCAAAGCGTAAAGATAAAGAGAGAATCTTAAAAGCAGCAAAAGAAAAGCAGATAGTTACCTACAAAGGCATTCCCATAAGACTATCAGTTGATTTCACAAAAGAAACCTTGCAGGCAAGAAGGGAGTGGCAAGAAGTGTTCAAAGTGATGAAAAGCAAGGACCTACATCCAATATTACTCTATCCAGCAAAGCTAACATTTAGAATGGAAGGGCAGATAAAGTGCTTCCCAGAGAAGGTAAAGCTAAAGGAGTTCATCATCACCAAGGCATTATATCATATGCTAAAGGGGCTTAACTAAGAAAAAGAAGATCAAAACTATGAATGGTAAAATGACAACAAACTCATAACTATCAACAACTGAACCTAAAAAGAAAAAAACAAAAACAAACTAAGCAAACAACTAGAACAGGAACAG
The DNA here is from genome assembly GCA_004026545.1 of Mormoops blainvillei. Classification (NCBI taxonomy): domain Eukaryota; kingdom Metazoa; phylum Chordata; class Mammalia; order Chiroptera; family Mormoopidae; genus Mormoops; species Mormoops blainvillei. The sequence goes on from PVJD01000962.1 coordinate 92,227, forward strand.
AATCATAAAAATGGAGATAGCATGGAGGGTTATCAACAGGGAGGGGGAAGGGAGAGAATGGAGAAAAAGTTACAGGGAATCAAAAGCATAGTTGATACATACAAAATAGACAGGGGGAGGTTATGGATAGTATAGGAAATGGAGAAGCCGAAAGACTTATATGTACAGCCCATGAACATGAACTGAGAGGGGAGATTGATGGAGGGAATGGGGGTACCGAGCAGAGGGGGGCAAAGGGGAAAAAAATGAGACAACTGTAATAGCATAATCAATAAAATAGACTTTAAAAAAAGAAAAGAAAAGAACAGAACAGAAAAGAAAGATATAAAAGCAATTCAATTATGAACAAGACCAGTTCCTGGAGAGATTTCTATTCTCTGGCATCATACTATTGATGGGTGGCATTGGGAAGATTGTACCTTAAGCCATTTTCAGGGTCATAATCACAGTAATTGCACCGTGTTCAAATAGGATACCAAAGGCCAGCTTTGAGCCGTCTTCCGTGAGTATAATAAGAGAGCGTTCCTTCTGTTTGAACTGGCAGCCCCATCCTTGCATGGTGCCTGCCTCCTTATCCTTTCCTCGTCTCTAGAGCTTTTCTCTCCTTCAAAAAGTTACATCTGCTTTGAAGACGACAGTGTTTTCATAGCTGGCTTCTTGGGTTGGAGTAATGAAAGGAAAAAGAAATTATTGTAATTTTTCAGTCATAAGCTAAATCTTGATATTACAGTCATAACCTTAACAAACTATTTTCCTGTGATAGTGCTATGAGAAATTTCAACCATTGGGCAGGAGCTGCAATTGTCTCCCTACCCTTCTTACCATTTTTCTTTTTGGTTGGAGTGTCCTAACCTCTGTTGGAGGCAAACTGAGCTGCTGAATCATTACAATGGACACTTACTTACTCCAGTTGTATCTGGTTTTAGTGAAACAGTTCTTTGAATAATCTGTTTTCATCACATCAAGAGCTAAGCCAGTCAGTTAACACAGAGGAAATATTAAAGGCAATATTTTTTCATTAAGGTAAGGCACTAGATAACCCACATGCTATTTTTTTCACTTAAGCACTAAAGTGAAAGCAGTCAACAAAGTCTTACTGAAGAAGAAATAAGAAGGAAATTGATTTTAAAACAAACAGATGCTGCTGGTATGATATCTAGGAGACTGGGAATCTGTGCCACTTTAGGCTCTCATCTTTTTCGCCCTCTCCTGAAGTACTGCCCACTTTTTTTCCCATTCATTTCAGTTTGTCTTCCAATATACCATCTGTCCACATCATCTGAAAAAGCTTACAGACAAAGAAGAAAATAGGGTAACATAAAGGAAGCCAAATTATGCTAAAGAGTTATACTGGAGATCAGATACTATTACAGAACAAAAGGAGTTCGTTCACCTGGTACTAGCAGAGCTGAATGCGAAACGACGAGAATTGCAGTGGAGAAATATTTTACTGTGAATGGTACCATCCAGGAGAATGAGAAGCTAATGCTCAAAAACCTGGACTCCCCAATGGTGTGTTGGTTACAGATCATATGGGATAAAATCACAAGACACGGTGCATTAGGGGTTCAGGGTGCTGTTGGGAGTTGATTGGCCGGAGGTGAGGTAAGGCAAGGAATCATTTCTTCAGGTCTTGAGGACGGGTCTGAAGTCTGTTCCAGTGTCCATCTGTTTGGCTTCATGGGAAAGTAGCCAGGGGGTTGTTCTACCTTAGGGCTCAGGAACTGAAACATGAGTTAGGTCATGATGTTATCTTTAGCCTGCCAGATGTACAGACCTTGTGACCATTAGTCAGGGCCTAGCTACTGTCTTCTGCTGCCTTAGGGGTTGCTGATTAATCTGGTGAAAGGCTAAGCCTCTGAGGGGTATATACAGAGGGAGCGATGATTACTAAAGCCAGGATTTAAAGCTAAATTTAATCAAAGTTATAAGGACCATTGGTTTCAATATCTCTTGCCCTATTGCTTTGCCACTGTGTACCATTTCGAACATCTTCCCTGACATACCTTGACACCCCAATTCAGTTTACAGATATAATTAATGCCCACACAACCAGAATCAACCAGCCCAGAATAATGATCCCCACAGTTTTCGAGAACAAAAATCTTGAAGTTAGAAACTCAGTATGCTTAGAGTTCTTCACTGCAATGTGCAGAAGAATAAGTAATTCTTTTCAAAGAGAGGTCACAAAACTGTCAGACATTGTAAGAAACTCTCCAACAGGCAGGTCTCCCTCCTACTCTTTTTAGGAGAGGGGCAGAAGAGTCAAGTTTACCATGAGAACACTAGACCAACTGTCACACAAATGCAGTTGTTATCTTAGGCTGTGATACCAACCTCCAGTCATTTCCATTTTTATGCCCCGGTGATCTTGGTACCTGCTTCACTCACCTGTTTTTCTGTCTTCACATTTTCGTTGTGATTTGTCCCACTGTTATATATGGAATTTTTCATGATTTAATTTCATCCAACTGCGGCAAAATTCATCCTTTGTTATGTACACCTTCAACAGAATGATTGCTCTATTATCCCAACTATGAAGGGTTTTATTCCTTTGTCATTCACAACATCATCTGACATGCCTTTTGGCAAAGCCCTTGACACGAGTTTTTCCTCCTACAAAACTCATCATCTGTCTGTGGGTCTGGCCATAAATAAGTAAATGAAAGAATCTTTTCTTAAGTATCTGTTAAAAAAAGAAATGGCACGTCCAAAGTGGAGTCACCCCAGGGCAGCAAACCAAGACTTAATCCCAGTTTTAGCACCTCCCTAGTGTGTGCCTTTAAACTAATTTATAATTTCCTGATCAACAATAGTGAGGTAAACATCTTCTGCCCTTTCCCAAAGAAAGGTGACCCTGCCTGAAACAATCCTTTCTTTTCTTTGCTAACTTTCTTGTCCCACCCAGTCTCTGCCTATGAAAACCTTCCATTTTGTATAGCTTTTCAGAGCTCCTCTTTATTCACCAGATGGGATGTTGCCATTTATGAATCTTTCCGTAAAGCCAGTTAGATCTTTAAATTTACTCTGTTGAATTTTTATTTATTAACACATCTAACGTCTGCAATTATGCCTCTTAGGGCCACATATTTACATTTCCAATTGTGGCATTATAACATTGAATATATGTCTTTACTCATTCAAAGCATCTATACAGTCTTTCGATGCACTGCTGGGGTCCAACCTCTGCTTTCTTATATTCAGTAGTGTTTGGGACCTTCCTTGTCCTCCTTGAATTACTCTGTACCTAGTTTTACAAATTCCATTCTCTCTTTCCTGTTTAATCTTTCATTTATGCAGGTCAAATTGCCTTGTCACAAACGTCATTTAAAAATATCTATTTGCCTATTTTTGTTACACTTTGGACATTTGATAAATACTTAAAAAAAATCTCTTTTCTTAGGATTTTGTGTGAATGCATCAAATGGCATCAGGCTTGGGAGACAGAGCTGCTCAATCTCCATGATTTATTTGTGAAAGGTCCCAGAGTAGAGGAATCCATTAAGATCCTCAAACAGTGTATTGCAGTAAAGAGCACATAGGGATGCATTTAGCAAACAATAATGACAATTATAGAAACAAAGAGAGAAGCTGGGAGAGGCATCCCCCGAGGCTGGGAATTAATCAAGGTGAGAAGTCACTAGAACAGGCAGGTTAGCCCTTCCCTGCCCCCAACCTCCATTATAGCCAGATCTCTTGTTCCTGACAGTAAATCAAGGCAGAGAGAGCCAAGAATAGGGGTTCTTTGTCTCAGAATGTCTTGTTTTTTGTTGAAAAATAAAGAAAACTGCTATCATGTTTGGTACTGCTCATTCTTAAGGGAAGTGCCTGCATAACATTTAGATTATCTTTTGAAATCTATACACGTTCTTTCTACCTGCTGTGCTCAATTTCTGAACCCAGTGCTGTCATTAAGGAAAAATAGCAACCTTTGTTCTCTCCTCCAGGCACGTGCAGCACTGGTTTTTTGTTTGGGGGCGGGGCGGGGGGCTCCATTATTTTCTTAGATGAGGGAAGCCTGACCAAGCCTTCTGTGTCCCTGGCTCCTTTTGTACACGGGTACTGGGTACACCATAACTGAAGCTCACTGGCACGATTTCCTTCATGTATTTGAAAGTCCTTGATGAAGACATCAGGCCACTTACTGTAATGGATGGTTTTCATTCTCTGCGTAATAAAGGCACATTCCTGAGGCAGACATTTCCATCAGAGACAGCAAATATCAGAAGTTACAAAGGCTTAGTTCATATGTATATCCAAGCTTTGAAAGCTTAGCAGCATCTCCAAGATTTGAAAACTAGATTGGAAATCTGAGATATATATTTTATACTTCTCAACTTAGCCTGTCTTTATACACTGAGAGAACAGTTATGGGGAACTCTCTATATAATAAGAAATTAAAAATAATAAGCTTCAGGGTTTATTGAGATGTGATAAACATTTTGGTTGTGCAGTACAAACCTTTTTTTCTTTTTTTGTTTGTTGTTCATTATAGAAGTAGTTTAGATTTCTAGAACTCATCTTTGAACATCTTAAAAGATGAAAAGAATTAACATAATTAAAATGCCCATACTACCCAAAGCAATCTATAGATTCAATGTAATTCCTATCAAGATATCAGTGACGTATTTCACAGAACTACAACAAATATTTCAAAAATTTGTGTGGAACCACAAAAGATTCTGAATAACAACTGATCCTGACAAAGAAGAACAAAGTTGGGGGAATTATGCTACCTAATATCAAACTATACTACAAGGCCATAGTAATCAAAACAGCATGGTACTGGCATAAAAACAAACACATAGATCAATGAAACAGAATAGAGAGCCCAGAAATAAACTCATACCTTTTTAGTCAGTTAATATTTGACAGAGGAAGCAAGCACATACAATGGACTAAATATAGTTTATTCAATAAATGGCGTTGGGAAAATTGGACAGATACATGCAGAAAAATGAAACTAGATCACTTTCACCACACACAGGAATACATTTAAAGTGGATTAAAGACATAAATGTTAGACTTAAAACCATGAAAGTCCTAAAAGAAAACATAGGCAATAAAATCTTGGACATTTCTTGTAGCAATATTGTTTCTGATAGATCTCAGATAAGGGGTACAAAAGAAAAAATAAACAAATGGGACTACATCAAACTAAATGTTTTTGCACAGCAAAGGAAACCGTCAACAAAATAAAAAAATAATCGATAAAATGGGAGAATATATTCACTGATAAAACTGATAAGGGGTTAATATCCAAAATTTATAAAGAACTTACAAAATTCAACACTAAAAAAAAATCCAATTTAAAAATGGGCAAAGGACCTGAACACACACTTCTCCAAAGAGGACCTACAAAGAGCCAGTAGACATTTGAAGAGATACCCAATGTCCTTAATCATCAGAAAAATGCAAATTAAAACCACAATGAGATACCATCTCACACTTGTCAGAATGGCCATCATCAATAAATCAACAGACAACAAGTATTGGCAGGGGTGTGGCAAAAGGGGAATCCTTTTGCACTGTTGGTGAGAATGCAAGTTGATGCAGCCTCTGTGAAAGCCATATGGAATTACCTCAAAAAATTAAAAATGGAACTGCCTCATGACCCAGCAATTCAGCTGCTGGGAATTCATCCAAGGAAACCTGAAATGCTAGTTTAAAAGAATATAAGCACCCCTATGTTCACTGCAGCATTATTTACAATCAACAAGATATGGAAGTAGCCCAAGTGCCCATCAGTGGAGAAGTGAACAAAACAACTATGGGTCATTTACACAATGGAATTCTACTTGGTCATAGAAGAGAAGAAAATTTTACCTTTTGAAACAGCATGGATGGTTCTGGAGAATATCATACTAGGTGAAATAAACCAGTCAGAGAAAGACAAATACCATATGATTTCACTCATTGGTGGGATCTACTGAACAAACTGAACTAACAAGCCAAATATAGACAGACTCATAGATAAAAAGTAGGCTGAGAGCTCTGGGGGGTTGGCGGGGGGAGACTTAGGAGGTGAAGGGATTGAACGAAAAGGAAAAAGGGCTCATGTATGTGGACAACAGTGTTGTGATTGCTGGGGGTGGTTGGAGGTGGGTGGAGGTGAAAGAGGATAAATGATAATGGAAAAAAATACAATAAAAATAAACTATTAAATAAAACACAAAAATAAAAAACTAAAATGAGATTATAAAATTTCATCATAATAAGTCCAGTGATAGGTACACATTTATCTTGTCACTCTATTAAGTCTTTCCAGTTTGAAGGTCTTCATCTTCCTTTAATTCTGAGAGGTTTATCTTTTTTTTTTTTTTAACTTTCATTTGCTCGCATTTTTTCTTCTTCTCTTTCCTTTAGGGACTAATTTAATTTGGTTATTGGTACTTTGACTTCTATATCTCTTATTTGCCTCATTAATTTCCTTCACACTGAAGTCTACTTTAGCTGTAATATTAATACAGCCATTCCTGCTGCTTCATTATTAATATTTTCATAATATATCTTTTCCCATTCTCTTACTTTCAAAAAACCTATATTGGTAGAGTTGAAGGAGTTTCTTAGAGACACCATATAATTGGGTCATGTTTTATTAATCTACTTTGCCAATCTTTGTTTTAAATGGGGTATTAGACCATTTACATTTAGAATAATTATTGCTATGTTAAGACTTAATTATGACATTTTATTACTTGTTTTCTGTTTGTTTATCCTGTTTCTTGTCTCTCTACATGTTATTGTCTTTTTGCTAATCATTCGAACATTTTTTTGAGTTACATTTTGATTTCTATTGCTTTTGAGTATATCTCCTATAGTTTTATTAAGAGGTTGCTCTAAGCATTACAATATACATATAACATGTCACAGTTGACAGATATAGATATTTTACCACTTCAAGAGAAGTATAGAAATCTTACTTTTTTTTAGGCTCTTTTACTCTCCTTCATTTAGAAATACTTCTTAAGTATTTCCTCTACATGTATTGAGTACCACATCAAAAAATGTTATAATTTTTGCTTCAACCATTAAACTCATAATTTTTAGAACTCATGAGAAGGGTGATTTATTATTCTTTATCCCTGTTTTGCCCATTCCATTGTTCTTTCTTCCTTTCTTAAAACCCCGTCTCCTTCTCTTATTTACATTCTGTTTGGAGAAATTCCTTTAGCCACTCTTTAAGGGTAATTTTTTTTGGCAAGAGGTTCTTTTAGTTATCCTTCATCTTAATTTCCTTTTCATTACTGAAGGATATTTTTATTAAGTATAGAATTTAGGGTTGATTGTTCTTTTCTTTCAGTGCTTGAAAAATTCCATATCACTTCTATCTGAAAGGAAGCAGAGTACTGAATACCCTGTCCTCTTCCCATCATGTGATGCAGGTTGGCAGTGGAGGGTCAGCTTTCCACTGGGCCTACCTAACTCTAGACATGGTGGGAGTAGGTGCAAATTAGTTCCACTTTGTGCTACCCATTCCATCTCATTGATGCCAGGTGTGGGATGGTGAGGCCCAGCTGCCCCCTGGACTCTGCTGTCACTACACTGGTATAGAATTGGAGCACAACCTGCTTCCACTGGATAACCATGGGCATTTTTCTGTGCCCATTCCTTGCCAACCTGGCTGCCTCGAAATCATTTTGCTGCAGATTAGTACGTATATACCTGAGAGTAGGAGAAAAGGTGAAACAACACTTTACAGGTATAATTAAGGAAAAGTGAACCAAATAAATAAAACAACAATTTTTTTTTGCTTCTCTCTCTATAGAGCTAGGTTTGGGCAAAATAACTAACTTGGAAGAATTTGACCTTAACCCACCCTCTCTAACATCTTTTGGTGTCCCCTCTCCTTGCTATAGGGCAGCGATTTTCAGCCTTTTACATCTCATGGCACACATAAACTGATCTCTAAAAGTCTGTAGCATGCCAAAAAGTGTATTATATTTTTTGCAGATCTGACAAAAAATAGGCATAATTTTGATTCATTCACACTTGACAGCTATTATGTTGACTGTTGTCCTTTTTTTATTTGACAGTCTAAGGGAAAAGAGGTTAGCACCCCTGACTAAATAGTCAGATATTGCATGTTTTAAAAATTCTTGTGGCACACTGGTTGAAAATTACTGCAATACGGCATTCAGGTTGTCTTCTGGATACTCTAGACATTTTTTTTTCTTTTCTCCAAAGAATGTCATCAAAATTTAGTTGGTCTTCTTATTATAAGCTTTTCTGTACTGGTCATATTTTTCTTATCATATAATGCATTAATTTGATAAAAATTTTTTTACGTGTAAAAGTTTTCTCTTTAGGGTGTTTTTTTTTTGAGGTTCTTAACAGATGACTGACTAGCAAACTTGATAAACTTAGGAGTTAAAGGTAGATAATTTTTTGAATATATTACCCTCTCCTAGAGAAAAACTGACAGGGGGGAAAGAAAGGAGTTACAAATTTTTTTCTTAATTTTTTTCTAATATAGTTGCATTTAAACAGAAGCCTTAAGTATGTTAAACAGAAGCATTGACATGGAGAACTTTTAAGAAACAAAACAAGTTGGTACAGAGGCAGAGGTGTTTAGAGTAAGAGATCTTCAGTAGTCCTGAAATAATATATTTATTGTTATTGCTAACAGTGGACTGGCTTATCTTTCCTTAATTTGCACAGAGAGTCAAGAGTTATATGCTAGGCTCATAAGTAAGCAGTATGTGCCATTTCTACTCCTCTGTACGTGTATTTTATTGATTGGATCTTGTTTCTCAGCTGTCAGAGCTCTTGGATAAAAGTGATTTCTTTCCCAGGGTGCCATTTTATCTTCTAGTCTGCATTTTTGGGTGAGTGATTTTAGATTTTGTTGTCATTATTTGTTTATAGCTGTTTGATTTTTGAAATTTATGATTTAGAGTCTATGGGACAAAAATTTAAGATTTCAAGGGAAAAAAAGTGTCTCTGATACAGCAGGGTTATGTGACTTTTTTTTCCCCATTAGGATGAATGCCTGATTTTCCTTTCATTGTATCTTTCTGTAAGCAGCATGGTTATGCTGATAGATGCTCCTTAGGAACTAGTGTTGCTTTTTTAAAAAAAATTCTAACATGGGGGTATGTTTATTGATTTTAGGGAGAAAGGGAGAGAGAGAGAAACATGGGTCGGTTGCCTCCCATATGAACACCAACTGGGAATTGAACCTGCAACCTACATATGTTCCCTGACTGGAGATGGAAACTAACCTTTTTGGTATATGGAACAATGCTCCAACCAATTGGACAAATGAGGACATCGAAAGAGACAGAAAAATGTTTACCTGGGAATGGGTGAACCTGCATTAATCTAGTTTGATAGAGATTGCACTATACATATATCAATATATTACTAATTATGTGTACACCACAATTTATAAACGTGTGAAGTTGGGTTCGATGTCACTTTTAAATTCTGCTTTGCTAAGGGACTCATAGAAAACCCTTAGTCAAAGGGAAATAGGATAAAGAATCCATTATATGCCTTGCATAAACAGGATGTAGCACCTCAGGGCTCAAGTTGATCCATTTGTGGGTTGTTACTCCAATGTTAGAAGCAAAATGACTTCTACCTTCTAATTTTATTCAAATTTCATCACTAATTTGTCATATAAATTTTTTCTCTACTCATCTTAAAATTTGTTATATTTAATAATATCTATAATACTAATTATACCTTACTTTAGAATAGTACTTAAGAATTTGCAATTTCATATAAAGTATCTCATTATACATCATTGTAGGGAGGTGAGATATTTTTTCAAAAATTTCTTATAAATAACTACACATGTCAAATAAGGACCAGAAAATATAGCCTTTATTTATACTTTTTAATAAGTGCACATTTTCTGTTTTTGGATACATATTTATATGTGTATTATAATATTAACATAACTTACATGTTCAGTGATTTTTTTTTTTTTTAGAAGACGAAGAAATACAGACAACCTCAGCTTCTTGAACACATGAGCTCTTCTTCTAATGGGCAGACTTCAGTAAGGGGCAGATTTTGTTCAGCCCTCCACAGCCTGCAAACCAACAGAATCAAGAGAGAGGCTGCGCACTTGCCTTAGGGACCCATTGCTCTATGCCTAGGAGAACAGTCAGTGGCACCATGGTGAATTCACAGGTTATGTCTCTGACAAAGTTAGATTTATATAGGGATTCTCCACTCATTTAAAAAGATAAATTACTAATCTTAGAAAAAAGAAAGAAACAAAGAGGAATACTTTGTTTGGCTCCTAAGAAAGGGAGCATTATCTAGAACTAGAGAGGAGGAGGAACACAAATGTCTGGAAATGATCTGTCACAAGAAACAAAAACATTTTTTTACAGATATTTCTACTTGGCTAAAAGATGAATACAAAAATATATGAAAAGTTGAAATGAAAAGATGGCTGGATCTGATATAAAGATAGCAGGCTTAGCTGCTGACTTAGATAGAAAAAAAAAGTAGAATGAGATGAGGTGTATATATATTAAGGAATCTAAAATGGCAATGGTAGAAACAAAATTACTACCTATTCCTACCTCATAGGATAAAGAATATCTTCTTTATATTACCAATGTTGACCTAAGAAACACTTAAACCTGTAGAGAATTTTTATGAGTTTATTTAAGCCAAACTAATTACAATTGTCAGAAATCAAAATATCAACACACCGATAAAATGCTTCAGAGAATGGCAGTGTTGCAGCCTTTTTTATACATTAGAATCAAAGAAGGAGATTTAAGAAGGGTACATGAAATTCCCTGATGGTGGATTAAGGGGGCAAGAAAAAGCAAAGTAGGGAAATCTCTGGGACTGGATAAAAAAGGCAAAATAGAGAAACATGTACAAGGCCTGTCCAGAAGGTATCCAGCCATGTAATATGAAAAATAGAGACATTTATTGAAGAAGATACAAGAAACATTACACATAGGACAGTGACACCTCAGTCTCCTTCAAAATAGTCACCTTGAGACCTCACACTGTTCTCCCAATCGCCATCAGCTGCCCCATTGTATTTTCCTGAATTTCATCAACAGTCTGAAATCTCTTCCCTTTCAAAGGTGATTTTAGTTTTGGGAAAAGCCAGAAGCCGCAGGGTGCCAAATCTGGGCTATAGATGGGCTAAGTCACCTGGGTGATTTGCTGTTTCACTAAAAAACTCTGTACAAAACATGATACATGAGCAGCTGCGTTGTTGTGATGAAGCTGCCAATCACCAGTTGTCCATAGCTGTGGCCTTCTGAATCATCAGAATGGTTTCTGCAGAGGAATGTTTAAGCTTAATGCAAAATTTGACCCTGATTCATTGCTCTACTTGCGTAGTCATTTTGAATGCAACAGCCACTCATGCTAACTTAATGGGATTTACTGCTCCTACTTACTAGTACAGTGAAGTAGTCATTGTTCATGTATGAACATTCCAGTCCACTCCCGTTGGCTGCCAGGTTACACTGATGTTACACAAACTGCTCTCATTATATTAACAATGGCTTGAATTAACTAAAGAGCATCATAGTTCTTTTACTTTGGTGGGAACAGGATAGTTAGTAGTTAACTGCAGAGATGGTAAGCAAAGAACAAGTTAACAATGGTTGTGTGCTCTCAGGTCTGCAGCTGTGGCTCAAGAGGTCTAGAAATGAAGGTTACTCTGACATTTCAAAGGTATGTTATCTTAGATGCAAAAAGACAATTGGCTCATGTAAGGAAGAGATTGACCTTTGTCATGGAAGATACAGGCCTAGGACATGACTACCCATCATGACTTACTTTTAGTTAGAAAGTTTTAATTTCAGACCATCCTATGTGGTTACTGTACGTCTCTGAGTTTGTAAGGCTGCCATGCAGGCCTCCCCTGAGCTTGTCAGGTTCAGTAAGTGGTCCTTTTTTTGCTACACTAATTATATCTGATAATTATTACTCATAAATTTTTAGAAAGGCTTAAAGTAAAAGAAGATAAGTTAGAGAAAAAATAATTTTTAAGAATCCTTAAAAAAGGAAAAGACACATTGATGACTCTGAAGGATAAATAACAGAGATGAAACCTATAAATCATACATATTTCCAAAGAAGAAGGCAGAGAAAATGAGCCTAAGCAATAACCTAGGCCTCAGAGGAGGGCATCTGCAGATGTAAAAAAGCCTTGAGACTGGGTTCTGAAAATTGGGAGAAAAAAAATCTACAACTAATACATATAGAGGTACATTTTTCAAAAGTATATTTTACTGATTATGCTATTACAGTTGTCCCATTTTTTTCTCCCCTTTATCCCCCTCTGCCCTACACTACCCCTCCCACCAGCATTCCCCCCATTAGTTCGTGTCCATGTATCGTACACATAAGTTTTTCAACTTTTCCATTTCCTCTGCTATTCTTAACCAGCCCCTGTCTATTTTGTGCCTACCATTTATGCTTCTTTTTCTATGTGCGTTTTTCCCCATTCTCCCTCTTCCCCCTCCCTGCTGATGACCCTCCATGTGATCTCCATTTCTGTGATTCTGTTCCTGTTCTAGTTGTTTGCTTAGTTTGTTTTTGTTTTTGTTTTTTAGGTTCAGTTGTTGATAGTTGTGAGTTTGTTTTGATTTTACTGTTCATAGTTTTGATCTTCTTTTTCTTAGATAAGTCCCTTTATCATTTCGTATAATAAGGACTTGGTGACGATGAACTCTTTTAACTTGACCTTATCTGGGAAGCACTTTATCTGCCCTTCCATTCTAAATGATAGCTTTGCTGGATAGGATAATCTTGGATGTAGGTCCTTGTCTTTCATGACTTTAAATACTTCTTTCCAGCACCTTCTTGCCTGTAAGGTTTTTTGAGAAACCAGCTGATTATGGGAACTCCTTTGTAGGTAATGCTCTCCATTTTTCTTGCTGCTTTTAAGATTCTCTCCTCATATTTAATCTTGGGTAACTTAATTATGATGTGTCTTGGTGTGTTCCTTCTTGGGTCCAATTTCTTTGGGACTCTCTGAGCTTCCTGGACTTCCTGGAACTCTATTTCCTTTGCCAGATTGGTGAAGTTTTCCTTCATTATTTTTTCAAATAAGTTTTCAATTTCTTGCTCTTTCTCTTCTTCTTATGGTACCTCTATGATTCAGATATTGGAATGTTTAAAGTTGTCCCAGAGGTTCCTAATCCTCTCCTCGTTTTTTTGAATTCTTGTTTCTTCCTTCTGTTCCAAATCATTGATTTTAGTCCCGGTTTCCTTCCCTTCACTGCTGGTTCCCTGTATATTTTTCTTTATTTCACTGTGCATAGCCTTCATGTTTTCCTCTATTTTGGGTCCATACTCAACCATTTCTGTGAAAATCCAGGTTACCAATGTTTTGAACTCTACATCTGATAGGTTGGCTATCTCATCATTGCTTAGATCTTTTTTCTTTTTTTGAATTTTGATCTGTTCTTTCATTTGGGCCATATTTCTTTGTCTCAGTGCACCCATTACATTGTAAGAGGCAGAGCCTTAGGTGTTCACCAGGGTGGGGCAAGCACTTTGTTGTGTTGCTGGTCCTATATGCGAAGGAGAGATCAGAGAGAGAACAATGCTGCTTCCTTGGCTATCGCACCACTTTCAGTCACTTCCACCACTACCCACAAGCAAACTGGGCCCTTTTGGTGCTGATTCCTGAGCGGGTGGGGTTGTATACATTCTAGAACCCTGTGGGTCTCTCCAGTGATCTCTCTTTTGAGGCTGGGAGCTTTTCCCCCCATTGCAACCTCCACAGGTTTTTACAGCCAGAGGTTTTGAGGCTTTAGTTTCCTGCCCTGGGTTCTGTGGTCTGTCTCATTCTGCAGTTGTTCCTTCTGTTTTACCTGCACCAGCAGTGAATGTGTGACCACTCAGTTTGCCATCCACTGCCTTGCCCACCAGGTCACTGCCTTGGCTTGCTGCATGTCCTTTCTACCCTGGCTGCCCATCTCTGCCCCTCCTACCAGTCTGGATGAATGTTTCTTCTTTAACTCCTTCGTTGCTGGACTTCCATATAGTTCGGTTTTCTGGCAGTTCTGGTTGTATTTTTGTTTTTATATTTGTGGTTGTCCCTCTGCGTTGTGTGAGGAAGCAAAGTGTGTCTATCTATGCCTCCATCTTGGCTGCAAGTTCAAATTTTTTGAATATTAAGAATAAATTATGGTGTGTGAACAAGTTTGTATATTATATCAGATGCATACATATTCCAAAGATATTGAAATATTTACATGAGAATGTTAAATGAGAAAAAATAAATGCAAAATTGAACACACATTATCTCTCAGTCATATGAAAACATGAATTAAAAGAGTTAACCCAAAGTGTTAATTAAGAGCATTTATCTTTGAGGGATGGGATGGTGTGTGATATTTCTCTTCTTTGTCTAAAACTATTATGTCCACTTGGGTACCTCCTTTTTATGACTAGCTTTGGCCACTGTCCTGAACTACAACTCCCTCTTTAACATCCTTCACTCAAACTTAACATATCAGAAACCAAACTACCAATTTTCCTTCCCACCCTGTTTGTCTTCCTTTTTTCTTTATCTCACTCATGGAACTGGGTACACAATTTTCATTAGATTGTTATTTATATTACATATATTATATATATTATTAATTATTTTGTGACTATAAAATATTTAACAATTTAAAAGAGAAGCCTAAAGACTTGTCTAAAGAACACAGGACCCAACCAAAAGGAGCTCTTAATAGCCAAAGTTGGAAAAACTTGAGCAAATCACTGATATCATCAGAGACCTAGGTTCTCTTCATGCTGCCACTCTGTTAGTCACAGCATTGGCTTCAGCCTCAAACTAATAGCAAGCCAACATTTGCCACACCAGGAAAAACATACAGACATGACCACACAAAGAAAAGAAAGGAGAAAGTACCTTCTTGTAGTTCTTTTTCAGGAAAAAGAAAAATTTTCCCACAAGTTCCTCAGCATTTCTCTTTTGTTTTAGTAGTCAGAGTTAGGATACAAGCTCATTCTTAAACCAATAACTTCAAGGAAGATGAAATTCCTTTATTCAATAAGGTGACACCTGGGGTTGGAGATGGGGTCATCCTCCCTTGAGTCACAACCTACTTCTTTAGGTCAGGAAAAGAAATTGCACATAGACTGTGCATATCAAAGAAAATTTACCTTGGAGGTATGCTATCAGGATGTATTTACTTTTAAAAATGGTACCCACGGTTATACATTTAGTGTTTTGTTCTAACACATAGGTAGAAAATTAGGTTCCTCTTATAATATTCCTACAATTACACACATACAATCTGTAAAATCACATGGAAACTCCTCCTGTTTTTTGTCTTTTATAAATATAGTAAGTGTGCTTTACTTGAAACTCCAGGCACTTAAACACTTTAGTATGATAATGAAAACAGCAGAAGACAGCAAAAATTTAGGTTTTTAGAATGAAGGATTCTAGAAGAGCTTGCTTGGCTGGTTGATAACTGAATGACAAGATCATAGGTGGCAGCTGAACTATAAGATCTAAAGTGAAATCATGAGCATCTTATAGAAAAGTCCTTGTATTCTTTCGGAAGTCGTTTCACAAGTAGAAAATAAGAATGGAATTGGACTACGACAGCATAACAGATTTCTCTGCCAAAAAAAAGAAAGAAAGAAAACAATGATATACAGTCATTAAGTCATTATCCCAAGGAACAAAGAATGAAGGAGCAAGCTTAAAACTGACTTTGTTCCAGAAATATTTGAAAGTGGGATGCATTCATCCTTGAATAAAAGCCATATCTGTTATTACATATGAAATATTATGTGTTCTCATTCTAATACTAAAAATATACAGCAGTAACTTTGCTAAAACAAAGAATGTATATGTGATTAAGTACTGTCTTCAGTGTACACTAAATCCTAGAAATTGGGCAAGTGGGAAGCAGCATATTCTTATTTTAGATTATAAGGTTGAGTACTTACAAAGATCCATGAAAATGAACTTCATAAAGTTGTCTCTTTGGTTTAAAAAATGAGACCTTGAATAACAATCCAAAAGAAAAAAAGGCAAAGAATACAGAGACAATTCGGAAAGTAGACAAATACAAAGGCTAATAAACATATGCAAATATATTCAACCTCAATAATACAGAAATGCAAAATAAAAGGAAGTCATATCAATATTCACCTATCATTTTGGCAAACATTATTGACAGCATCCACTGTTGTTACAGGGAAGGACACTTTTGCATGACTGGTGGAAATGTCATTTGGCACATTTTTGTGGGACAGGTTATCGGTATATCTGAAATATTTTAGGTGTCACTTCAGATCTTCTTGACCTCACTTTTGTCTTATTCCAGGTTGTGGAGGACTCAGCATGGGCTTAGAAGGGCTTCACACAGGAACATGTTGACTTATTTTACCCTACCCAGAGGCTTCTCAGGTGACCCACAACTCAGTACTTCATAGGAATGTGCACAAGGGCCAACACATGTGCAAATCAGACGTCATGGGGAGTCAATGTTCCATGAGGTAAATCTCTGACCAGCGGGGAACAGAACTGAGGAGTAAATGTTCCTCCTTTTTCCACTTCCTCCACCCTACCCATATGGTCCAGAAATACATTTCTTGTGGCTTCTCAGAAATTCCTGGGCTTTTAAGCAAAAATCCACCTGTAGTAGCCACCAACTCAATAAACCATCATAGTACCAGATCTCCTTCTTTCCCTACTTTGTTCCCTCTTCTCATTCCTGCTCCTTGGGATCACATTCTTAAGAAAGTTTTAACATATAGGCCTTTGTCTTAAGCTCTGTGAAAATTGAGCTAAGACAAGTAATAACCAACATGGTTAGAGTGCTTGTGCCTTGCATGACAATCTCCCTTTCTGGAATCTCTCCTGTAGACAAACTTACTAAAATGTGTCAGCGATATACATACCGGTATGCTCACCAGCAATATTTCTTGTAATAGGCAGAAAGGATCATACTGTTATACTGTTAAATGAAAAAAGCAAGTTATGGTAGGGGTGTGCGTGTGTTTGTGTAAATACATATATAAAAAGTCTGCAGGAAGAAACACCAAACTGTTAACAATGGTTGTCCTGTAGGAGGTACAATAATTGGGATGGGAGACAGTTACTTTTTTGACTTTTTTAATACAAATAAACCCAACCAAAAGATTTTTAAAAAGGAAAATCAGTCATATATCAATGTTTTTAATGTAATTAAAAAGAAAAAATACTTCAAAAATATGTGACAACTCAAGGTAGAGAAATGGGAGGTTTGTTTTTTTCTCCAGCTTTAATTGTTTCAATGCTGTGTCTCTTCTCTAACAAATCCCTATTTGCCCCTGGTCTAGGAATGACTCACCTGACATTTTTCTTCTGTCATCCCCAAGTACGTCAAAATTGAATTTTTTTGATTCCTATTCCTTCAGAGTGCTGAATTACAAAGGTGATACTCTAGACACAGAGTCAGAATTTCCAAACTGCAGGAGATCTTCACAGTCATCTTGTCATTTTAGAGGTGAGGAAACTGGAGCACAGAGGAGATAAGTGATTTGTTCAGAGGTGCTTAACCACAGAGCTGGGAATAGAACTCAGGTCTCCTGATTCCCAGTTTGGAGCTCTTTTCATTAAATGGTAAGCAGAACAAGTCATTAGGTTATAGTATAAGGCGATATTATGTGATTAATTAATTTTATTTCTCCAGGTAATAGAATTCCTTAATCTACTTCGAAAGCACACAGCTTCAAAGGGAACTGAAGGAACAAATAATAAAAGAATGACATCAGGAAATATTTGGGGTGAGGTTTTAATGCTATTGCACAAAGTCTTGCCCGAGTGTGCCGTGTGCATGCCACGATCAGTTCTACAAAGACTCTTACCAGTTTTTGATAACCATCGCACAAGGATTGGATGATGGCAGGTGCTTTGATATAACTCTGCAGAATCTCCACTCTGCTAATAGGCTTGAAATAGTGGTTAGAATCACCAAAACACACCAAGACTCATGTGGGCCTATGAATTGTATAATTCAGGAGGATTGCCATCAGGTTCTCTCTGATAATTTTTCTTTGATTTGCTAACCTTTTTTTGATGCCATTTATCTTATTTTTCCCCCTTTTGGGTAATGTCTTTCTAAACATCCATGTTATAATTGGTGCCGAAACTCACCAATTGTGCATGACAGAAGGAACGGAAGGAAAATTATGCATTGCTCTGATCTAGCCTAGGGCACACAAATCAAAGCCTCCACTGCAGACAAGACAGAGTAAAACTGAAAGTAGCTACACTTTATATGGAAATTAGCTGCTCCTAGAATGTAATATGGTTAAGCATATATCAAAACCAAAGACCACGAACATATGAAATATATTTCCACATTTGGACTATTCTCTTTCCTTTTTCTTCATATATAGAACAATTCTTAGTGTATTATGTTATATCAAAAATTAAAGTTTAATTTCTTAACATAAACAGAGGCATAGTTGGTATATTTGAGAAAATTGGAAAATTATCTTCCTGCATTTTTAAACTAATATTTCATGGAGATTTAAAAAATTATCAGGACCTGAAGCAGTAATTTTAAAACACTGTTCTGAGTGCCTTTTACTGATGTAATCAAAAAAGAAAAAAGAAAAAGGAAAATGAGTATGCAAAGGAGATCTTATTTTTTTCTCTTGATTGTTTTTTCCTTTTCAAATTATGAAAGAAAAACCTGCAATAAGGTGATATGTATTTTTTAAAGCATTCCTGATCACAGATCAGTCACCACCTAGGGTCTGGCAATCCATGGTTGCCACATGCCAACTGTTTATGAGGAAAAGAGAGAAAAGAACGAGGCACAACTGTCAGGGTTTTGGCCACTTCCTTGCGAATGACCACACATCACAAAGTTTACCAGCCTTCAAAACTCTTGGTTTAAATGAGATGAGCATCTTTCTTTTAATTCTCTTAATACAGCTTTGCTTTTGCTTACAAAAATACCAAGCTGCTCTAGTTTACACAGAAAAGGAATTTACTAAAGCATTTCCTGTCCAAGGGGTGAAACCTGGGAGCTGTGCACACGGGATCATGTTCAAACCACATGGCAGCGCAGCTCCAGCAGAGAGAGCACCAGAGCTGGCGCCGAGGTGCAGCTCTTCCCTCCCAGCCAGGAACCCGGTGCCTCTCCTGGGACCCATTAAAGAAAAGAACAGTCCGTCAGCTCCTTACCACAGGCGTGCTTTCCAATTAGTTGGAGACCTTTCACGGTGATTTTAAAAATATTTTAATGTCACTCATATCTATAGGTATATTTTAAAAATAGAGTGATTCCATTCCATAAAACACTGTGTACATATACACATGTTTTGTCTATGCCTAGCAACTGGTTTCTCTGCAGAGTGAGATGGGGTAGAGGTAGAAGTGAGCAGTTAATTTTGACTTTATGTTTTTCTGTGTCGTTTAAATTTAAAATGACCATGTATTGCTTTTTATAATAAGCACTCTAAAATAAAGAAGTAAATTACTGTTTTATTTTCTTAACATATTTAAGGTCATATTTGTGTTTATGGACTGCGGTTTATGAGCTATAATCATTAACTATTAGAATTGGAAGAGACACAGAGTTCAAGTGCAACTTTTCTAGCCGAATCCTATAATGAACAGTTTGTATTTACGGGCTCTGTGCTTTACCTCCTGGTCACACTTAAAATAATTATGACATTGTTATATTAGAAGTATCTTTATTTTATTTAATCTCATTCAGTTTAAAAAGAAAATCTCTCAGTTATTTTTTTTTTCCTTGTGTCATCTTGGGAAGACCAGAGGGCTGGATTTTGCTGTTTAGGGTCAGATAAACCAACATCAGCCTGGGTGTTGGTCAGAATGACATTCCATTTACTGTTGACCCCAGATACCTGTCACTACCGCAGCACAATAACTGCTTTGGGAAAGGTCACCGTGACCTTGTCGCACCATACTTGGCAGCTTAGAAGTAAATAATGAAATTGGCCCCTTGTTTTCCTTGTTTTGGTTTCCATATGGCATTTCCTCCTGGTTTTTCTTTCTCTCCAGCTATTCCCTTTGTTTCTTTTGCTGGTCTCTCTCTCTTTACACAGTCCTTGAAAGACTACTTTCTTCTCCTCTCTACATTTATATCCATGATTTTACTCATTCCTATATGACCTAATCTTCTATAATCTGTTGTTCCCCAAACCTGTATCCCTAGTACTGACTCCTCTCCGTAGTCATTCATAATTTTTTCCTTGGGTTGTGAGTAATGACTGATATCCCTGACTGTGGCCATGTAGTACACATTTTAAATATATTTTGGCCTTTTCAAAAGTAGGGGCAGAGAAATACTCAAAATAGTTAAGGAAACAGAAGGTATAACAGGTTGGATCTCAAGGACATGGGGGCTGGAGGGTGTTTCTGCATTTAAAAAGGCTTTGTAGGCTAGAAGCAAGAGTTTGCAGATTTGAAGAGACCTTCATTTTGATGTCCTATCATAAATGTGACTTAGCCACACTCCCTTTTAAAACTCATTAGGCACACAGATTTTAGTCTTATTTCTTACTTTATTAAGAGGTTTATTAATTTAACCCCAGGTGTATAGAATTGAGTTAATCATATCTATACACACTGTAACTTATTTATCCAAGGTCAGATTGTTTTATTTCTTTTCTTTCTTATTTCTCATTGTCACTCTTTCCAAAAGCATTGATTCTAATATACGTAATGTATGTTCCTTAATGGCAACTGTCTTTGAAAGGTAGTGTTGCTTTGTGTAGGTCTCCATTTCGAATCTGTATATATAATGCCATATTATTGCTCTATTTCTTCTTTGGTTCAACACTGTTTTTAAAATGCATCTAGTTCGGACTACTGTAGGCTTTTTCAGCATATGTATCCATCAGATTTTACTTCTCCACTCTCATAATGACGAAGATCTGGGTAGTCTCCAATACCCTGCTTCCAAAGCAGTGCTGGAACAAACAATTTTGTGTAAGTCCATTTATCGATCCATAACATTAATCTTTGATATATATATATACACACACACACACACACACACACATTTATATATTTGCTAGATATAAAATACATAATAATTTTACCAAATAGTTCTAACTTACTCTCTAGATTGGCATTTCAAATTGACACTTCTCCTTGCAATGCCTGAGGGTTCCCACCCATTTCTCTGCATCCTCATGAATACTTCTGACAGTGCTTACTAAATTTTGCCAAAGTGGACTTGCAGCGTAGCTCATCTTTTCGAGCCAGTTTGTACAGCTCCAAGGTGGGCCATTCTTGCATCAGGTGCCTGTGAGTAGTTAGTGAAGGATGGAGTCTCATGGTAGATAATATTGATTTGCTTTCAGTAGGGGCAGTGAGTGGGGCAGCGTCTTCTATAGAGAAGGGCTTGTGGATGAGGCAAGAACATTCCCATGGACCCTGTTGAAAGACCAAAGCCCAGACTCCTCATTGTGCTCTGTCCCTAACTTTCTCTTCGGCCACACTGACTCCCTGTAGTTTTCCTGATAGGTCATACTGTTTTGGACCTTGGGCTTTTTCTCTTACTGCTTTTTTTGCTTGCAGAGTTCTGGCATTCTCCAACTCACTGTTCTATTGAAGTCCTGACTAATCCTATTAAAGCCTTGATTTTAGCCCTGGCTGTGCGGTTTGGAGGACTGAGCGCCAGTTTGAACCAAAATGTCACTAGTTTGATTCCCAGTCAGGACACATGTCTGGGTTGTGGGCCAGGTCCCCAGCTGGGGATGTGCAAGAAGCAACTGATGTTTCTTTCCCTGTCTTTCTCCCTCCCTTCCCCTCTCTCTAAAAAGAGATGTTAAAAAATCTTAAAAAAAAAAAAAAGCTTTGACTTTAGACTCATCAACCCTAGAAATTACACTATGTCCACTACAACCAATGTGTCTCCTTGGTTTCTCTGCTACCCCAACAACTTTTCCATGACAGCACCTATCTCTTTCCTGTACTTGTTTGTGCTGCTGTCACCTCCTGCGTGGCTGTGTGCTCTTTGAAGGCAAGAAAAGCATTTTACTTGGCTTGTTGTTCTTAGAGCCTAGCACAGTGCCACAATCTACTGAGTACCTAACAAATGTATTCAAATAAAAGAATAAATGAGCCACTTAATTTACAGAGTAACAAACTAGGGTCTTGAGAGATTTATGGCTTCCCAATGATGTACAGAGAGCCGATAATGCTGGAAGCAAAATCGAGGTCTCTTGGTTTCTACCACTTTCACTGCACTGCGAAGAATTCCCCATTTATCCAAATGAATTATTTCCATTCTATAGAGTAAGAAACTGAAAAATTGAGAAAATCCTCTTCCTAATGTTAGGAAACATTATACCATATAGGTCTATGTAGGCTCTTAAACTTTCCTTCAGATTTCCTCCTCTATGGAAAAATACTGGGCATATGAAAGCAGAACTTCTGATAGCATTTTGGATTGTAAATTACATGAAAAAAATCACCACGGAGGCCTCAGACTAAGGGTAGAAATTCCCTAAATCAAAGATTCTATATACTAATTTTTAAAAAGCTGACATCAATGATTAAATAATGTTTTTCTCTTTTATTTTATTCTTTTGCCAACTATTTCTTGGCTATATATCAGAGGTATAGCAATCAAAGTCATCGTTTCTGTCTAGAAACTTTGCAGAAAAGTTTACAATACC
This sequence comes from Mormoops blainvillei, assembly GCA_004026545.1. NCBI lineage: Eukaryota > Metazoa > Chordata > Mammalia > Chiroptera > Mormoopidae > Mormoops > Mormoops blainvillei. The sequence continues at coordinate 114,850 of PVJD01000962.1, forward strand.
TAATGTACTATTATGAAAGTATGTCCTTTTCAATTTTCAACAGACCTTGAAGTGTTTAACAGAAATTCTCCACCCACTTCAGTACTCTCCTTGACCTTGAGAGAGTGCCTCAGAGTTCCCACTAGAACTGGGGAAGAGAAAAACCGTTCCTCCTGTATTTTTTCATCTTCTGCATGTGTTGTTCAGCTGGGGCAGGTGGTGAGTGTGGCTCTAACCCCACGTGCTTGTCCTGCTGCTTTAGAAATCGGCTGGCTGGGCATCAGAGGGAGTGTGGTCTGTGTGAGGCTTCAGCCGCAAGACCAAGAGACTCCTGGTAGCTCGTTGCCCCGGCTCTTTCATTTTACACGAGGCTTCAGAAGGGCCGTTGTTTGGAATTCCATATTTTTCTGCTGTGAGTTAAGGGCAGGAATCACAATTCTCCATGTAAACTGAGGAATCTCAGATGCATAGAGTCTCTGTGCCTGATCCTGCAAATCCTGCACTAGAACTGGGGACTTCTAATTCTAAGCTTGTAGTTTCCAGTCACTTAAGAAAGCAATTTTCCATCGATCAAGAATACCACGCAGGCTGATAACATTAACGTTTATAACCATCAGGGAAACATAATGTTTATTCACATCAGAGGCAAACTAGGGGATTATTAATGATATAACTTGCGTGTATCATTTAAATACACAGCAATGTTCTTTCTAGTAATATGCACAAAGGGTTTCAGAGGGGAGGGTTGAAGCAAAGGAAGTAGGAGGCAGTAGTATTAGTGGGACTTGTGGTCCATTTTTTTTTTCAACCCTTGACAAAATGATTTGCAAACCAAAACACTTGGAAATCACTACATTAAAAGCATGTCATTTCCAGCCCTGGCTGGTGTGGCTCAGTGGATTGAGTGCAGGTTTGTGAACCAACCAAAGGGTCGCTGGTTTGATTCCCAGTCAGGGCACATGCCTGGGTTGCAGGCCAGGTCCCCAGTAGGGGGTGCTCGAGAGGCAACCGCACATTGATGTTTCTCTCCTTCTCTTTGTCCCTTCCTTCCCCTCTCTAAAAATAAATAAATAAAATCTTAAGAAGAAAAAAAGCATGGCATTTTCAGGAACAAACTACTGTGCTACCTCCTCATGAAACAACAAACAAAATTATTGAAAGCCTGAAAGATATACTCTGAAGCAACAACATTTAGACATATATTAATAATATAATTAATTGTATTATTTACACTAACTACATAATATATATTTATATGTAATGTTTATATTAATTAATACATATTAATTAAGTAGATGCTTAGTACTACACACATTATGCAAAAAGAAAAATTTTGCCTCTTGCCCAGAGTGTAGAATTATTTAAGAAATATGGTAAAGTTTGTTTGTGGGAAAAAAAACTATTTATGGATTCACAGATTAATTTAAGTGGTCCAGTTAGCTCTAGTCAAACAAAACATTAAGAACTTTTCAAAGCTAGTAAAAATATTTTCTTGATTTTATAAAAATCCAGTTTTAACATGAAAATCTATAATAACCATATAATAAGCACGATAAACAAATCTTCAAATTGTGCTATAAAGAAAATACTTTATTTTGTGCTATTCAGCATTTGGTGATTTATAGAGTCAGGAAAAGTCGGTAAAAGTAATATTCACTTGACCAGGATTCTGTTCTGTTTACTTGTAGATGAACTGATAAATCTAATATCTACCCTTCATATTTATCTGACTATGGGTAGATGGTCAGGTTCCAGGTAAGGATAAATGTGTGTGTGGGGGGGTGTGTGTAAAAATATATGTGTTTAGTAAAAATTTAATAAAAATGAGTTATTTCAACTTTCATTTATGTATTTAATTCTTAGATTATGAAAAAGTAAAAAAGATCTGTTAGTCCATCTAGGTATTCATTTGGAGCCAGGATAGGATGGTGAAGTGTCTATTTTAGATCAAAACACATTTTAAAGAGGAAATTCATTTTGTTTTTCTCAGCTGAACCTGTGAGAGATTCATTGATGAGATTCTTCACATAACTCTCCAATTTCTTACCTGGGGGTTTGAACAGGTATTTTATGCAGTGCAATCCCTTGCATTTTGGTCAATACTTCTCTGAAATTAGATCCAAATCATAACTCTTTCCTTTTTTATTCCTTAAAATTTATCAAAAAAGAAATGTTTTAGATTCCATTGATAACCTACCACAAAAGATGTCTTTTTTATGAGCTGGCACATCTTCCAGTGTACAAAACGCTGCCAAACAAACCTCGGTGCCAGCCCCTTATGAATACTGAGCACTTTAGACTGAGATGTGTCTGTCAGGATTGTGACACCCTCAACAAGTAGAGCATGGGCAGGTTTGGGTCCCAGGATCTCCTTTTTCAGAATTAAAGAAGCAGCTCTTCAGCCCTCCATTTTTACCATGAGCCATTTGGAATCTTTTAGCTTGTAGCCTGCCAGAATGTTCTACTTTTTATTTCTCCTCCTTCTTGGATGATGACTGTGGGCCCCAGGTGCCAAACTGTGGAACATAATTGTCTACTGATGGTGACATCTGGTTCGTTGGCAAGCTTCTTTCTGAGTTGTTTTTTTTTTTTTTTCCCTGTGAATAAATGATAGCTTAGAGCTGGGTAATAATGGAGTTTTGTCTAACATGTTTGGGCCAGGTTTATTTCAAATTCATTAGCTTATGTTAAGAGTAAACTATGAACCAAAGATAACCCTGGCTGCAAGTTACTCTTTAGAAAATCTTGTAGTCATAATTAGCCTGGAATAAATTCTATAACTGATTTTTAATAAAACATTTTCCTATCTCCAGGGATACAAAAAGAGATTTTTGATCCACTTACAAGGGAAAAATAAACTTTTACAATTATTAAGTGGTAATCCAAAGTAGGAAAATGATTCTTTTGTAAAATTTTTCCCAGGGATAAAATTTATAAAAGACTTCTGAATTTGCAATATATAGATACAGTCTAGCCATTCATAGTGCTTATTAACACACTGCATTCACTATCCATGTCATCCTTATACTGTTTTAAGGTGGTTTATGTCTACCCGTCATAGCCATACCTTGGACTAAAATCTACTGGAAACTGAAGAAAAATTATGAGTGCTTACAAAAGACTAAATAGTAAACTATTATTTAAAAGCAAAATTTAAATATTATTTTTAAAAGAAGAGAAAGTTAAAAGTACTAACTACTTGAATTGTACAAATTTGACCCCAGTCTTTCTGTTCCTATAATACGTAGCCCATGTATAAGTTTCTAAAGAGGGAAGACCATGCACAAAGTCCAATACGAATAGATTGTTAAGTTCCTATTCACTCAAATAGTAAGTCTACCAGTTTATTCCTTTGGCAAAGAATGGATAAAAATCACACTAAAAGCTAGATAACACAACTACTATGTGGCCTTATTCTTCTACAAATAATTTTTTTACAAAAAAATCCTGAGATAAAAGATAATTCAGGAAATGAGGACTGTCCCAAAGCTTACCACTGATGCATTTATGAGGTTGTATTTGCCTAAATTTTATTCCTCGTACGTATTTATTATGCTAGTTTTTCAAAGTCTAGGAAGCAAATACAATGAATAAGAAAGTCAATAATCTACCATCTTCTACAGCTTTCGAGTTAAACTACAAAGTGTCGAGAATAGGATTTAATATATAAACCAAGCCCAGGTTGAACTAGGCTTGCAGTTGTAAGTGGAGTCCATTCCTGAAGAAGCGCATAGATTTTCACAGGAAGTAATCTGGAGCAGGAGAAAATTGAGTAGGAGGCTGCAGTATTCAAGGGAGGAAATGTTCCTGGAAATGAACCTGGAAACTGAATGGAAAAGAGGGAAATTTAAAGGGATTATAAAAGGGGATTTTAAAAAATATTTAAAAAGAAAAAGTAGTAAAAGTTATATCTGAGCTTAGAGAAGTAAATCTTTAGAAAGACGGATGTGACTGAGGTTTCTGGGGTAATATCTTCAAGACGGCCTGTATCTCCTTTCTCGAATCTGTAAATGATTTGAGAGCAGAGTCTAGATGTTTTCCTTTTACCTCCATACCTTCAATTCTCTGTCTTCTGTTTCAGCTTCTATTGTTTCTTGGGATGGCTCTTGAGGTCCACTCGGGCCTCTTTCCCAGTGACTTTTTCTCACTCATATCCTGGTTGCCCGCTGCTGACTCCAATCTCCTGGGCATGTTGTTCCCCCTGGTTTCCATGGCCCTCGGCTGCCTCTCCCACTTCCCCTCAGGGTGCTACTTCTCTGGCGCTCCCTCTTCTGTGTCCTCAGCATGGGTGTCACCATCTCTCTTCTCTCCACACTTTCTCACGTGGCTATCTTACACAGCTTCGGGATGTCAGACAGTTCAGTGAAGACAGGCCCAGATCACTGCCTTATGCTTTTTCCCAGGCTCTTCTCTCACACTGGCCTGCTGGGTCCTCTATCTGGATGTCCCATTGGTGCTTCAATCAAAAATGATTGTCTCTCTATCTCAAAACCTGCTTCCCATCTAATGCTCCCTAACTTTGCTGTTAGTATCACTGCCTTCCAGTCACTCAGGATCAGAAAGATGGATTATCTTGGATTTCTTTCTCTTCTTTGTTCCCAAGATTCAATTGTCAGGTCATTCTGCCTTGGCAATGTCTCTCGCATTCATTGACTGTCATTGTCACCACTCTCTTGATGCCTCTGTAACTATAGCTTTCTTATTATTCTCTCAGACTCCAGTATCTCCCATAGGATGGACTGATAGTATCATATGAATAAAAACTTACTGAACTAGTAAAGAATATCAACATTCATTCAACCAACAGTTATTTATTGAATGCCTGCTTTATGCTAGACAAAGGTAAGTGGAGTTGGAGGATAATAGAAGGTTCTTACATTTAAAAAAGCTAACATAAGAATTCTTAATTTTTAATCTGCTAACTTCACAGATAAAAAGACGGAAAAATATGATTTTATTTATAGAGAAATAAATGTATTAAAGAAAACTTTTTTGATGGCAACATTTATCAAATAATGAAATATGTTATCTTACTTATAGAGTTTCCTTTCTTGAACATTTTTCAGAAGATTATTATTCATGGAATAGCACTGGGTTTAGGACCCAAACAAAATCATGCTAGTAAGACTCAATATACTTACTCATCCATTTACTTCAGTTTGTCTTGTTTCAATTGCTTTTCATATTGGGATCCACGTCTGTGGGTGACCTCTGAGTACGCTCATTACAAGCAAAGTCTTCTATTTTCTTTGCCTACTGATAACAAGAGAAGGATGTGGATATTACTCAAAGGGAAGTAAGCAGCTTTAAGATTCTGGTAAAAAAAACAAAACCCTACAGTTTTGGTTTAAATGCTGTTTTGAATAGTTCATTATTGAAAATATACTTCTGCTTTCGGAAAATGCCCAAGCTCTGCCTCAAAAGCAAGCTGCTGATTGCTAAGGGGAGGGTGTGGGCTGAGAGCGAGCCAAGCGCTGATTACAAGGAAAGGAGAAGGCTTCCAGCTAGTTAATGAAGCAACCTGCTAACAGTTTCCTGGTTGAAAAGAGTGATCAAGGACTTTCCTATGGACAAATAGCTTCATTTTATTTCTCTTGTTCTTTTGTCATCAGAAGGTTTGTGCAATACAGTCAGACATTGTAGAAAGAGCCCGTGTGAAATTGCCATCGGTCCTGGGATTGAATTCCAGTTCTATTCATTTAATGCTTATAAAACCCTGAGGAAGCCTAACTTACTGAGTCTCAGTTCTCTCACTTACAAAATGGGGATAAAAACAGTCACCCAGTTCACAGCGTTGTTGTGAAAATTTCGGACATGTCAAAGGACATCATGAACTAAAAATATCTTAAATTACCTACGCAAGTATTAACTAATAGTAACTGGAAGGAAGGTGCTGAGAACCGAAAGTTAGCATTTTTAGTTAAATTTACATCTAAAAACAAGTAGGGCAGACATAATGTGTAAGGCATAGTAAGTGAATTCATAATTATATTGAAGTGTTTATTTATTTCCACCCCGAATAGGGATTATTTTTAAAAGTAAATTCCCATTTACTCATGTGCTGTACTCTAAAATTTACTTGGAATGCATGGCCTATTTTCTCTTAGAAACAATGCTATAAATGGTGGTTGAGTCCCTAGCACCCTCTGTAAAGGCTGCTTCACCCAAACGTAACTGAAAGGCTTTCACAGGTTGGTTCTGGGCCCTACCCACTTTCTAGTATCTTTATGTAGCAAAAAAGAGGGTCTGCAGATGCCTGGGAATCATCTGTGCTTCTGCTGCTGCTCCTTGGAACGTGGGAAGAAGAACTTGCGGAGCCTCAGACTGTGGCGTGTCCTCTCCATGTTCCTTGGGCATGAGCAGAAGGAAATACAGCTGCTCGAAATATCTGCACTTATGTCTACCACCCAGCACACATTACACTAAGTGTCCTCATCCCCTCTCTATTCAACCTGCTTGGGTTTTGGTGAGTACTTGAAAACAAATTCTTGAAAACGGTAAGCCTTGTGGTAAAATCCCAACCACACATGCTGCTCCTATGGGGGCTCTCTTTTTCCATGAGGAGATACAGCCATTAGGGAAAGTCAGAGTCATGTTGAGGAGGGGCCAGAAGAAGTTATGAGAGGGCTTGAGATGTCTGCTCCCTCTTAAAAACCCCTTTCCTTTGCACAGGACGGGTAGACATATGAGTTAATATTTTCAGTGGGAGGTTTGTAAGTTAGAGATCTCCCTGTGTATTCCTTCACTGCAAATTCTTGTGTTACTGTAACAGAGGAAATGTTTTCACTTTTTGAAAGATCAAGAGAAAAGCACATTTGGTAATGTCAGCTAATTCTGTCTTATAATAAGACACCATTTTGATAACTATAATAGTATAAAATAATGAAAGAAATATCCTAAAAGATACAGTTCCATGATGGGACAAGCAAGCTTGTCTTTGAAAACCTATATGTGTCTCATGGTTTAAAGTCAACCGATGTGGAAGAGAAGAGCCTGTGAAAAATTTGTATAATTAGAAATAGCTGAGCCAGTATTTTCAGTTTGAATAATACTATATTGATAGCTAAATGGTATAAACTTCCAACCTCTCAACTGCGGGGTGGTTACTGGGATGCCATCTGTGGTTGTGCAGTTTGTGCACTGAACAAAGAGGGTTACCTTGGGTGTTAGTGATGCTAATACCTCATCAAGCACTCTGACACAGGGTGGAGCTGGGAGGAAGAGACGGCTCCTTGATATTGGTGCTAAAGTGCCATATACACTAGCAACTACCCTTTTTAGCTATCACCAAACACTGTTTTTTATCTACTTACCTGAAAAGAAAAAATTGCAGCTAGGAAATATCTTCAGGGAATTAATGCAATCAACTCCATTAATCTTTGTTTATTCTACGTTTAAACCGACACTTAAACTTTTTATTAGGCAAGGAGGAGGGAAGTGAGTACTTGTCCAGTGCGTGTAATGTGGTGGCGTTGTGCCACTCTTTTGAAGATTGCTGAATAACCATCATAAAAATGGGCAAAGGCAATGTAAAGCAATACAAGCAGATAACAATTACATTTTTAAACAAGATTTTATTTATTCATTTTTAGAGACAGGGAAGGGAGGGAGAAAGAGAGTGAGAGAAACATCAATGTGTGTTTGCCTCTCGAGGGCCCCCACTGGGGACCTGGCCTGCAACACAGGCATGTGCACTGACTGGGAACTGAACTGGTGACCCTTTGGTTCACAGGAGGCACTCAATCCACTGTGCCACACCAGCCAGGGCACAATTACACTTTTAGATGCCTTAATTTAGCACATTACTTTTCACAGAACTTTCATATACTCAATAGCTCTATGAAAGAACTGCTATTATCTACATCTAACAGGTCAGTTATAGAGAGGTTAAGTTACTAATAAAGATTTACTAATAGATTTAAGACAAGGCTTCCTCCATCCTTTAGCCCTGAACTCTTTCCATCACACCATTAAAAGGCAGATTTAAGATATGGTCACTTGTAGGCTAGTCCTAGAGTAGGAATTAATGTGTGGGATTTGGGATTGGTGGGACAGCGGATGATATTGGAAACATATGAATCTTTAAAAAAATTTAAATGAACAGAAACAAATGTTAACTATAGCTTGGACTTGAAAACAATACAAATAAAAGAGGAAAACATCCAGAAACGGTCTTCAAGCCTAGGGAAGAATAGTGGGCTCTCAGAGTTTTTTCTACAGCAAGTGCCTTAAAAACGAAGTCCTGTCAAGGTAAGGTGGGGAAAGGCTGAAGAAAATGGACACAGATTCAGTCTTAAGGAGAAAGGAGGGCCAGGCATTAAAAGAAATAGGAGTACTTGACAAGCTGGATTATCTTTCCAGGACATTATCAGAAATAACAATATCTACTTGACTAGCTGAGTTTGTGACAAATTTGTTTTCATAGACCAAAAAACTTCAGATGGCTTTATGATTATGAATACAGTATAGGCCTCACCCAGCATGAAATCATGGGAGGCAACACAGTAATAACATCCCAGGAAGCAGAAGCAATTTAACATTTCGGCAGGTGTGTAAATTCGGCTCACCAAAAACAGACTTCGTTAAAAGCACAGTTTTTTAATGAATTCTGATTGGAATGTCTCAACCATATTTCTTAGAAATCTATTACATTATTCAATTTCAATATGTCCTTTATAGCATTTATCACAATTTGTAACTAAATGTTCATTTTTATGATTATTTGGTTTGTACCTGTCCCCTCAACACTGGAACTAAGTTCCATGGGGGCAAGGAATGGCTTTGCTGACTTATCTCCATGCCTGCCACAGAGTAGGCACTCAATATTTATTGAATTAAAACAGCAAATGAACAAATGTATGGATAATTTTAACTAAAGAAATCAGAATATAGGTATCAAACTTTCATAAAAGTAGTATATTACTGTTGCATTAGACACATTACGTGGGTAACTGAAAGTAAGCCAAGGAAAATGGAAATTGAAATAGCATTCAGATAAAAGCAATAAAACAATAGCCATTCCTCACAGATGAGTTGACTGCCAATCTAATTTTATTATTATAGAAACAATGGACTATTTGAGAATTGCATTTCATCAAAAAAAAAAAACCCTTGTAAAATCAAAAGATTTTTCTTTGTGCTGTTGTTAGTGAAACCCAGCCTCTTTCCATTTATCCTGCCATTCACCCATCAATACACCCACCCATTTTAGAACCCTTACTTCAGTTCATTCATCCTGCCCATTTCTTTATGCAGCTGTTTATCTTTATATCCATTCATCCATCCATCCATCCATCCATCCATCCACCCTTCCAATAACCTCTTTATTCTTTCTCTCCAGCAAAAGTTAATTGCTTATTGATAAAAAGAAGGTATGAATAAAGAGCACTGAAAATCAAGGATGCATGTCAAAGTATGTACAATTACATCATTTATTATGGTCCCGGTAACCATCTAGTTAATCATATTGCACTTCTGAACTAAAGATAGTCACCTATAATTATGAAACTTAATTTAATAACATTTTCTGTTTACCATTTGCATGACTTGTATGCATTACGAAAACTGCCATTTCAATTTCTGAAAGTAAATTAAATCCATTTTATCTGTCTTTGTGAAAGACTTCTATTGTTAATTTTAGGAATGTTCTACTCATTTCTGCAACATTTGAGAAGCATATTTGTTTTCATTGTTCAGCTCCGTAGACAGAAATAATTTCTTCCTTTTATATAGTGCTTTACAGTTTACAACATCCTTTTTTATATCCATCATCTTTGATTCTCAATTAAAAGCCAAACTCAATATTTTGCATATGTTTTGCTGCAGTTCTCATTTCATCTCAGGTAAGCCAGCAGACCCCTCTCCCTCCCGGGACATGCCCCAGTGCTGTGTTCATTAACTTTCCCCTGGTGTTTGTTTGGATATTCAGATGATGATGAAGTGGATGTTGTTCTCATTATTCCTGCCTCAGGATGTGGTGGACCACCATCTGCAGTGCCGTGTAAGTGATCATCTTGGCACTGACCCATATGCCACCTTTGTAGTCATAAGTATTCTATCCGAGAGATGCCATCTGGTTTTCACGGAAGCTGGTGGAAAAGCGGGGGTCTATGTTTTACTGCTGAGATGCGTGTTCAGAGAAAAAAAAATGAACATTTTCCACTCCCATTAGGGACAGAGCATCAGCTGTTGTGTTCTTTGTATTAAATTTTCTCAAAGCTTATACCTTTGTTGTTAGTGTTTCCTTTTTCTTATCAGAAAGAAATGTTAAGAAGTCCTTTACACACTGTGGAGTGGGGCTGGGATGTGGGTTAAGTAGGAGAAAAGGAAGTAAAAGCAACTGCTCCAACCATAGAACCTGAAGATCTTACATGATTTAGCCCAATATCACATTTTTTTTTTAGTTTTTTAGATGCAGACAACTCTTCAAGGTTATCATCTTTAGGATTTATTCAGAAATAATTTCAAATTACAGAATTACAAGAATTGTACAAAGAATGCCCATATATCCTTCACCCAGCTTCATTAATGGTTTAGATTTTGGTACATTGCTTATATATGTATTCATTCTGAACAATTTGGGAGTTCATTTTAAAAGCTGTGTTCCATTTTCCCCTGACTATTTTAGTGTATATTTCCTAAGAGCAAGACATTCTTTCACATAACCACAATGCAATTTTCAAGTTCAGGAGATTTAACACTGATGTAAAACTATGTTCTAATCTGCAGTTCATAGTTTCAAGATTTAAAACCAATGCTAAAGTTACAAAAATTCTCCACTATGTTTTTGCCTTTCACCAGGCTGGTAAAAAAATTTATAACCCCTCTTGTCATATGACCACTTCTCTATGGAAACTTGACAACTTTTGAATACCCAGTACACTTATTCCAACTTGTAGCACAGAATAAGTGTGGAACAAATAGAGAACTGTATACTTGACTTCTCTTTGAGCTTGTAGAAAGAAGTTCTCCCTTTCTTCTACAAAGCAAATCTCTGGTTTGGATGCATCTCAGTTTCTTACTTCTCTTCTCCCCTCCTGACCCACTTACCTAGTGCAAGGTTGCAGCTAGAGCAAGAATCCTAAATGAAAACATTTTAATTTTTTCTGCTTACTCTCTGGTTTTTCTGCCCAGACTTTATTCAAATGAGGCAGTCTAGTCATTAAAGTTGTGTTTTCTTATTCAGAAATTCACCCACTCCTTCGATGATCAAATCTTCTTCTATATGATAAGATTTTAGGCGAGTAACATATACTTTTTAGATGTCTTAGACAGTATCACTGATTTTCCAGAAGTCTTCAAAAGGAAATGCATAGAAATAAGTATTCTTTACACAGGTATCTTCTTCACAATCAGTAACCATTCATCTCTTCTGTTATCAGATTTATAAATCAGAGAGCGGGAAACAGGCGCTGGGAAGCCCCGGTAATCAAGGTCGCCGCAGGGAGCTTGCTTTCGGGAGCACGCACATTCTTACCTGCTCCCAATTCCTTAGGCGTTTTCCTGGTTCATTGCATTTAGCTTTATAATTTCTGTTCCATTTCCACCATTAATTTTATTCCCTTGCTTACTAATCTATCCAGATAAAGGTCTTGAAACTACAAAACATAATGGTGATTCAGTCCCAATATTATTTCTTATGTTTACTTTGCACTAACCATAGCTAGTTTCATATTTCAAAACAAATGTTTTCCTGTAAAATACCTTTCTTTAAAAAAATGGTGAGACATTGAGATAAAAGACCTCAACTGGCAGAGTAATTAGTTGGTCAACTGCTTTTTATCACATAAATTACTTTTCTGTCAAGTGACAACAAATGTAATTTGAACTGAGATTAATTACATAATAATTATGCTTAACATAATTGGTTAAATAGAGGAATTTCTTATGAAATAGTAGATTCTTAAATTTATACAAATAAGACCAGATGGTGAGCAGCTAGTTTTAATTAAATTAGATTTGATAATTATAGATGATTAATTTCAGATTTGACTCAGATTAGAAAGACTATATTAAGGAAATTATTTTTAGTTTTTCCAATAGAATGATAACATATTGTAATGATGATAAGCCCTGATACCTGGAATCAAATTAATAATCCCTTAATTCCACTCTGATAAATAAGACTTTGGAAAAGGCTACTAAGAAAAATGATAGGATCTTCTTCCTTGAAGGTCTTTGAGATTCAATCAGATATCACGTGTATAAAAGTTTAGGTGTTTTTCTTCACAGAGATGGAGACAGGAGAAGGGCAGGCATTGGAGGAAATAAATGATTTCCTGAAGATATTTCTAATTCCTGAATGTGGTAAGTAAGCCAGTATTGTAGAATAATGCATATTAATGTATCAGACCACAAAACTGGCTTCTGAAAGGATAACAATTCTACAAATGCACATGTTGTTCAGGAAGGGTTTTTCTCCACATTTTCTTTTCATTCAGAAGGCATTTTCACATGGCTTATTATGTGAACTCTGGCACAAACAATCTGTGAATTGCTTGTAACCACAGGAGCCATGTGTCATTCATCTGTGAAAAAGCCTGAATCTAAAAGTGCAGAAAAAGATAAGCCTGGCTCGCTGAGGGGCCTACCCCACACTAGGTAAGATTCATTTTCATTCTACACGTATGGCTTTAGATTGTGTTTGTTTGTTTGTTCATTCATTTATTCATTCATCAAATATTTATTGCATGCAAAGCTCTGTGTTAGTGATATGGTTTTGTTAGGTATTTGCTTTCAAAATAAAAGACTTACTGCAAAAGCGGGCTTTCTATATTTTGATTGTGTCTATACTCTTTCAGCAACCTGACTTCAGCTTCTTTTGCTATTTCCTTTAACAGAAAGCAAAGCCCAGCTCTAGGTTAAAATCAACCGCATGCTGAAGTGTTATGAATCTTCAAAAGGCCCAACCAGGAGAACAGTTGCTGAGGCAAGGTGTGTGTGTGAGGAGACAGGGTATGCCACTGACTGCTATAGAGTCACTTCCCAGAGACCCCACATTGACATGTGCAGGTCTAATCTTTTTTAAAATAGTTTATTTTTACTGTGTTTTTTTCCATTATCATTTATCACCCTTATATCCTTTTCCCTCTCTACTCACCTCCCTCTCCCACACTGCTGTCCATGAGTTCTTTTTTTTTTTTTCCTGATCTTGAGTGCAGCAGAAATTCACTTTAAAACCTATACTGGGGATTGCTTGAGGGAGTAAGGAGGGAGCTAGGTGGAGTGGGAAAAGGGGGAAAATTGGGACAATTGTAATAGTATAAACAATAAAAATTTTTTAAAGAAAACTATGCTGGTAGTTTAAACTGAGCTGAGACTGGATACCTGAAGCCAGCTAGGATAGTCTTTCTGTTTGATGATAGATCTACTATATCTGCCAGATTATAGACCAGAGGAATGCTTTCATGAGACCAAAATGAAAACAAGAGAGCTGGCTTTTTATATTTAATTATATTTCTGTTACACTAGTCAGGCATAAGTATTATAGAAGAGTTGTAGTATAACAAGAGGCAGAAAGAAGAAAAAATGACTTTTGACCCCACCATTCAGCAATTAGCGTTGTGACCATTTCGAGAAACATCCTTCTCGATGTTTTTTCTGTGGATATCTATTTTTATTTTAGAAAGAAAAATGGTGTTTGTGTATATACTATTTTGTAACTCAGTTTTTTTCATTGAGTAGTATATTGTGAGCATTTTTCTGTCAGTATATTTGCTTCAGAACAATCACTTCGATGGAAGCAGGGTATTTTATAGCCAAGACCTTTATTTAGTCAATCCCTTACTTTTAAGGGCTGTTCATCTGGAATTGGAGCACCCTCTGGGCAGTGTTAATAAAAGTAGTAAACCTAGCCCTGACCGCCGGGACTCAGTTGGTTGAGCACAGCCCATGGCGCATACGAGAGGCGACCATAGATGTTCCTCACACATCGATCGATGTCTCTCTCCCTTTCTTTTTCCCTCTCTTCACCCCCTCAAAAAATAAACAAAATCTTTAAAAAAAAAGCAAGCCTAAACTGTTACTCTTTTTTCTTGCATTAATTCTTTTCTATACACTTTCAATTACCAAGTGAGTACCGTTTATTTTTATCAAGTAAATTTTGGGTTAGTTACCTCATAGTGATATTAAAAAAGTAGCACCTTATTTAATCAGTAAACTACAGTACTTAATTGGTAAACTACATTAAAATCGCATAAGCTAATACATTATTACGCAAAAGATGTCTTAGGGCAGTGGTTCTGAAACTTGGCTACTCACTAGAACCACCTGGGGAGCTTTGAAAGCTCTTCCTGTATAAGCCTCACCCCAGGCCAATTAAATCAGACTATCTAGGTAAGGTCCTAGGCACCAGTTATTATAGTCTAGCTTGCTAGGTAGTTACCATGTGCAGCCAAATTTGGGAACCACTGATTCTATATCAAGCCTCCCTCTGTGTCTGAGTATAGTTTCTTTCAACTTCTCTGAACATTCGAATCACGCAATGACAGAGGTGGGATGATCAAACTGACCTGAAGTGGGAATTCGCAGATGGAGAGGAAAATCCAACAGGTTGCTGCCTCCTTTTTTCCCCTGAAGCACAGGCTGGGGGTGGAGCAGTAGCTGGGGCTCTGAGATCCAGGGGCTAAAACCTTGCCTTGCAAAATGAGTAAGCCATGTTCTTGATAATGACAACAGCAAGGGCGACGGCGATTCCCTGTGTAGTCATTGAGTCACCGGATGTCCACAACAGCTCCACGGGGTGGGTGCTGGGATCAACCCAGGTAGAAGAAAGTAGAGGCAAAGAGTACCCACTTGGAACCTGACATCTGTTTTCTGTCTAAGCTCAGCCCCTTAAAGCTGTGTAACCTCCAGATGGTACTTAATTTCTCTGTGCTTCAGTTTCTGCACCTGTGAAATAAAGACAGTACCTACCTCTATTTTGGGAAGAATAGATAACACTTGAAGACCTTTTAGAAAAGTGCCTGGTACTCATCAAAATACTGAAGAGAGTAGTGATGCTCAAGCAGGGGTGATGTTACCACGCCCTACCCATCCACTCCCTGCCCAGGGGACATTTGCTAATGCCTGGAGATATTTTGGTTGTCGCACTGCAGAACTGAGGGTATGCTACTGGGGTCTAGAATAGAGGTCATGGATGCTGCTATCCATCCTACAGTGTCCAGGACAGCCCTCCACAATGAAGAATTATCTGGCCCCCACGTCAGTCGTGCTGAGGTTGAGGACCCCTGCAGTGGATGCTGGTTGTTTGGCCGTTTAGAGATGGGGAAAGTAAGTCTTAGAGAGATTCAGCAATTTATCTAAGGCCATACAGCTGGTAAATGGTCCAAGTCAGAAATGCAGAGAGATACCTTTATCGTGCTATGAGAACGGGGGCTATGACCTCATTTCTAAAGTGTGGACAGTTCTTCACCTCATTCCTAGATTTTAAGATGAACTCAGGGCCTGTGGCTTTTGGTGTGCTGATGACAGCATGTGTGTCAGAGAGAGGGCTAGTCTTTGCCACCCCTGGTGACCATCATCTCTCACTCTTTTACCTTCATCAAGGAGGGAAGGAAAAAGGAAACTAAAAAAAATGAGTCATGTAAAGGGTGTTATTAATGTTCTTATATGCTGTATGGGATAGCTAGAAATATAGAGATGGATGTGTGCTTTCCAAAAATGTAGGGGATCTACCCAGCTCCACCTTGCCCTGGAATTAAACGCACACTTATTTATATATCCCTGTACATTTACTGATGCAGGCAAACTGCCCTCATGGGTAATTTAACAATCATACATATTTCAATTTCTAGGCTATTTCATTCATTCTCCAGAAACTGTGACTAGACAAGAGCTGTAATGAACAGGCTGATATATTATAGTGGGCCTCCACAGTTCAGACGATTTAAAAGCTAGCAAAATTAATAAAAGGTACATCAAAGTGCACTTTTTCAATCTGTTAGAGGAGTGGGAAATCGTCTAACACCTGCCGTAGAGACCGTAATAAGACAGCACCAAGAAACAGACTTTCTTTGCAAGTTTATGATCACCTCTCAGTGCCCATTATGGAACTGAATGAATCCCTCTTAAAAACATCATTTTCTCCAGAGGTTTCTTGGAGCAGCTCTCAGGCTGGGACACAGGCTGAGCTGCCCCAGCCCTCGCTCCAGAACCACAATCCTTTTGTATGGCTCTCACTCTGAAGAGCTCTTTTGTTATTGTGCATCTCCTAGTACAAATCTAATTCTTCACCTGCCTTTTTGTATTTTAAAAGCTACGTTCTCCCCATGCCCATTTTTCAGCCATATCAGCTATGTAGATCAGCACATGTTCTTAGATTGATTTTCTTTGTGAGCCAGGAGCCATTTGTGGTGTTTCTGCCCGAAGTGTAATTTAAGCTGTTTTATTGTTGAGTTTTCCAGTGGCTATTTTAGTTTCCATATATTAGGTCTTTCTTTCTCTTGTCCCAGATCTCAATCTGTTTCTATAGAGGATTGATTCTGCATTTGATAATGGCTTCCTTTACAATATATTCTGGAATTTATAAAAAAAAGCCAGACTTAGTAAGAATGAAATGCGTATACAACATGACAATTTTCAGCACTTCTGGAAGAGATATAATGCTTGAATGCAGAAATAAAATTACCTGTCTGATAATGGAAAATTGAGAACACAATGGTCATTGCCTTTCATTATAAAAACATTAAAAATGAAATATAACAATGCCATTACATTGCAAATGGTCTATGTGTCATAAGTGTAAGAAGATAATCATATATAAACTAAAATGGGGGTAATTCATGGCATACTATGTTTTTAGCATATTGAAAATTATAAATCAGTTATAAAGTATTAAATTAACATTTTATAGAATTTAAAATCAAATCTCGAAAGTACCTCCAACTTTCCTCTTCCCTAGATTAAAACTAAAATGCAAATACATTGCTTTAATAGAGATGTAGTAAATGTTAATTTCATAGTAAATCAATTTGAAATTTGAGTATTTTATATCAAGCTAGTTTACACCATCGTTGAATACAGAAAGATTTAAAATGTCATCTGTTAGAAAATAAAGTTATCTAAGTATTAAAACTCATTTAAAATTTTAAATAAATTTACCCAAGTAATTGAAAATAATTTAACCTTTAGAGTATCTCATAAAAGAAATAAAATATTTAAAACCAGAGATTTAAGTTAAATTAAAGATAATTATGTTAGTTGCAAACAAATGTGTTAAGTTTTACATATAATTGTGAAAGTATTTTGAACTGAGAAAGTCTAGCCTTTAAAAAATAGATTTGTAATTACATGCATTAAATAGTAAAATCACCCAATACACAAAACTAAAAATTATTTCCCTTATTTAAAATATAGAAAGAACAAAATTAAATAAAATTTTATAAATTTTATAAATTTAAAATTTTATAAATTCTTAAATTATAATCAAATTATAATAGAAAGATTAGTTATAAGGCAAACTGTAGATAAAGGGAACATATTTAAACTAATAATGTAAATTAAAATTTTAAAGTGATGTTCACGCTTTCTTGTTTATTTGGATCAAGAGAATACATGTAAAACAAACAAAATTCTTAAATTCAACCAACTGCAATTTTATTTAAACTCAGGACTCTAAGCATGGTGTAATAAAATATTTATTACATTTTAAAATTAATTGATTTCCTGCAAAACTATTCTCTACTTCCCCACCTACCTTTCTAATCTCTTGATCAAGTCATTCTTAGATGTGTGTGTTTTCTAAACCATTGAGAATTGTCAGTTGCCAAAACATCAACACTTTGGCGTTTATTAAATGGAACTTTTTTAAAAAACTAAAATATAAAGGAAAGTGCACAAAATAATGTAGCAAACATTAACCTTATCACACATCTAGATTTAAACATCTTAACATTTTTCCATATTTCCTCCAGAGTTTATTAAAGGAAATTTCAGATACAGGCAAAATGCATTTTGCACCTACATCTTACTCATTATTCTCCCACTCCCACTTCTCAGAAGTATCAATAGCTGGTAATCTTCAGTTTGTGACTACATACTCTTATTACCGTTCATGTTTTTATGCAGATCTACTTATTTGTTGACTAATATTTTATACTGCATTGACCCTTCTACAGTTGCCTTTTTATTTTTTGTTATGCTGTCTGTCTTTTCAAATGTGAACAATTTGAAATATATATGTATATTTGGATGTCACAAGTATACGTTTAAATAAATAATACACACTCCATCTCCCCACTCTACTTATGGGATCTTTGTGTGCCCCTCCCAGTCTCATTACTCCCTTCCTTGCCCTGCTGTCCCCAGAGCGAGGTGCTATCCAAAATTGGGTTTCTTGGCCTAATTTTTTGGTACATATCCTTAAACAGTTATTTGGTTTTCCTTGCGTTTGAATTTATAGAAATGAAATGAATGTATGTATTTCCTTATGACTTGCTTTTTTATTCAATGATATGTTGTTGAAGCTCATTCATCTAGCTATCGCTCATTCATTTTTACTGTTATATGCAGAGCTTCCACTGTATGAATTATAATAGCATGATTTATTTATTTTAATATCAATGAACATTTGAATTGTTTCCATTTTTCTACATCAGTTAATGCTTTACAGTACGGTTTGGTACCATGGGCAAGAATTTTGCCAGGTTTATACTTAGAAGTGGGAATGCTGTGTGTGTCCTAATGTTCGAGGCAATGCCAGGCTGTTTTTCAAAGTGATTGTACTAGTTTACATTGCTATCAACACAGAAGATATTATTACTCTACATTTATACTAGCATTGCACTTGACTAAACTTTTTAACTTTTTTTTTGCCAGACTGGTGGTTAGGAAATGGGATTTTATTGTGGGTTATTATTTACATTTTTGTGATTACTAATGAGGTGCGCTGTCTTTTCATATATTACTTTGGTGTTTTGTGCTTCCTCTTCTGTGAAATGCCTGTTTAGATCTTTTGCTCACTTTGCTATTTAGATGTGTACCTTTTATTTATTAATATATGTTCTTTATGTATTCTGAATACTACTCCTGTGTGATATTTAATCAAATCAAGCTACAGTGTAGTTTTGCTGCTGTAATAATAATTTGTGGTTAGCATCCATTCTAATTGGTGCCTATGCTACACTTGTTAAATATTTGAATAACATCTTTATTTGTATTATAAATACTTCCTTCCAGTTAATGTTTCCTCTCTCTACTTGCCTTTTTAGTCCCTTTTGAGGAACAGAAATTCTTAATTTTAATGGAGTCAAACTTATCAATCTTTTCATGGAAGAGCTGTACACTTCTTAGACTTTGTTCAAGGAATCTTTCCTTTTACTGAAGTCATAAAAATTTTATCCTATAGTTTTTTCTAAAAGTTTTAAAATTTTGTCTTTCACATTAAAGCCCTTGATCCATGTGGAATTTACGTTCTGTGTTTCGTAAAGTAGGTATATGTCCAGCTTTTCCCATGTGATTAACAGACTGCCCCAGCCCCTTCCCCAAGTTGCAGCCTCAGTATCTTTAACTCTATTTGCCCGTTAGCCCTCTTTCTCCCAGTAGTCTGAAGTTCCCTTCTCACTCCCTTCCTCACCACTTCTGCATGATGTCGCTATGGCCTTTACTTCTCATTTCCAACGATTTATTGCCATTTTCTCCCCCTGCCTGCTTCTCTCATATCTACTTCTTATTTCTGGGCTCACATCAAAAGTTTGACTTTTCGAGAGTCATTGGCCACTGGTCAAGACTTAGTCTCTTTAACTATGCAGTATTTTCATAATATTTAGGCCTTTGGTTATTGAATTTATCATTTATTTCTGTGTATTCAGTGGCTCTTTCATTTACATTCTCTTCTCTGTTCCTGGCTGCTTTTGGAAGGTTGGTCTCCAGAAAATGGTGGTTTTATTATAATCACACCCAAGAGTTGAAGGAAAGACCTAACACATAATCCAGCCCCCCTGCTATGCTAAGTGACTGGTAGGATCTAAATGGGCCTGAAGATGTTATCACACTTTTCATTGTGAATCCACTAGGGTATCACTGACTGAGAGATGGTAAGCCCAAAAATGGATACCAGGGCCCAGTGAACATGGTCAGGAGGTGTAGCACAGTAAGTGGAGTGCTGAGATTCATGCATGGTAGATAGCAATGTCAAAGCTTCTTCCTGAAATGGTTATTATCTCCCATCCTGGTCAATTCACCACCTAGAAATATAGGAGCTAGCCAGAACCTAAAAAGCTGAGCTGGGCTATGACAGATGATTGGAATGGCTCTCAGCGAAGCCGGAAGCAGGCAGCTAGTCCTGAAGAGATCCAGCTGAAAGCCATAGGAAAGAGAGTCTTTTCCAGGAGGTAGGACATAATGGCTGCAGTCAAACAGAAGTTTGACTACAGACTAAAAGAAGTCAGTTGACTTCAATGGACAAAATGACAGGTGTCCAGGACTGTATTTCAGGGGTAGGAGTCTCCTTCTAGAAAATACGTGTGAAACAGAAAAGTCATACAGCTAGCTGCTATGTCTGCTAATCAACTCCTCTGCCAATAAAAATCCTCATGCATACTCTTTCCTGGTAGGTCGCATGTTGCTAAATATTTTATGAAAATGTATGTTGCACATAAGAGATTCACAGGTGTGCAGTGATTTTTTAATAAGAGAAAAAGAATGTAATTATAAAGACAGTTCCTTTAGGGCAATCTACTCATATACTCTGCCTCCACTACCACAGAAAGCCATCATTGAAAGTATTAAATACTTTCAATTGATCAGAAAATGATTAAGCTGGTCAAATTGTTTACAGGCTCACCATCTAAGCTTCAAGGCTTGCCTAGAATGCATACCCTTATTGACATGATACAACTCTTTATTTTCTTATTTATTCATTCAACAACCACTTCATGGACATCCATTCCATGCTAAACATTGTGCTAGGATCCGAAAATAACTATAAACCACAGGAATGGAAAATGGAGGCAAAAAGTTCTTCCTGCACTGGTCAGTTAAAGGGGCTATAGGTTTTTGAAACAATGAAGACAATTTTATGTGACAGGGATTCCCTTAGAGCCACAGGAAAACTCATAAAATAGAAAAATCTCCTTTTCTCTGTTGGCTACTGTATATAAAAGGTCCTCAGGGAAACTGTATAAAACTCAAGGCTCCACAAAAACTACATCACTAAGTCACAATCTCATTTTTGAAATTGCTAAGGTGAGCGGATAAACCAGTGAATTATACAAGTCACCTACTGCCACATACTGCATTAGAAAGAGATCAATTTCTTCTCTAAAACCTTCAAAAACTTTCAAAGTATAGCCACCAGTCCTCTGAATATAGAACTGCACTGAACCTTTAGGACATTTGTTCAAATAGACGCAGGATAAATATGTGGACTAATGTGTAACGATGAAACGCTCTTTCTTTCCCACTACATTATATGCTTCTTCTCCCAGGGCCCAATTTTTCCGGCTTGAGCCTTTAATATTGTTCAAGAAAAAGCACTCTCTCATTTGTAGGACAAAATGTACTACTTACTGAATGGTCTTGCTTTTTCATGACAAACTACTTGTCTATTTGAACATGTTTAGTTTTGGATGCATGCCATTCAACATTCAGCTGGAGTTAATAAGTGTTGGGGCACAGTGTCCATGACTGAACATTTACATAATGGATATTATGTCCTTTTGGCTCAGCAATACCTAATAAATTAATATTAAACAATAATTTCTAGGCTGCTCAGAACACGGTGAATATCCATCCTTCATATTCTGGGCTTAATATTCTTCTAGCATTTTTCCACCCTTGAGACCCAGTAATATGCCTCATGGGACAATAAAACAACAACAGGAATTGATACCATGCATTGAATGGGCAAATATTTGCTGAGTAATTGTGTAACTCATGTATATCGGCAAGGAGGCAGGATCAGAAACCTGTCTCCTTATTATGGCTTCTTCCAAACTATCAAAATACTGTAAAAAAATTAACCCCCTTTATGCTGTTATGTCTTGTATTATTATTGGTTCCATCAGACAGTGATATTCTTGTGGGACTAATAATGATAAGTATTTTTTAATAGTTAACAGCTTATCCCATATTTGTAAAATAAATTGCTTTTTGAGAATATTATCACAGGTGGAGAAAGTGATTTCTCCAACAGTTAATGTTTGTTAAACATCTTAAAAATGAAGGCCACTGACCAGGTAATAAATGCTAAAGGATGTTGATGTCCTATTTGTAACCTATGGAGATTGTATATAGGAGTTAGAGCCAGAATTCTTCCAGTGTACCTTTCTTACCCAGTTGTCATCTGTCTAACATCACTATGAAAGTAAGGAGGGGGCATAGGATGCCTTGAGAAAGAAGAGAAGGAAGGGTCAGACAGGTGGCAGTTGGAGAAGTATATGCTATAAATAAACCTTCCCTGACAATTTTGGTAGGTCACACTTTATATCTATATATTCCTTAAAAGTTTTTTTGTTGTTACTATAAAAATAGTTGGAGTCATGCTCCAGGTTAATTGAAGATTGAAAGGATAAATAGACAATTTTACAATGAAAAGATCCAGGGGTCACCATCTTAACCCAGTGATCAGTCTTAGCATCACTAATGGTGAGATGCCAGATGGTGTCTACCACTTGGAGTGATGCAATGTGAAGGTCACTGTCCCCCCAGGAAACATCCTTGATCTGACTTAAGTTTATGAGAAATACATGGGATAGATTTCTGGTCAAGACAATGGTATAGGTAAACACAGCTCAATTCCTCCCACAACCACGTCAAAATTACAACTAAACTATAGAAAAACCGTCATTCAGAACCATCAGAAATTAAGCTGAATGCAAGGCCTATACCTACGGAATTAAAGAAGAAACCACATCAAGACTGATAGGAAGGTGAGAAACTCAGAACAGGCTGGCCCCACACCCATGTGTGGCAGATAAAAATCGGTACGGATACCTCAGGAGCAAGGAGTCCTAGCCCACACCAGGCCCCCAAGCCCAGGCTTCCAGTGCCAGGAAGATAAGTATCCATAATTTCTGGCTGTAAAATCCAGTAGGATTAAGACCGTGGAAGACAGAAACTTTTGGAGTCCCAGGCAGTTCCTCTTAAAGGGCACATGCACAGACTTACTCACACTCACTCCTTCTGAGCTCCAGTGTAGGGGCAGCAGGTTAAAAGGCATCAGAGACATATAGAGAGGAATTGAATTATCTGGCATCAGGGTGAGAACTAGAGGCCAGCTTTCTCCCAAACAGAAATGTTGGCAGAGGCCATTGTTTGTTTTCTGAGCCCTGTACCCACAGAGCCATGGAGCTGCCAGGTGAGCACCCTATCTGAGACTCCATCAACCTGGCTCGTACTGTTTGCCCCACTCTGGTGATTCCCTGAGGCCATGCCCCACCCAACTTCTGGGCCCACCGAAGCTGTTTCCAGTGGGGGTTTTTTGTGGGTTTTAAAAAATATATAAATCACTTGTCTTGGCCCATGCTTCACATTTTCCTAAATTCTCTCAAACAAGCAGCATCTGGCTTCAATGAGCCCTGTACCTCTTGCTCGGTTGCCCCAGGCCTGGCACTACCAGCAACTGGCCTTTGTTCACATCTAGGCCTTATCTGGGCATCTCCAAACTCAGCCCAAGTAGCAGCCATCAGAAGGTCACATTATAGCTTATGCTGTGTGGCCCTGGACAGAACACAAGTGATGGCTGACCTTGGATGTGCCAATAGCAATCAAGGCTCAACTATAACAGGAGGGTGTACACAGCCCACAAGGTAGGCACAACTTGAATGCCCAGCTTGGGTAATAGGGGAGGCTGTGCCACTGGACCCTACAGGACCCCTACTACATTAGGTTATTCTACTCAGCTTGGGAGATATTGTAGCTCTAACTAATACACAGAAACAAACACAGAGAGGCTTCCAAAATGAGAAGACAAAAAAACATGGTTTAAGTAAAAAAACAGAACAAAACTCCAGAAAAAGCAATAAACAAAATGGAGACAAGCAATCTACTAGATGCAGAGTTCAAAACACTGGTTATAAGGATCCTCAAGGAAATTAGTGAGAACCTCAAGAGCATTTTTTAAAAATCCAGTTAGAAATGAAGAATACTCTAATTAAAATAAAGAAAAATTTACAGGGAATCAATAGTAGAGTGGATGAAGCTAAGAATCAAATCAGCAATTTATAATATAAGGGAGAAAAAACCCCCCAAAACAACAACAACAGCAAAACCCAACCAATCAGAACAGGAAGAAAAAAAGAATCCCCAAAAATGAGGATACTGTGTAAGGAGTCTCTGGGGCAACTTCAAGCATACAAACACTTGTATCATAGTGGTACCAGAAGGAGAAGAGAGAGAGCAAGAAGTTGAAAACTTTTTTGGAAAAGTAATGAAAGAAAACTTCCATGATTTGGTGAAGGAAATAGATATGTAAGTCCAGGAAGCACAGAGAGTCCCAAACAAGACGAACACAAAGAGGCCCACATTAGCACACATAATTAAAATGCCAAAGGTTAGAGACAAAGAGAGAAGCTTAAAAGCAGCAAGAGAAAAACAGTTACCTACAAGGGAGCCCCCATAAGACTGTCAGCTGATTTCTCAGAAGAAACTTTGCAGGCTAGAAGAGGTTGGCAAGAAATGTTCAAAGCGATGAAAAGCAAGGACCTACAACCATGATTACTCTACCCAGCAAAGCTATCATTTAGAATCAAAGGCTTCCCAGACCAAAAAAAAAGCTAAAGGAGTCCATCACCATCAACTAGTACTATATGAAATGTTAAAGGGTTCTTGAATAATAATAAGAAGAAGAAGTAGCAGCAGCAGCAGTAGCAACAGAAGGGGGAAGAAGAGGAGGAGGAGGGGGAAGAGGAGAAGAAGGAGCAAAAGGAGAAAAAAGGGAGAAGGAAGAGAAGGAGGAGGAGGGGGAGAAGAAGACGAAGGATATGAACAATAAAATGACAATAAATACATATCTGTCAACAACTGAATCTAAAAACAAAATAAAAAAGTAGAACAAAAACACAATCATAGATACAGAGAGCATTTGGATGATTGCCAAATGGGAGTGGGTTGGGGGAATGGGTAAAAATGGAGAAGGGATTAAGAAGTACAAGCTGGTAGTTACTGAACATTCATGGGAATATAAAGTACAGCATAGGGGACAGAGTAGGCAAAGAACATATATGCATGATCCATGGACATGGACACTGGTGTGGAGATTGCCTGAGGGAGTGTGTGGCAGGCTGAGTAGAGGGGGTAAAGGGGGAAAATTGGGACAACTGTGGTAACATATACAATGAAGCATAATTTTTAAAAAAGAAATACATGGAATAGAATAAAAAGTTAAATGACTATGAGGAAACAGGTAAATCCAGAAGATGAAATCTCCTACAGGACAATTGGCCTTGTTTACTCAATAAGTCAATGTCATTCAAAAAGTGGGGTGGGGCATGGACTTACATTAATAAACTTCAGAAACATAATAACATAAAATGGAATGCATGGTCCTTGAGTAAATGGTGGTTTAAATAAACCAACTGTCAAAGATTTTTTTGGATAAGTAGGGGAAATTTGAATAGATTAGAAATTAGATGTTATAAGGGAATTATTATAAATTTTGTTAGATATCATAATAGCTTTTTGGTTCTATAGGAAAATATTCAAACTTTTTAGAAATGTATACTAAAATGTTTAGATTGCATTGTTTTGACATCTGTAATTTACTTTAATATTTTCCACAAAAAAGTTGAAGTGTTGTGGCAGAATTGTTACCTATCATTAAATATAATTGATTTCTCTAATTTTCCATGTGGATGTACCTAATCATAATTAAAGTTTAAAAGTTCAAATAAAATAGTTGGGGATCTTGTGTATGATTTTTACATTTCTTTCTTTCAAATGGTCTAGACCTCATATTTTTTCCTCTGAATCAAAATGGTCTTAAATTATTAACCAGTATTATTATTGTTATTATAAAAGTAATACATGGACACCATCAAGTTTTAGTGAGGATGGGAGCAACTGGAACACTCATACACAGCTGACAGTAGTATAATCTGGTACAATCACTCTGGAAAATTACTAATATGTACTAAAGCTACTATATGATACCTTTTACACAAAATTCAGAAAGAAGCAAAGCAGTAGCAGTGTTAGAGTTCTGTGTAGTTGTTATTCTTGAAACAAAGGAATTAGTGACTAGAAAGAGGTATAAGTTTCTGGGATACAAATAATGACCTATATTTCAATCTGAGTTTGGGTTACACTGGTGGACTGGCTTTGCAAAATTCATTGAGTTGCATGTTTCTGATTTGTGCACTTCTGTGTATGTGTTATATGTCAATACAAAGGTTACACTACAACAAAGTATTACATGTTCATTCTAACAAATTCAAACAACAGTATAGTATTTTCTTTTAGGGAGTTGATTGTATCAAGAAATGGTAAATAAATGGCCTCTTATGGTTTAATTGTAGAGTCTATTTGCTAATTGCTTTCTTATTTTAAGTGAAAAACCTTGATTTGTCCAAAACAATCTTCCCAGCTAATAGGTCAATGAACTCAAGATTTCTGCTCAAAAAGCTATTGCTTAATACCCTTACCCACAGTTTTGCTTTTTGTGATTTCGATTATTTCAATTACGTATGCTCAACAGCAATCCAAAAATATTGAATGGAAAATTCCAGAAATAAACAATTCATAAGTTTTAAATCGTACACTATTCTAAGTAGTGTGATGAAATCTTTGTCCTGCCCAGGACATAAATTGTCCCTTTGTCCAGCACATCCACTCTGAATATGCTACCCTCTTGTTAGTCAGTTAGTAGCCATCTTGGTTATCAGATAGTAAAGTGCTAAGTAACCCTTATTTTACTTAATAACAGTCCCAAAGATCAAGAATAATGATACTGGAAAATCGAATAAGCCAAAGAGAAGACATAAAGTGTATGTATGTATGTATCAGAAAAAACATAATATATATAGAGTTTAGCACTATTTGAGGTTTCAGCATAAACTGGAGTGTTGGAACATGTCCCCCATGGATAAAGAGGGGCCACTACTGTACCACTGTTTGAATATGCAGTGATAGGATTTTGAGATAACAAAGATTGCTCTATGTTATGTTTCCAATGTGTTAGATTGAAAAGAATAGAAACTTTAACACTGAATGTTTACTTTATGTGAATTTAGGTCAGAGATCTAATACAACCAAACCTTGAAGAGATATTTCAGTTTTTTGACAAAATGTCATACCCAAGTGAAAATAAGCTATAAATTTTGATAGTTTCTCAATGGTCACTTTATGTACTATTTTGTGTGTTGGGGCCTTATACTTAGATGTGATTTAAATGTCAACCATAACAGCTGTTTTCTGCTGTCAATATAAAATTATTTGTACACGCTTGAAGCCTTTGCTTTCTAATAAGCTTCTAGCCTCACCATGACTCCATAGCCATTCTGGATTCTCTTATGGTCTGCTGCAGAAGTTGCCAGGTCACAACAGAAGGACAGGAGAAAGAGGAGCACAGTGGAGGCATTTATTATCATTTTCATCAGTTCAGTAAAACACCAGTTATTAAGATCTTTCTGTAGGAAGTACACCATGAAGAGGCTGAATATTACGCTTGACTGTGTCTATTTGTACTTATTTTCCAGCAGAAATAAGGGATTCTGAAATCCCCCTTGATGACAGCAAAGCAGAACCGCATATAGCTCCATGATTCTGTCCCCTGCTGTTACAGTATGTTATAGTCTTACAGAGGCTTATACAAGCAAGATAATTAAAACAGTACTTTTCAATAATTATGTAATAATAATAGCTTTAATTTATTAAATATCCAGGTATCAAGTTCTAGGTGAACCGTTATTTATTTCAGTTGAGTGTGGTTTATTGCATGGGTTAAGGTAATATTAGATGCTATAACAGTAAGCCCTGATACCTCAATGGCTTAATGCATAGGCAATTATTTCTTGCTTATATGCGGTCTTATCTATAGTAGAAAGGAGTCTCTGCTCTACACTGTCATTCAGAGATCCAAGTTGACAAATGTTCTGCCATTTTCAATCCATGGATTCCTACATGGACCTGGGATCAAAGTGTATAGTAAGCAGACAGGGAAAAAGAGAGAGAGTGAAGGATCAAGCTGAAGGTGTTTATAGCATCCCTGGTAGCAGTGCGTATCACTTTTCCCCACTTTCCTTTGACCAGCATTTAGTTACCTAATCTTATTTAGTTGTAAGGGAGGCTGAGAAACACAGTCAGGCTTTGAGCCTAAGAGGACAGGGAAATAGACTTGGCGAATAGCACATTCGTCTTTGCCATATGTGTTCTTTAGGGAAAGAATGAAGTAAGTGCACATGATTTAGGGGAAACTAAACCATAAGGGGGTAGGGAGAGGAAGAATTTGTAGTTCTTAACATTCAACCAATAATTACATTATAATTTCTAAAACACAGGCATTAAAAATATCAGTGAAGCATCTTTCAGTGTAAACACATGGACATTATAATATTTGTATACTTAGAGGAGAGCCTTGAGTAAAACATGTTCAGCCACCAGTGTCATCACACAGTTTACGACAGGACAAATCACTACATTTGTGCCTTGCTATTTGCAAACACCTTCATTTACCACATTCCAAACCGTTTTGTGAGTATTTATCATTAGATTTTTATTTTGAGGGCAAAATTAAGGAGCAGTAATGGGGGGGAGGGGCAGGAAAGTAGGAAGACGTACCTCCTAGACTGCCCAGTATGAAGAAAATATAAACTTAGTTTTTTCAATGGCCTGCATTCATTATCATGCCTACTAGGCATAAGTAATCAACATTTTATCTCATTGATGGAACTTGCTAATGTTTTTGTGGTTCGTCAGCCAGGATGTCTGTTTTAGTGCACACACCATAGGTTGTCAAGCCCTTTCATGTTGTTCTAACCCTTTAATCAGTTGTTTAAAGAAGGGAACAAAAATGCACTTGTTGCCCTGGCTGGGTGACTCAGTTGGTTGGAACATCATCCCATAACCAAAAGGTTGCAGGTTCAATTCCCTATCTGCGCACATGCCTGGGTTGTGGGTTCATACACAGTTGGGGTGTATACGAGAGGCAACTAATCAATGTTTCTCTCTCACATCAATGTTTCTCTCCCTCTGTCTCTCCCTCTCTTCCCCTCTCTTTAAAATCAATAAGCATGTCTTCCTGTGAGGATAAAAAAAGGCACTTACTGAGTTTATAAAGGTTGCTGATTTGTTTATGAAAAAGTATGAAAAATATTTATGCTTTGGAAAACGGGTTTGGGCCTCAAGATACATTTGGTAATAGTAATAGATAGAAACAGAATAAAGAATAGGGGTGAAATCGAATGTCAAACACACAGGCATGTGTGTGCAGGCACATATGCAAACACACGCAATGAGCTAGAAATCAGCATGTGCTAGAACGGAAGAATGTGAGCTTTTGGCATTTCCTCTTGATAACTCACGTAGAAAATATCTGATTTCCTAATGAATATGTATTGATGTGAATGTGTATTGCAATAACTGAAAAGAAATCCTAAGCTAGGGATGTTTCCACTGGCCAAGTTTGAGATTTTCTGACCTTGCTCGACGCTGCAGAAATTTTGGAGATATTTCATCGGTCACTGGTATGATGTTAACAAAGCATGTATGATCTTAGACACTGAAGTATAGTAAGCGTAAATTCACAGTCCCTGCGATGGCTAACTCAGCAACATGGCTTTATTTAGTTTGCCTATGTTTCAAACAAATGCCCAATCTAAATAGTATTTCTTACTGAATATTTTCTATAATGTCCTTTAAAATCTCTAATAAAAATTAAACTCCATGCATGTGCGTTCTACCTCAGTTTGGTGCTGCTGATGCACAGAAACTGAGTAGGCCACTGTACCACTTGAGGTCAAAAGGGTGTCATTTACAGAACTATAACTTTTAAAATGATAGGGGCCATTTTTACTACAAAAAAACCTTTTAATCTCTTTAATGTTAGAAGTAAGTATATTATTTTACTACTTCATGGTATAAGACTGTTAATCAATAGTTATTTACTTCAGGAAATAAACCCGAGAATAAGAATAAAACATAATGATCCACTGGAAGTTAGAGCTATATATCTTTTTAATATTTATTTGGTAAAAATTTGAAAAATACATAATTTAAACAAATGTCTGTTAAATTCCATTATCTTGCATGAATTAATTAAATACTTTAAATATATTATAGTTTGAAAATGATAAAAGTTTAGGATATTTTACAGGAACAGTGAAGTGTACAAAATCAGCATTGCTTCTTGGAAAAGCTTTTAGTCTTTCATTCTTTCAATTCAATTCAATTCAATTAATTTAATTAAAAGGATATTTAATTCTTATGTTTCTTTTATGGAGTGGGAGAAGAAAAGTCAAACTTTCATGTTTAATTTAGAGGTTGACTGTTTACTGCTGTTGACCCAAGGCAACTTTAGGCCCAAGTATATGGGAAATGAGTGGAATTTAAGTTGTGACACCACAATAAAAAATAACGAGGACCCACGGAAATTCTGCTCTTGGAAAACATTTGAGTTCAACTAAAATGTTGGCTCCAGAGCTTCACACACATGCCCACACACAACAGCACACTACTCACATGCAGGTCTCCCTAGGCACATACAAAGATACTCACAAACTCTCATGCCACATGTACCAGGCACACACACCATGCACACACATATACATGTATCACAACCACACAAACATATATCACACATACAGCAGACACACATATTTATACACAACAAACACTTATGTGACCAGAGCCACACACATACGCTATACATGAATCACATTCATACATATACACACATCGATACACATACATTTCTATAAACATTTTCTGTCAGGCTTAGATAAGTAGGTAGAAGGGATTCAAGAGAGTATTTCATTATTCCAATACTTTTTCTCCACTTTATGCATTAGCAAAAATCTGAATGGAGATTTGGTGCCATAGCCAAACTTTCCACCCATACTGCATATTACATATAAGCCATGGTAAAAAGTGGAGGCCTTAGATTTGCACTGCATTTTATAATAGAAGAAAAAACTGCAAAGAAGTATTGCCTTATTTGTATTTTAGCTTTTTTGCTAATCTCAGGCACATAATATCTCTCATATTTTTAGAGTGATTTACAATAGCGCTTTCATGTAACCAGTTTTATGTAAGCCTCACAGTGAGGTAATGAACTAGGTATGACTCCCCCATGCTACAGGTGAAGAAACTGAGGCCCCAGGGAGTTTAAGAATCGTGTTAAAGAGCAGTGGCTAGGAAGAAACAGTACTACAATTCCAAACAAAGACAAATGCACTTACTGTTTCTAAACTACTTTTCCTGTCCATATTTTCCCTCAAGATTGTACCATAGATCAATGGATGATATTTCTGAACTTCAAACTGCTTGATTGTTGGATCCTTTTTCATTTCTATCCTCAGCTATTTCCACAACACCTCGCTGGCACTAATTGCAGGAAGACTCAAGTGCACAGGCACAGGCGTGACAATGTCATGCCTGATGCCACAGCTGACTCAGGGTCAGGTTGCCCTTCCAGGTTGCAGGATTATTGGAAACTCTAAGCAGGTGATGCTGGGGCATCACTGCTCTTGGAAATGATCAGGTGTCTACTCTATCAAAGCAACCTGTATGTGAAAGAAACAGATTTCAGGTCTGAAAGAAATAACACTTTTACACTGTCCTGCACAGTGCCTGACACATGAGGGTACTTAAAATAATTTTTTTGGTAAACATAATACACATGAAATTAGGTGGCAATGCAAAAATTAGAAAATTAATTTCATTCATTTTACCACCAAGTTTTCTCCACAAAGGTTAGACCCCTTTTTCCTCCTCCCTTCCTCCCTCCCTTTCTTTCCCTTTTTCTTTTGCATTAACTAACTTATTTAATTTATCTTTTAGCAAGGATTTATATGCATGTATACCTTGATGTATGTGACCAATTCTAAAAGTCACAAATATCAGTTCTATGTGTAAACTGTGGCACAGCCAATCACAAAGGTCACAGCATGGCATGGGTTGCTCAGAAAAGTATTCCTTCCAGAAGGGAGTGACACTCCCACACGGCATTTACAAGCTTTCCCTCCACTAATTCATATTGTTTATCAAAATGCCAGCATGAATATCTACTTCTACACTTCTAGGTAGTGAAGGATGCCTGGCACATTAATTCAAAATGAAGAAAACCTGTTATCTTGCACTTATTTTCTGAGTTTCTTCATAAACAGCTTTTTCTATCTTGGGAGGTTGGATCACCTTTTCAAGGGGCTTTATTTAATAATCATATTGTAGTGAAGTTACCTAAATTATAATCCTGTCAGCCAGTGAGATGATGCTGAGAACATTCATATTTATAGGATTGCCTAGATCATGGAATTTCTTTGGCATAGGATTTCTACATGCAAATATTTGAACTATAATATTTTGATAATTCATGTATGGCAAGCATGATCAGTAAACAGAAATGGCATACTTATGAAAACATAGCTTAAGACCCTAAATATAGGATGCGTAAATTTTACTAACTGACTTAAATACACATACAAGAAAACAAACGAACCTTGACATGTTCTGTTTAGGATGTTAAATTCAAATGCCATCCTGACGCACTTTGTTGTTACTTCCTAATTGAGCATATAGAGGCATACAGAAATTATTAAACAGTTGTTGTAATAGCCACATGATATTTAAAATGCAGAGGAACAGGAGACAGTATGCAATATTTTACTATAAAACCTTCGGAAAGGACCTAGGCGAGAAACAGCTGTCCATGCTGCTGATAAGCCCGGAACTAACGAGTGTGGAGCTAAGTGAGCAAATAAGTTCAAGATCAGAGATCAAAATACCGCCTTTTCTCAATGTGTACATTCCCAGAACGATAAAAATTGGTAATAGACTCCAACCCTCAAGATCCTCAGGCTGCTTCCCATTTAACCTTTAATACACACGAGTTTCAGTCTTTCAAAACAAGACAGAGAATGAGTAGAACTGGTGGAGAGAAGTCATGTGCATCTTACACGCCAGAGGCCAAATGAAGAGTTGTATTTCTGCATTTTAGTAGTTAATTATTTTACAATGAGTAGCTGTGGTTGGATACAGAAGAGTTTGAGTTTTATTTTACCACTCAATGACTGTATAAACTTGTCCTGTCTGGTGTCGCTCAGTGGATTGAGTGACAGCCTATGAACTGGTTCAGTTCTCTTCAGGGCACATGCCTGGGCTGTGGGTCAGCTCCCCAGCTTGGGGTCATGTCAGAGGCAACCAATCAATGTTTCTCTCACACAGTGGTATTTCTCTCCCTCTCTTATTCCCTTCCTCCTCCTCTCTCTAAGAATAAATAAATAAAATCTTTAAAAAGTAACTGTATAAACTTGGGAGGTTCACCTGTCTCTCTGAATGTGTTTTATATTTAACCTGTGAAATGAGATAATAATGAGTATCTCTCATGGTTTTCATTTATTTTCTCTTTCTACTTATTTAAATTAAAGCTCTCTAGGGGCTAGAATTTTGTTGATTTCATTCACAGATCCATCCAAGCCCTTAGACTAGTTTCTCTGAACATAGTAGATGTTCAGTAAATATTTGCTGAATAAATTAACCAGGGGAAATTTTTTTTAATTTGGAAATTAAAATGTCCTTGGATATTTCTAGGTTCTAGGGAATACAAACGGTAAAAAGGAAGTTAGATATGAAAAATAGAAAAATAAAACTGGAAAAGAGAATATAAGCTAAAGCAAAGTTGGAAAACTGTATTCTAGGAAGTACAATTCTTCCTCCCAGATCACTGATTTTGAGAAGGGGCATTTCTTAAAAATACAGCAATACCTAGACTTATATTCTGCATTACAACAGGCACTTTGAATGACTTAGAATATTTCTATGAATTTGTCATGGAGTCACGCTTAGGCACCTGAGGTAAATACTTGAGCTTCTGTGTTTCAGGAAAAAAAATTGTTATTCTGGATTTGAAAGTCCTCTTTTAACTCTCTATCTAAAAATTTTATCTTATGGGATTTCTCAGTATGATCCTTCCCTCTATTTTTCAATCTGTCCAGGGCAGTCCTGGCTTTTTCTTGCCTCTATACTCTACTCATGATGCTCATAATGTTTCTCCCTACAAAAAAAAAAAAAAAAAAAAAAGAATAAAAGAAAAAGAATGCTCTTTTTCTTTTCATCTAATCAAATGCTGCAAGTTTTTAAAGTACACTCGAATATCGGCAACTCTTGGGACAATAATTCTAACTATTCCTTATTCCACCAAGCCTTCCTATTAATAAGCCTTTATATTATTTAATATTATATTATTTGCTTTGTCATTAAGCATGAATTGTTCATATTGTTTACTTATTTTCCTTTTCATAAATATGTTATTACCATTTGAAGGTAAAGATATTTCTTACATTTCTAGCATACAATTCACAATAGCAGGTGCACTTCTTTAGTACATAGTAGGTATAAAATAAATGTAGACTTGAAATAAACTGATTGCTTAAATCCCTCCTTATGTGCACTCACCTTGAAAAACCATTAACAGTTAAGTCTTCTTCTACATAGAGTTCATTTCATGTTCTTCCAGTCAGTTGGGGGTTCATTTTAATTTAATATTTTATCAATGACATATTTGACAAGGTGAATTTTCCTGAAGTACAGAGGTGATGCTAAGTTGGAATCAGTCTCAGCAGTAACCTGAAGGGAGACAAGAATTTGAAAAGTTTTAACTTGGAAGTAGTCATGAAAAGTGAGCTTAGTAAATCAAATAATTTTAAGTATATTATAGTATATTTCATAAAAAATAAATTTTAAAGAAGTTTACTCAGAAACATATAGAATGAACTAAACTGTCCCCCTCTGATTCTCACATAGATTTTAATTCCAAACCCGCCAGTCTTCCAACTCTCACCCTCATTTATCTGTCCTTTTCCTAAACCCAGAGCCCCCTCTCCACCAAAGGCACCCCGTCCCACACTCACTCATACACTCCGTGTTCGTTCCTGTCTGTGTTGGCTCACCACCTTCCTCACATGGCCCTGATTTCTCCTCCTTCTCTTCTCCCTGAGAAAGCTCTCTCTTCACTGGGGCCTTTAACACCTTTACTGATCACTTAAAGTCACACAAATCATTCTTATTCTCCTACTTCTTATTTTATTATTTAGCATGAACACTTTATACTGACAAAATAATCCCAATTCCTCCCTCTTGTCCCTTGTATCATCACTTTTATTTCACTTATGTATGCACAGAAAAGCATAGACATATATACATAAGATATAAACATAAGTATACATAATTGTATACATTTTTGCTATTATTATTTTGAACAAACTGTTACGTTAACTCAATTAAGAGTAAAAAAGTTTTTATTTTACTTTTACTTATTTCTTCACTGATGCTCTTCCTCTCTTTATATAATATAGATCTGAGTTTCTGATGTATATTATTTTCCTTCTCTCAAAAACTTTTGACTTTTCTTGCAAGGCAGGTCTACTAGCAACAAATTCCTTCAATTTTTGTTTGAGAAAGCCATTATTTCTCCTTCACTTTTGAAGGATAACTTCACAGGGCACAGAGCTCCTAGTTGGTTGGGTTTTTTTCTTCTGAACACTTTAAATATTTCACTCCACTCTCTTCTTGCTTGCAAGGTTTCCAAAAAGATGTCAGGCATAATTTTTATCTTTATTCCTCTATAGGTAAGGCATTTTCCTTTCTTCCTTCTTTAAGGATTCTTTTATTTGATTTTTTAATCATTTGAAAATGATACACCTAGGTATAGTTTTGGGGTTTTTTTGTGGGGGAGGGGGCATTTATTCTATTTGGTGTTCTCTGAGCTTCCTGGATTGGTGGTTTGGTGTCTGACATTAATGTGGGGAAATTTCTTGCTCTGGCCAGCATGGCTCAGTTGGATGGGTGTCATCCCATAAGACAAAAGTTCTCCAGTTTGGTTCCCAGTCAGTGCACATGCCTGGGTTGCGGGCCTGATGACTGGTTGGGGCACATGCGAGATTCAACTGATGGATGTTTCTGTCTCACATTGGTGTTTCTCTCCCTCTCTTTCTCCCTACCTTCCCCTCTCTCTATAATAAACAAACAAACAAACAAAATCTTAAAAAAAATAACATGGGGAAATCCTCAGTCTTTACAATTTCAAGTATTTCTTCTCTTCCTTCCTCTCTTTCTTCTCCTTCTGGTTTTCCCATTACCCACACCACATCTTTTATAGTTGTCCCGCGGTCCTTGGATATTTTATTCTGGTTTATTTTTCAGTCTTTGTTCTCTTATTTTAGTTTTGGAATTTTCTTTGAAGATACACTCAAGCTCAGAGGTTACTTCCTCAGCCATGTCCAATCTACTAGTGAGCCCACCAAAGGCATTATTTATGTTATAGTGTTTTTTTATCTTTAGCATCTCTTTTGGTTCTTTTTAAAAATTTCTACCTCTCTGCTTACATTGCCTACCTGTTCTTACATGCTTTTTGCTTTATCCATTCGAGCTCTTAGCGTATTATTCACAGTTGCCTTAAATTCCCAGGCTCATAATTCCAGCATTCTTGTCATGCTTCATTCTGATGTTTACTTTGTCTCTTCAAAAAAAAAATTTTTAATCTTTTGGTATGGTCTGTAATTTTTTTTCTTGCTAGCTGGGCATGATGTACTGGGTGAAAGAAACTGCTGTAAATAGATCTTTAGTAATATGGTAGTGAGGTATGCAGACAGATAAAGCATTCTTTAGTCTTTTTTTTTTTCCTATTTAAAAATTTGCTCACTTTCTTTTTTTTAATTATTTTTCCTTCCTAGAGTAATATTTACCATTTTATTCTCCTTTTTGAAAATTGTTTTAGCTATCCTAGTCCAGTGCCTTTACACGTAAATTTTATTTTATTTTATTTTAATTTAATTTTATTTTATTTTATTTTATTTTTCTGGTATATTTTATCGAGTATGCTATTACAGTTGTCCCATTTCCCCTCTTTATCCCCCCTGCCCTGCACCCCATTCCATGATTAGGTCTCAGTCATTTGGTGAGTCTGGTCTCTGGTCTGTGACCTTCCCAAATGCTTCTCACTATTTTCTCCCCATTAGCTGGAAGAAATTAGCTGGAGTATGTTGGAGTTGAGTATTTCCCTTCCTCAGGACAGTTAGGTTCTGGTAATATCCCAGCAGATTAGGTTCTCATTAACTAGTTTCCTCTGAGGGCAGACCTTGTTATCAAGAACAGAGTGCTCAGATATATTTCAAAATGGCTTTGTCCCCCGCAAGGAGCACCAAGGGATTTTTCTCCAATATTTACTGTGGGAATCTGGTTGAACTCCTAGAGGTAAATCTCAAAATATTGTGTCTGCCCCCAACCTGGGTCCCCCTGAGGTTTTTAACTCTCAGACTTGTCCACACTGAGCTTTCAGCAATTCATCAGTTACAGTTCAGGTTTGTCTATCCCGGCACTCACTCCTGCGTGGTTTCACTTGTATGTCTCTGCTCTTGTAAGTTATTTCCTGTATTTACCTGTCTGCCTCTCCCATCTTGGGAGCAGCAGTTTGTTCTATGTCTTTACCTCTCTTATGTATCCTAGAAGGGCTACTGATATTTTTGTCAGATTTTCACTTGTTGTTAAGATAGAATGGTGACTTAGAAACTTCTTTCATGTGTAACCAGAAACCCGAAGTCAGTACTTCTTTTTCCAAAAGCTTATAGACTATATATTGTCCAAAGTGATTTAGCATCTAACTATGCCCAGTCTTATAGTCATCTCTGTTTTCTCTGCATAAGTCTTACCTTAACAGGTAGATGATAAATTGAATATAAAAAAGATGTGCAATAAAGAGCCTGTGTGGCAAGTAAGTGTTTCTCTGCCCGAGCACTAGACGGAGTCCAGCAAGCAAGGTCCACGGTCATTTTGTGAAGAGCTAAGCTTTTCCTGAGGAATAATAACTGCTCCCACCTATTGAGCTATACTTGAGGCACCATCTTCTTAGGTCAATTTATTTAATTATTTAATCCTAACATTTTATAAGGTGAGTACTGTTCTTAAACTCTACCTTACAGATTGTTTTGTATTTTTTCATGTGATGGTCAGCCATGTGCAGCCACAGAGAGGCACGAGAAAACAATGTTTATTGTACTCACAGGTCTTAGAAAGACAGAATCACCACATGCCATGAAGGGGCCACACGAGGAGACCACGCAGGGAGCAGGTTCAACCAAGTAGTTGAGAAGCTGAGAAAGATTGTGGGCCTATGTGGGGAACATGAGCAAAAGGCATAAGGGGATCTCATTGGTGCATTTGAGTGTCATAGGTCACAGTCCTAGGATGTCAAGAAGGGGAACTTGTGGCAGGGTCCAGCCTTACCACACTGGTGTACCTGGCCACCTGGACAGGTGCTCATAACCTGTGTGTGGGGATGTTAGGACAGCAGGAAAATATGAAGTTGTAAACCTTAGACTACACAAACGAAAAAACTGAAGTTAAGAAATTTGGTCTCGGCCAGATAGCTAATACGTGATGACATCACACTTTAAACTCAGGCAGACTGAATTCAAAGTCCTTAACTGTCAGGTTAACTCATCTCCCAAGAGATGATACTAGAGGGAAATGAATTTCCTGTGATTGCTACGCTTTCCAGATAGAAATGTGGCTCCATCTTATCCACCGCTCAGGCATCGGGCTCCGCTACACTGAGATGTATCTGAAGGAAATACCAAGGGAAATGTCAAGTGGCCAAAGACAGGAAGATTAATGGCATTTACTTATTAGAAGAAAGAAGGTTTCTCATTGTTTGGGAAAAATGTTTCAGAGCAAAATTTACTGTTCCAGCAAAGAAAAGGATAGGAGAAAATGAAGTTAAAGAAAACAGTGGTGAGGAGGGGGGAAAAATCCGGAAATTAAAAGGCAAGGCAGTAGAATTAGGAGAAAATGTAATGGAGCATAAAGGCAGTAACCAATAAATAACAATGACAGTGAGGGAGTGAGACGAATGTGACCAAAAGAAGGGGCAAGAAATGGAAGCTAAAAACAATGCAGTTCTTGAAGATTCCAGCTGTGCTGTGCTCTCTTGAGGGCATCATGGGGCCAACGAGGGTGAGTTTCTGTCAACGAGACAACAGTAGCAGTCAAACAATTCAGTCTAATAGAATTGTGTGACGATGAAAATGTTTAATATTCACACCCGATATCATGGCACTAGCCACAGTAGCTCCTGAAGACTTGAATTGTGGCTAGTGCTAATGAAATTAAAATTTAATTTTAAGTTTATTAATAAACAAATAACCATGTGTGGCTAGTAATTACTGTGTTGGATGGCAAAAGTCTAGGGCTTTCAGGTGACAAAGGAATTTTAGGACTTCTCAAAAAGCACATTCCATAACCCCCTCACTCTCTCCAGAGACGATGATGGCACAGAAAAGTATATGAATATCCAAAATTCGGATCCTGAGTAACCATGAAAAGGCTATGTTATATTCCCTTTGTTAAGTGTTAGGGGCTGAATTGTGTTCCCCTCAAAATTGCAAATTGAAGACCTAATCCCAGTACCTCAGAATGACTGTAATTGGAGATGGGTCTTTAAAGAGGTGATCAAGTTAAGACTGTTAGGTTTGGTCTTAATGCAAGGTTACTGGTGTCCTGATAAACAGAGATTAGAGCACACAGAGAGACACCGGGGGTGTGCATGCATAGAGATAAGGCCGTGGAGGCACAGTGTCCGGTGAGGTATCCCTCTGCAAGCCAAGGAGAGAGGCCTCAGGAGAAACCAAACCTGCTGACACCTTGATCTCAGACTTCTAGCCTCCAGAACAAGAATAAATTTCTGTCATTTAAGCCTCCCATTTTGCGGTATTTTGTTATGGCAGCCTTGGCAAACTAAGACACTACAGATAATCAAAAACAAGTACAATACATTTTCCAAAATTCAATGTGATTCAGGTAAAAAAATTCAGCATTGGTTCAACTTTTACTTATTTAACCTTTGTTTATTTATAAAACTTTATTTCCTGACCAGTTCCCTCAAAACTGAGAATTCACAATCAAAACCAATGTGAAGGCTCAGAATCTTGAACTGGAATATAGTCAAAGGAGGAAACCCATTATAAACTATAATTACCTACTCCTAAGAAGTATTTTATATGCTGTTCAATTTTAATTCTATAAGCCATATCATTGACAGTTAAAGGGTAGTTCCCTATGCAGGATGACAGGCTTTAAAATGTGACTCCTCCACACAGGATTGAAGGGGATTGAGCCCTGGTTTGGTGCTATGAGGGTCAGTATTCTCAAGCAGGGAATTTGCATTAGCATCTGGGTGTTACAAGAGCTGTGTAAATTACTCTTTGCAATGGCCCGCCCTTTCAAAGATCCCTGCTGGCAGATAGGGTGAGCTTTGAGTGTGGGAGGAGAGGGGGCCTCACTATTTTTCTTGTCAACAAAATATGTTGTCATCTTTTATCCCATACTTTTCTCTTACTATGAATATTGTCTTCATACATATTTTGTTTTTTGAGATATGCTCCTATTGATCACATGATTGCTAGGCATAGCCTGACCCATAATAATACTCTGAATCTTGCAGATATCAAGACATTATGACAAGACTCACTCTGTGAGGGGGCCTCGGGCAAGACTACAGTTACACATTTTAACAGAAATTTTCTTTAAATTGGGATAAGTATTACAGATTTGGCAGCAATTAATAAATAGACAAATTTTACCTAGTAGCTAAAAAGGTATAAACTAGTTTACAGAGACTGGGAGATCTTAACGGAAAACTGTTCTTCCTTATTGATGAACATCTCCAATTGTGGGGACTTTTTCTCAAGAAAAACCACATTTGGAATCTGTATTACAATTGGCTCTTATCCAGGATGAAAACATGAAATTGGAAAAGTCACTTTTTCCTGCTCCCACACGCTCTTGTGTTATTTATTGTTCATAGTGTGGTGTCCGCTCACTTGGGCAGTCCCCTGACGCTTCTGACCTTTGGTTGCTCTTTCCTGCCTT
Source organism: Mormoops blainvillei (assembly GCA_004026545.1). Classification (NCBI taxonomy): domain Eukaryota; kingdom Metazoa; phylum Chordata; class Mammalia; order Chiroptera; family Mormoopidae; genus Mormoops; species Mormoops blainvillei. Next base: position 155,842 of record PVJD01000962.1, read on the forward strand.
TAGATCTATCTATAAAATATCCTATTCCCTCTTTGCTGTGTGGATTTCTAGTTAATAAACAATTCTTGCTAATGCATTAATGGGTTATAATGGACTTTCAACCTCTTTTTGTTTTCATACTTTTTTGGGAACGATGTTGATGGTTAAATAAGAGGTATGAATGGAGGTAATTTGATTCCACGGTAGAAGGGGGTTGGTACTCCCTCCCGGGTGAAGTTTCCCTCTGAAATTTTATTTCTTATAAAGCTACCTAGTCTACCCACCTTTGTGAAGGCTTTGCTTCAATCAGTGGGTACTTCATTCACCGAACTGGTAATTGAATGCAAAGGGTTCTACTTTGGGGAAGAAAAGGTAGCTATCTTCACACTGAATCATGCCCATTTCCGGTACCATTTTGTAAGTTGGGTACCTGGTCCCTCCATCAGAACCAGTAGAAATGGCTAAACCAGAGAGACCCAACCCTCAATGGGAATCAAAACTATAGTTGAGTCATTCAAAATATTTGTATCTCAAGATAGGTTAAAACATACTTCTGTAATAAGCAACCCCCAAATCTTAGTGACTTGTTATAATAAAGTTTATTTCCTTCTTTTGTACATATCCACCATGGATGGACTAGGAGTAATATTCTAAGCCTTCCCCTCCCAGGATGTAAGCTGAGAGAGAGCCCTTGTATTAAATGTTGTCAAGCATCGTGCTAGAGGGAAAAAGAGTTGTAGAAGGTCTCCCAGCAGCAATTTAACACTTAGCCCAGAAGTGACATATGTTTCTTCTGCTCATAGCTCACTGGTTGGAGCTAATCATAGCTCTCTCAGCCACGGGGGCCTCAGAAATGCCATTCCCATTTTCTCGTGTCTAAAAGAGAGAAAAACTGGACAAAGTTGGCCAACATCATGAATGACAACAAGGGTACCTGAAAGACTCTTACTCCGGAAATTTATGAGAACACAGCTTTAACAAAAAACTAACTAGATGTGTATAATGAAAGAACTGTATTCATGGTACTAAATAGTTAAGTTAGCCATAAACAAATGCATAGCAAATTATAAATAACTCTAATCAATAGTAGGCCATGGGTGCATCTCTCTCCTAGGCCCGGCTGAGAACATCTTATTTTGTTGCCCTGCTTTGGTATTTTGGGCTCCTCCATGTCAAGCTGTCAGCTTTTACCAGAGCTGATGCATTCATTACAAAGATTTCCCAGTTTTTACCTCTGAGTGGGAAAACTTTAATGTTTAATGCAGATCAATTTTCTGACTTAATTGCGCAAACTTTGTTAAGTGAATTTCTATTACTTCAGTTATTTTCCTTTTTAGTTTACACAATAAAAATCTATGAGTCATAGGAAATGTGGAGGGGAGGCTCCTCAACATGAACATGTTCTGCAGTGTGTCCCCCCATCTGTGACTATTTTCTGCAGAAGTTATAAATAGTTATGATTGAACCATATGAAATTGCCATTCTTGTAGGCCAAGTAGTTGAATATTGTCAACGACATATGTTTTGACCTAATAAATACCTTCTTGGCTTTAGATAAGAAAAATCTTTTCAAGGATGAACATTGCTTTTAGAGTTCCTCCCATTTAGTTATAATCCCTGGTAGAGGTTAACAGTGTGGATTTTGAATTTGAATAGTTCTGTCCTTTCATCAAGATTCTCCTTTTCTTAGTCACATGACGTTATGTAGGTTCTCTGACCTTCAGTTTCCTTGTGGCCATAAAAACAATACCAACCTCATGGGTTTGTTGTATGAACAACTGTGTATGTAATACATCTACCATTGTCCTTGGCCATTTATCACAGTCTCCCATGTGGTAGTTTTGTACATTATTTCTTCTCACTTGCAAATACTGCCAGTGGCCACAGCTACATTCCAAATCAGCTGCCTATAACCTAATTCTGCCTAGCTAGAGTTTTCCTGATCAACTGTCCCATGCCCTCTGAGTGTATTGGAGGGGCACTTGCTCCTACGGAAATGATCTGCTCCATTCAGGGAGAGTCCGGGCACAGACAGGCCTTCCTGGGCCCATTCACAGCCTCCATACCATGGTTAGTGCCTCTGAGTTCACCCCAGAGGAAGGAAGAACCTAGAGAGGGCCTAGGGAGGAATATAGGGACGTTTGCCTTTCTGTAGTAGCCTCTATGCTACCCAGAAGAGAGGGTGAAGGCCAGGAGAGGTGCAAGACTCCATCAGCACAAAGGAGAGCCTAAGTTGCCATGCTCATGCTAGCATGCTCATTCTCTTGATCCCTCTTCTGGAGGTACAGGGTCAGGACAGGAATGAACTAGAAGGATTTCTGAACTCCTCTATGTCTCTTCCCTAAGCAACAACTTGTATAGAAGAAATGAGTTAATAAGCAGATGAGAGGACCAGTGTGGATTACTGATCACTAACTATATAATAGTACCTGGATGTCCCCACTCTGTCCTCCCTCCCATCACCAAATAGACGTTTGGTGAGAATTCATTGCTCTTACAAATAAAGTTTAATCCTGTATAGACTGGCATTTACCAAACTGAGAAAGAACACTAAGAGAATTTTAAATTAATATTAATAGTAAGAAACATTAGGACAATTCAATTTGCTCATCTCTAATAGCTAACTTGAGAAAACACACAGAGTTGTTGGAACATCCATTCCAATTTTGTCTATCCTAATTGTGTTTGCTGAAAATAAAAACCCATAGCCCCGTGATGTGAGATAAATGAGAAGTATTCTCAATGCCTTGTTAAGACATTGCATTTCACATAGTTAGAAATTTATAGCACACAAAGAAGGGATTGTTTTCAAATTCTCAAATTTATCAGGAATATTTATAAACTCATATCAATTTATCTTTCATTTACTTAATTCTTTAAAGGAGTAATAAATGCTATGTGGATAAGGCCTCAGTCTTTAAAATACCCTTCTGAGATGGAAAAGGGGTTGACCTGTACTTTTATGTGGTGTCTAAGTCATCTTAGAAATAGAAACAGAATTATTTGAAAGTCAATAATTTATATAGCCTTTATCATAAATATTTATCAGGATTTTTCAACACTTTCTAGAATTGAGTGTCAAGGAAAATTAGCATTCAATTTTTTGAATGTTGTTAAATATAAGCATATTAATATAAGTTAATCAATGCTATAGAAATTGATGATAATGTTTATTTTATTCATAAAAACCAGCTGTCTCCCTATGAACTCGGAGTCACCAAAGTACGTTTCTGCTAGCTGGGCTGGGCTTCTTGGCTGTACACTGCCAGCCAGACAGGGGTCCCCTTTCAGAAGTCTGTAAGCCCGTTTGTAATAAACACTCTGTTGTGTTTCACCGGAGCCCATCCTTCCACAAGTAACAGGCCAGACTGGATACAAATAATTAAATGCTAAAACCCGGAAGCGGCCTTGGGCTAGCAACCCTTCCAGCACAATGAGCTTCAACGGAAGAGAGAGACCACCACAAGCTATATCCTGTTTCAAGATTCCTCTGTGGAAGCATACTGATGGAGTCAGGTGAGCCACGTAATTTTCTCTCCTGCTTGTCCAATAAGAGGCATTGTTTCTCTGCCAATCTCCCTATGAGAGCCCAATCAATATTAATTGAATGAATGAATGAACTGACATGAAGTATGTGGTGGGCGATGCTGAAAGACGCCCTGCAGTGGTCATATGGCCTCACTGGCACATAAATAATAGAATTTCTGAAGGTTATTACTTTTCCTAGCTGGTGGCCAAGACAATGACTTTACAATTGACAGTGTTCATCTATGTGAGAAAATGACAGTATGTTTTCTGCCAAAGTTTATTCTGTTTTGGCATTGAATATAGCTACCATACTGGCTCATTTGTGTAGCATTTTTGGTAGAAAAGGTAAGAGAATACTAGGTAAATTCTGCCATTTAGTCATAAACTTTCAAAAACTGTTAAGGAATAGTGATTATTAATGGTGATTTTTAAAATGACTAGTCTTTATTATATCTTCCCAAAGCATTCATAATTTTCAAAAACATCAACTATGCTTATTTTCTATTCATATTTCAGTGTGTCATATATTATTTTATAAATTACTTAATTACGATAATAAGTCTGATTGGTATAAATAAATGTGGGGAATGAACACAACTAACTCTTGGTGTAGAGTAACAACAACAACACAATTCAGTGGGTGAGAGGAGAAGTGCACAGGCCTGCTAGAGAGGAGCTGAAAGCACTTCAGAGGCCACTCAAGGCCTCGGTTACTATGTAATGCAGAGGAAATATATAATTTGAAAATTTAGCTGGTCAGTCAAATAGCAGCGAGTTATGGCAGCTTCTTCTGTTCCGCTGTCCCAGCGCACGTGATGGCTCTCATCCCTCTTGTCTCTACTTTTACTCCTTTTTGACTGTTTGGTCACTTCACACTTTCTGCCTACTTATCTACAGAGCGTGGCATATAATAGTTGCTCAATAAATGTCAACTAATGGATGTTGAAGATTAGCCAATCACAGGCTGCCTATTGTGATTCTTGCATACTAGATGCGTCTACAAATTCTCTTCCTTACTGTTACCATACAGGGAGCTCTTTGGATCAGTCAACGCAGCACTGTCTTAGTAGGTATTTAATCAAAGTGTATCTGTGACATATGGGTTCATGGCCTTGGTTCTCCTAACTCTTGGTGACCCAAAAGTTTTAAGAATTGGTGCCATTAGGCGTTTCATTTCTCTCTGTTAGATAAACCAAGTTCTCTAGCTTTTCTTCCTGGCCTTAATCACCTGTCCTTTCATCAGGCTTCTAAAGGTAAACTGTCATTTAAGTTATAAAGCCCAGGAATAAATATAACATCTGAAAGAATGCCTGACCAGTCCTGAGAATAATTAATATGACCTCTTTATGCTTAATGACAAGATTACTCACATATGTCAGGTGTTATTACATTTGTCTGATTTTATACTTATTGCTTCAACTACTATGTTGCACAAATCTAAGTGATGGTGCATTCAAAATACAAATTTCTTTTTCAAAAGCATTAAGTGGGGTTAAATTTAGCCTGCCTAAGGATGGAAACTTGGTCAGGAACCTTGGCTTTTGTACTCATTCTTAAGTAACAGACAGCCCTATAGTCACTTGAAGACTCTCAAAGAATTTTAATTCAATAATCAAAACATCCTGTCAAGGATATTATTCAAATCACTACACTTTACTTAGCATTAAAATGAAAACCCTTTTCCTTTCTTTAGCTTGAAGCTGTCTCAGGCTGGAAGTCTGCAGTGGGGAAGGAGGGCAGGACGGAGTTTGCTTCATCTTTCCACATTGAGTTTCTTCTTCCCTTACCCCCACTTGCCAGCCAATTTCTGAGCTCTCTATGGGGAGACATGGGGAGGGCGGGAAGAGGATGAGTCATTGGAGAACAGGAAAGGTCTTATTCACATTGGCACTGTTGTAAACTGGCTTCCCACTGTCTGGGCCTGGCTAGTGAGAACGGCCAACTCTTTCTCCTGGCCTCTTTAGAGGTTCCCTGGTTGAGCCCTCTGATGACACTTCTCATCATGTGTGTGGATGCATCTCATTTCCAGGCCGTCACTTGCAACTCCTGTTAAATCCCCTACGAATTCTGAATTCACCTCCAATTTCCTCCAGTTCCTAGAATGGAATCCTCCACCCTTCTCTGTGGTCCTTCAGGACAGGACGTAAAATGGCCCCACAGTAATTTGGTCTCCTGTGTGAGTCCTATCTGGTACATAGGAAACGCTCACGTATTGGTTGGCTTAGCAAACTCAGGAAGTTAGGCCTACTCCCGATACAGTCACCTCTAGCCCTGTCGGCATAGAGATACTTTAACTTTTTCAGGCACCAGTCTTTTTGTATGAAAACTCCCAGTATATTTCAAAGTCATCTCATAAAAGCCTCTCTCATGAAGCTTGAGGTGATAGAGCTAAAACCCACCCTCCTCTCTTAGGAGGCTCACTGAGTGGCAACAGCTCCTTCAAAAAAAAAAGTCATTACCAAATTTACTCTCCTTTTCATGCATTTTTCTCCACATATATCTGAGTCCTGAAAGTAGTTCTCCATCTTTTTCTTTGTAAATTCCCGTATGATGGTTTGTCTCACACTCTTTCTGTTTTCTTTGGTCACTTTAGTCAAAACCGAGGCAGGATGAGCCCCATTCTAACACCCTGTTAGATCATCATGTACATACGATGATGCTCCTAGTTGAGATCAAAGTTGATTACCACCTATAAATAAATTAAGTAACTGAGGTCAAACAAAATGCACAAGAAATATATAAGTCAAAGAATCCTTGAAACTGGCTTAAAAGAAGAATCAGTAGCTCCAAAATGAAAACTGTAGCTCCAAAGAAAGCAAGTGTAAAGGTTAGAAGTGAATTTTAGTCAGAGTCTTGTGCCCTGAAGTGGGATTGCTTTTTGTGTAGTTACACTCTTCTTGGCTTGTTTCCTCACCCAGAACCCTGAGAATATCTCTTCATCAGGAAACCGACAGACTGGCTCATCAGGCCTCTCCCTCTCCTCGGGAATCCTGCATATTAAACTCACATATAAGTGTGTTGGCACAAAGTAACAAAAGAATGTTATCAAAAGTAAAAGCAATGCAAATCAAGTATTAGGCCACAGAAAGATAAGAGCCATCTCAAATCCTACAATAGTCAAAATAGGATTCCTCAAATACCATCTTCAATTTCTAGATAAAGGACTTTTTCTTACTGGGACCTACTGTCACCTCTGCTGGGCTCCATTGGCATGAGCTGCTGGCAGGTGCTTGGTTACTTGTTTTCTGCTGGCAAAATTGCCTCTCCCTGGGGTCCCCTTGTCCCCATACACAAGCTCTGCCCCCACAAGAATGCTGTGGCCTGGCCCACTCACCTCCTTCTTCCGGAGCTGCATCTCATGCTGAATTAATTCTTGGCCTGCTCCTCTGTATCCAGTGACCTTTACTGTGCACCTGTTTGGGGGATGGCACTGAACTGGACTCTTCTGGTTGCAAATGATAGAAAGTCAATTTGAACAAGCTGCGCAAAAGGGTAAATTTATTGGCCCGGGATCTAGGCTGGGTAAGGGAATAACTAGTGCTTCAGGAGCCAGGAACCCATTCCGCCAGGATTCCATCCCTCTTCCCCTTATTTCTGGCTCTCTGGCTCGATTTTCTCTATGTAAACTTTTCTCTTCCGTGTACTAGGGAGATGATCACGGCCAAGGTCACACTCTCACAGATTTCTAGAGAGGAAGGACCCCCATTGGTCTCAATTTTAGAGGTAAACAGAAAGCTCTGGAGAAGGATTTTGGCCCACAGAGAATGAGCTCCTGGGCCTCGTTACTGAGATCAGGTAGGCAGGGCGGCGCCTCCTGCTGCGGGAGAGGGAGAAGGTGTCGTGCTTCTAGGAAGGCGGAGGTGGGCTGGGAGCTCTCAGCAAAAGCTCACCAAAGGCACGAGCCCTGAGGACATTAATGAAAAGGAAACAGAACATTTGTCTGACTTCGGTAGGAACGACAAGATACTTCTTTTAACTTTTCCACTGAGCTGCGGAGCAAAAGAACTCTGCCCTTGAGGCTATCTGCCACCTAAATAGCAGGGGGGTTGGTGCATGCCCGGGGGGAGAAACTTCTGTCATTCAGGGCTCCTTCTGTCTCCACTTGGAAAGATGAAAGAGTTATAGTGCAAGTTAAAGCATTTCTGGGTTTCCAATATTCTGCTAATACTCAATTGTATTAGAGCTATCAAATTTTCTCCCTATAAAAATTCTGCTAACCTTTGAGGAGTCCTTGAAAATGACATGGAGAAAGAACTAACTGTTGACAGAAACTGGAAACACAGATTATCAGAAAGCTACACTAAGGTTCTGTGTCAGGGGATTCCGTGGTATGTTGGCCCTTATAACATCTTCGTGCACAGTTTAGATTTTGCTTTGGTCTCGGCCTCTGGCCTCCCACTCCTCTGGCATCAGGACATGAGGGGCCTCCCCTAAGGGCTCCAGTCTGGTTAATCAAAGGATCTGGGCCTCTGATTAGTTCTCGGTTTGTACCTTTATGGACTTGCAGCATATTGTATAATTAAAGCAAATCAAAGAATTCTAATTTTATCGAATTTCATGTTTATAATTTAAAAAATCGAACACTGCTTTCCTAGAAATAAATTTCATTTTTATTATCAATTTTAAATAATACAATGCATTCAGTTGCTTCCTCCTGGGATTCATTTATTTTTTCCCCTGGAGTATATCCTCTAGGAATTCTTATGAAAAGATCTACGAGCAATAAGCTTCCCGAGGCCTTGTATGTCTGAAAAGTTTTGCTCTACCCTCATATTTGAGTGGTTGCTCCACAGTGTATAAAATTAGAGACTCAAAGCTTTTTCCTCTCAGTTTTTTGAAGATGACACTCTAATACTCTATAACTAATGATGCTGTTACTGAGTATGGTGTCAATATAATTCTAGTTTTTTGTAGGTATTCTAATTGTTTTTCTCTCTCTCTAAGATTTTCCATTTAGTCTTGACATAACTATGAAATGTCTAGAATTAGGTTTTGTCACCATTGTTATTGTTATTGTATTTATTCCTTGACAGGCCTTTCAACTGCAGGACTTAAATCTTTTTTGGGTCTAGATGTTTTTTGGCTTTTATGTCACCAAGTATTATTCCTTCTGCATTCTCCATATTTTCTCAGTTTGGAGCCCTAATGGATTGATGTTGATTTCCAGCCCTGTTTTTCATACATAGTTGTTTTTTTTAACTTTTCCATTGTTCTTACAATGATTCCATTTGTGCCATATCCAGGGATAATTTCTTGGTGCATTCTCTCACATCACTAATGCGCTCTTTAATTGTGTTTATTCTGCCAGCCGGCCCATCTTTTGAGTTTTTCTGTTTTCAAAAGGTTTATTTATTTCATTTCCACAATCTATAATTGTTTTTTTTTCATAATCACTCATCCTAGTTTTTGAATACGATGTTTTTCCTTATCTCCCAAATGATATAAAATAAGCCATGTTACAGTCCTACACTACTTCCACTAATATGAATGATTTCATTTGTGTAGCTAGTTCTATTTTTCCCACAAAAGTCACCTTTTTATGCTGTCGGTATTCCTTAAATTTGAGAATATTCCCATCTTTCATAAAAGGTTGCTGTGGTAGCTGGATTTAGGTAGAGGATTTTCTGTTAATTCTCTTTGTACGACCTGGTGGGGACAGAGAGCTGCTGCTGAGCCTCGCTTTGTTTCCAGTGACAGAAGAAGGAGCCATGGCACTCGATGAGGTAGTGCACTCACTGCTGATTCCTCCGGAACATTGAGGGCACCTGGGCGAACTGCCTTGTCACCCTGTCCTAAGCCCCTACTGTTCCTGCAGAGATGGATATGCCTGGCGTGTGTGTGTGTAAGGGGTCAGCCTGTCTGGGCCCTGAGTACCCTTGCTAATTGCCTCTGGTTTCTTTTCTGTCCCCTGCCTCTAACCCACTCTGGCAATGGAGTTCTTTTAGTGTTACTCCTAAATGTGTTCTGAGAAGTATATTTCCAATTCATCTTAAACCACATGCTTTTCATTTTTCAAGATTTTATTAGTTTTTTTGTCAAGCAGAAGTTTCCCTCAGTGTTTATTATGCCAATATATATTTTAATATGTATTTAAATAATTTGCATGGATTTTATATGGGAGCAGTATTTAATAGTTCTACATTCTACCATTTTGAAACCGGAACTCCTTTTTTTTAAAAAAACAAACAAACAAACATTTATTGAGCGAACTACATGTCAAATACAGCTAGACCTGGGTGTTAGAATAGTGCCCACAAATGCTCTTTACCTCTCCTCATAGAGATATTTTTCTGCCACTTTAGTGCTAATACAAATTGAAGGCAAAAACAGAAAAACTATTGACTTCAGGGGACACTCAGTAATTAGCTCAAAAGGTCAGATCAATTATATCAAGCTAAGTAAGGTGTCAAGAAAATAGTTATGAAATATGGGCAAGAAAAATATTCTCTGGTCTTCAAGTGTTTCAGACTCCTCTATGTACAGGGTGTCCATATGTCTCAGTTGGCCTGAGAATGGTCTGCCTTGTGCCACGTGTCCTGGTGTAATTATTAACAGCATCCCTTTCGCTCTCAAAGGAGTCCTGATTTGGACTACGAATTATACGATCACCTTATTAAGACACTATGTGAAGAAAATCAATGAATGACTATTTCTCAATGGGAATATTTGGGGCAGCTGGGGGCACAGAGAGCAGGAGCAGCAAGTCAGCGCTCGCTCATTCGTTCCTCCGCCAAAGCTTTGCTGAGGCTCTACCCTGGCCCAGGCACTCTGCTAAGTGCTAGACATACGTGACGCACAGCACAGACACGCTCATGGAATTTCCCTCAAAAAGCAATTAGCATGCAAACAAATCTATTTCTCCACTACAAACTAAAGATGAATTATATGATCTCTCAAAATTTTTTCTAGTTCAAGAATTTGGTAAAGCATTGCAAACTCTCTGCCGACTCAATCATACACTGGCAGATAAGTACTGAGTTAGCATGTCAAAAGCACAGTATTGTTTAAAACAAAAGATGAAATACTTGTCTACCCAACAAGAACAGATCAGGGGGCTGTATGATTCATAATGGATTTGAAGTCACTGAATGGTCAGTTTGGATAATTAAGCAAACAAAACATACCACTGAAAAATGATCTAGATTGATGATTAACATGGTTTTGAATTCAAAGGCTAATTTCATCACCTTTTTCACTTAGGCACTGAGATAATATATATAACAGATCCATCGCTCACAATTTTCCGCTCATTATGCTCAAACCCTCTTTATCAAACTTCCCGCTCAGCATACATTTCCACAAAAGCCAAAGCAAAAAGCAAGTTGCAAGCTGCAGCCACTATTATTCTTCTATCTAAAAAAAAGGGCAATTCCTGTGAAGAGTTTGAATATCAAACATTCCTTCTGTTATTTCATTTAGACAAAAATTTGCAAGGCATTTTCCTTTTATTTCCTAGACATCAGTATTCCTAGATAGACTCTCACTGTAAACCCCAGGGGAACTTCAAAAATGTCAGGAGCTTCTTAAATGGTGTGAAACCCACTTAGAGCTTATTTCTTAGAAGCTTTGATGTGGAAATAGCAGAATAGATATATATTTTTTAAACCTAGTGGCAATAGGAATGCATTGTTTGTGATATTACCCATAGTCAATTATCTCCTGGTAAGATGATACCACTAAAATGTCTGAAGGCTGAGGTTCCATTCCTCATGGGTGATTTTTCTCCCCTCTATGAATTACAGCCCTCATCTTGGTCCCAGATTTTGCAAAGATGTGATTACAGAAGGGGAGGACAGGTGAGTGTAGAAGAGTCAATGCAAATCTATCTACTAGAAAAAGAAGTCAAAATTAATGACGGCCAAAAGGACTATCAAGATAAATGTTAATGTCTTGATAATATCTATATGAAGATATTAAATAAAGCACTTGACCTCTTGTGTTTTCACATATAATTATTAAATCCTAAGCCTAGTTCTCTCTGCCTTTTAACCAGCTACCCTTCCTTTATCATCTCTCTTAGTTAATGGCATTGTGATCTGCTCTAAGTCATCAAAACAGAAAAGTAGTCAATGTCATTTCTTTCTTCACCCTCCATAACCGATCTCCTTTAGAACTTTCAATTCCAACTCCTACAGGTCTCAAACTCTATCTACCTTTCTCCTGTTGCCCTGCCACAGCCTTACCTAGCACGTTCAGGCCACAGTGACAATTTTCCTTTAAATTTCCCAGCTTTATTTTATGCCTTTTCTGTTAGAAGGATATTATTAAAATTCTGGTCTGATTGTGCTTCTTTGCTGAGAAATCTTCAGTGGTACCCCTAGAATAGGAGGCAATTTAGATGTAGTCTCCCTTCCCAGCCTCGTGACCACTTGGGTAAGCTCCACACCTGGAACACCCTGAAGAACTGATGTCCCAGACACATGAACTCTTTTCATGTCTCCATGGCTCTCTGTATTTCCTCATAAACCCAGAAAACCTTCCTGCCACTCCTCTATCTAGTAAACTTGTATCCTCAGTCAACCCTCCTCTGTGAAGCCATCACTGCGTTCCTATGTCAGTTATACACTTGCTTTCCTGCATCTATAACTCTTTATAATTGATTCCATTATAGCATATGCCTTACCCACAACCATAATTACTTGTCTCTTCCAGAAGACAGTGGGAATCACGTTCACTTTTATTATGCCAATTCCTTGTGGTGTTTGGCAAAGGGTATGCTCCTTAAATATTCACCAAGTAAATTATTAAAAATTTCTTTGCTAAATAATATAATTTATGAGAATTAGTAAGGCTTTTGTCTATAAGTCTTATAAGGGGATATCTTTTTTGTTTGTTTCTACCACAGTGAAGAATACATGTTTGTGTGCAGATGGTTTGGTAAGTTTTGGCTCCGCCTCATGGCATTGAATACAAGAACAACCAGGATACTCTGATAACACCTGCAAGGCCAAGATGGGTTCTTTTGAAGAGCAAGAGTGAGAAGAGCATTAGAGCTAGGGCAGAGCAGAGTCCCACACCAGGGCCTACCCAAGTCGATGCCAGAATGTTCCAGGAGGTGACAGTGCTACGCCCAGTGATCTGCACATGTTGGACTTATCTACATAGAGAAGCTTGAGCAAAGCAATTCAGTAATGTGTGGAAACGATGCCTCTGGAAAGGTCTTCCCCCTACTGAGGGCGATGTCAGGGAGTCCCAAATCTGAAAAGGACTACGGCTCTCATCCAAAGTGGATTCCAAGGCCTGCAGGTGGAGGTTACCCCAGCTGTCCCACCCTACCCACACGGTCGGTCAGAGGCACCTGTAACCTTGTTAGTCTTCAGTCCATCCAACAAACCCAAATGGTCGGGGTCTGGTCTCCTGGGTCCTTAAGAGCTCTTTGCCACACACTTGAGTTTCATCACTCCCGGCTATTCTGTATGTCCTAGATAAAAACAAAACAACAAAACAACAACAACAACAACAAAAACTGGAAGCTTTACATCCTCATTCTAGATTCAACTTTAAATACCTTCAAAGTGACAGAGAGATTTGCCAACAAATTACTACTTGGCAAGTAGCGTAGCATAGTGCCATAGTTCTCAAAGTTTCTTGAGCCCAGATCACTTTTTTAAAATAAAAGTTCAAGCATAAATATAAAGTAAACAAAGCAAGCACTGCTCTGGTTAACCTGGGAGCGGGGTGTGAAAAGTCCTACTTGCTCAGCCTCTCTCTGGGTGGGTTTGAGGATCCATCCCTAAGGAGTCCTCAGAGAACACTGACAGCCGTGGGTGTGACCGGATCCCTTCCCAGCTCTGAGCAGCTTCAATACCTGGGACCACACCCATTCCAGCTCTCACCCAATCACTCTTGGCATCAGCCCTCTCTCGCCCTCATCAATAGAATTCTCTCCCAGATCACACATGTGCTCAATCACCCCTCACTTTCTCACATCTCACCCTTGACTCCCAGTAAGCACTCTGTTTCTCTTCTCCCCTTCATAGAACACTTGACACACTGTACCGATTTTTTTGACCTCCTATTGTTTCTGAAGTGTATTTGACTGCATCTACTCCATGTATCTCCACAGTTACCGCTGTTCCAAGTCAACATCAGCTCTTGCCCAGAAAATCGCCCTTGACCTCCTAATCAACCTTTCTATATCTACCTTTGCCTGCTGAAAATATACTATCTATAGAGCAGCTAGACAACTATTTTAAACGAGTAAGATAGGTTATGGCACCTGACAATTAAAATATTTCAATGTCATCTCAATGCATTTAGAATAAGATCTAAACTCCTTCCTGAGGTGTAGAAAACCCTGCCAGATCCACCTTCTTGCTATTTCCCGAAGGGCAATTCAGACCACTCTCCACTCAACCCTCAGGGCCTCTGCTTTTGTTGTTCCCTGAGTCTGGAACATTCTTGGTTCCATCTGCACCTACCAGATGCCTCTTCAATATTTTTTAAAATCTCACTTGTATGTTATGTCCTCAGAGAGGTTGTCATTGACTCTATGATTTAAAGTTTTGTGCTCATTTTTTTCTCATTTACCCTGTTTATTACCACAGCCTACAATTCTCTTGTTAGCATATTTTTGAATGTCTGTGCCTGTCCCTCCCACTGGGATTTAAGCTGCACAGGGGTTGGGACACGTCTTTTTTATTCACTCACATGACCCAGTGCCTGGCGCAGATCTTGACACGGGACATCACACATAGCATAAATGTTTGATGTTTATTATTGCCAAAACAAAGTTAATTTGGGGGTGACAAAAATGTTCTAAAATTAGATTATGTTGATGGATGCACAACTTTGAATATACTAAAAACCACTGAGTTTTATAATTTAACTGTGATTATGTGGTATGTGAATCATATCTCACCAAAGGAGTGAGAGGGGGACTGTTGTGGGCTCAGGCACCTCAGTCATGTGGGGTTACAGCATACCTCAGCGTTGTCCCAGGAAGATGCATTTATCCATCAACTCCCAGCTGTTATGATTTGAGGGCTGCTTCCAAGGACATTTGCTTCCAAGTACTTTGGCCTGCCCTGCATGGACTGAGCACCCTCCTATGGCCGTAAGTTGCGGATGCTTAAAGGAATGAGACCTCGCAGCTCTGTGGTCAGACATAGATGGGGTCCTCTGTGCATCAGATGTAATTTCCCAGGCACAAGCCAGCCCAGAGGCAGCATTCGGGAGCACCTGCCCACCTTCCGTGGTACTCAGTGTTAGCAGTGAATGGGCAGACCTGTGCTGAGCTTTCCTGGGCTCTGAACCTTCTTATTCCTCAGAAACACCTCCTGAAATCCAAGGCAAGTTAGAATTCTGTGGACCTCATTATCACCGAAGACAGTATTAGTAGCCAAGTCAAACTCTGGATTCTTTGGTGGGAGTTGCTGCTCCGCCCAGAAGGCGTGTGGAGAACTCTGGTTTAATCAGTTGTGAGACACACCTTGCTATCTTCCCTGCTTTAGTATTTGTTATAGCCCAAGGTCGAGTCTCAGTTTCCTGACAGTATGAAGTCCACACCTCCTGGTACCTTTTATTCAGCCCTATACATGTGACACCAAGCTGGAAGTTTCCTGGGGACATGTAAGCTATAATAGCTATTAAACAAGATCAGAAAAGATAAGTTACTTACTGTAGCACATAAACATGTACATAACTTTTAGAGACTCTCCTCTTTTTTTAATTATATGTTATTGATTATGCTATTACAGTTGTTTCTGTTTCTCCTCATTTGTCCCTCTCTAACCAGCACCCCCCACTCCCTCAGGCAGTCCCCTGACCATTGTTCATGTCCATGGGTCATGCGTATAACTTCTTGGCTACTCCATTTCCTATACTGTACTTTACATCCTCATGGCTGTTCTGTAACTACCTATTTGTACTGTGTCCCCTCACCTTTTCACCCATTTCCCTACACCCTTTGCTGTGTTAAGTGTGTTGGAATAACTTTTGATCAAATGCAATAAAATTCTATTATTGCTTACTTATCTTGTCTATCTTATCCATCTCATACTCTCTACCTGCTCTACAGAAGCTGCCCCTGTGGGGACCTGTGTCCTGGTAGCTCTATCCTTATTTGTCTGGGAAGTGCCCTTGAGTCTGAACAAAAACCCATGTGTGGGACTGAAGGAAGAGACTGATACCACTTCAGCCCACAACTCAGGGTGGAGTGAGCTGGCTTCATCTTCCTCAGTAATGCCAACTGGCCCTCAGCCCTGGAAGATAAAATGCCTTTCACTGTTTTAGTTTAACATGGTACCTGGCAACCAAGATGTCCTTTTGGATGAGTGGATAAATAAACTTTGATACATCCAGATAATAGAATATTATTTAGTATTAAAAAGAAATGAGATATCAAGCCATGAAAAGACACAGAGGAAACTTACATGCATGTATATTACTAAGCAAAAGAAGCCAATATGAAAAGGCTATGTACTGTATGATCCCAAATATACAACAACATTCCAGAAAAGGCAAAAACTATATGACAACATTCCACAAAAACAAGAGAGTAAAAGAATCAGTTGTTGCTAGGGATTAGGGGAGGTAATTAGGACAGTGAAACCATTCTGTATGATATTGTAATGGTAGGTACAAATAATTATACATTTATCAAAACCCATAGAATATACAAGACCACAGGTAAATGGGCTTTGGGTGATAATGATGCAGGTTCATTAACTGTGGTGCAGGGTGATGACAGTGGGGGAGACTGCATGCTGGGGGCAGTAAGTATATGGGAAACCTCTGTATTTTCTGTTCAATTTTGTTGTGAACCTAAAACTGCTCTAAAAAATAGTCTAGCAAAAACAAAGAGACCCTAGTCTTCAAGAGAAAGATTATTTTGCTTCTACGGTACTCCTGGTTCTACTTCATCGCCTTCATCTGTCTCTCTTACTTTATCTTCCACCACATCCCTTCATAGCACCATTCATTCATCCACCCACCTATCTATAAAATATTTATTTAGATTCTTTACATAACAGATATTTCTGAGTACTATAAGTCAAAATGATGAAAAAGGCAGACAGTTTTATAATATTTATAACAGTAAGTTGTAATCAATGATTTTTTTAAGACTTTGAAATCTTTGAGGGAAGAGATTTTATCTTGTTTATCTAATATGATAGGTACTCAAAGAAAGTTTTTTGGATAGGTATATGAATAAATAAATACATGAACAAAGTTTTTATGACATTTTAAAATTTTGAGTTCCACTTGCATATTTACACTTCTGAGAATTTACTTCCAAAGACTTTTTAAGTAAGTGGGCATTTCAGTGTACATACATCATTAAATTATTATACTTACTGTTCAGTGCCTCCTGAGAAAGAACCCAAGAGCAAGAGTGTGCTTTATGTTGCAACAGCATAGCTTGCTAATACGAGGGAACTTATATCTGTCTCGAAAAATACTAAAGTGCATGTCTTCTCTAACTGCTCAGGTTGACAAGGACTGACAGAAGTCTTGGCAGAGGAAGAAGAGTTTCAAAAAAAGAGCTTGGACTTCACAAAAAGTAAGCTTTGTGAGCCATTTCTATTTGAGATCTGCTGGCTTGGTCATTTTTTACTTTATATACATAGGAACAAGTGATATTCAAACAATTTTTAAGAAACAATTTCCTAAATACTTATTTAACTTTTAATTATGGAAAATTTCAAATACATACAAGAATAGAGAAAGTAAAATGGTGAATATTCATGCACAAGCACCCAGTTCCAATGATCTCAAGTCATGGTCAAGCCTGTTTTATTTATGTCCCCACTCACATCTCCAGTCCCTGCTGACCATGTGGATGGTTTAGAAGCAAGATGTATCTGTAAATGTATAATTCTAAAAGGTACACACTCTTTTAAAAAATTTAATGTGTAATAACATCTACTTTAACAACTTAACAATAATTCTTTATTTTCATCATATATCTTGTTAGTGATCAAGTTTATCCTTTTATTCAAAAATTTTAAAACGGTTCGTTTAAATCAGCATCAAGTAAGGCCCACGCACTGCAATTGGTGGGTGCCTCAAATCTCATTTATTTATCGGTGCCTCTCCCTTTATTTTTCCCTTGCAATTTGTTTATTGAAAAGAGCTTTGGCTTGCTTGTCCCGTAGAGTTTCTGGACTTGCTGATTGTAGCCATGTCAGGTAGTTTAACATATGAGTATGTCTGTATTCTATGCATTGCCTATAATTTGCTATGTGGAGGCTGATTGGATTCAGGTTCAGCTTTTGGCAGGAATATTTCATAGCTGATGGCGTGTACTTCCATCAAGAGGCACACATCTGGTTGTCTCTTCTGTTGATAGCAGCTGCTGATAATCATAGCCTAGATCTATCATTTCATTAAGGATTTCAAAATGGTGATATTCTATTATTTCTTCTATAATTATCGGTGGCTAAATGATGAAAAAGGCAGACCTGCCTCCTTTAAGCATTTGGCTATCATGTAGTATAGTTTATATAGGAAAGCCAAACTAAATACTTGACTCTTTTGCTTTACTACCAGTTTTCAAAATAATAAATTCATTCCCTTGTCTTTTCCAAAGCTGACTAATAAATTGTTTTCCCAATAAATTTTTCCCCAGTGCCATTATGAATTTAGGAATTTAAATGTATTTGGTGTGTTTTATGTTGAGAATCAAATTGGTTTGATATTCCAATGATCCCGTCTTTGCATGGGTAAGTGGGGGCCTCTTTAAGTGGGCTCCTGAACTTTTTTTGACATGATTCTAATAGACTTTAATAGCTTCCTAGCTTTCACATATGATATGTCAAACTCATCTTGACCCTATCTTGAAACTAGCAATTTCTCCAACAAGCCACGATCAATTTTATTGGGAAATGGTTATTTAGAGACCACAACCTGAGTCCCAGAGGTGTTCATTGGATTTGACACAGTTTCTAGGCTTTTTCAGTAGACAGAGTGAGTATACAACACATATTTTTAAAGAATATCAACAAATACAGCAAATGTTTTGCATCTATTATACTCAAACTATCTGATTTTTAGGACAATTTTAACATATGCTTTTAGGGTGCCATTACTGAAGATTTCCAAACTTAAAACTGCAATAGTAGGAGATAATATATGAGAAAAGAGCTGCACTTGAACGATTGTTCTTCTGGTATTAGGTCCCTCCTTTAAGCAAACTGTTCAGTTGAAGGGTATATTCAAAACCTTACAAATAAACTTATGGAGAGTAGAACTGCCCATAATATAAAATTATTTTTAAAACATCCTGAAGACGAAAAATGTACCAACTATATAAAAGCGAGAGAGAGAGAGAAAGAGTACATACACCACAAAATGATTTTGGAAAAGCGAATGCCACTGAGAATAAATATATTTAATTCAATGTCCTTTGTAAGAAGTGTAAAACTCAGGGAGTACATTATGTTTTTTTGCCTTAAAATTATTAGGAAAAATATGTGCACATAAAATTCTAGTATTAACTTTTATCTTTAAAAATTTGAAAACCTGTTTTGAAAAAAAGTATTTCTAGAGAGAAGAAAAAGCTTTCTTTTTTATTATACACTGCGTCCTTAGTCTAACTAGCTTTGTTTCCAGAATAATAGGCTGATTGATTTCCGACCTTATCAAATTTCCTGGTTATATCAGTTTTGTATCAAGTAAAGTACTTTTTAGGCATCCCTGTTCATTTATATTCTGTTACATCATGGTTCATTGTTTTTCAGCACTTTCATCTGTACAAGGCATTTTCATCTATTTTCAAATGGATAAGAGCAGAGATGAGCAGAAATAGTTTTACCCCAGAGTCAATTTCCCATACATTCTAATTCAGGAGTATGGAGGAGAGAAAAATTATGAAGTCTCTATTTTTGTCACAATCTCTTGCTCCCTACCATTACCTTCTCATCTCTGAAAGCTTTTCATCCTGTCATTAAAAGGACTGCCAGCAATGTGTACCTACATTTTGGCATTTAACTTATAATTATTGAGAACACGTACAAATTTCCCCTCCGGCTAGATGGTAAATAAATCCTTAACTGATCTAATCGGAGCTCAGTCACAAAGTTCAGTACCATTTCCATTTCTATGCAGCTTCTGATGCTTGCTACCTGGCTCCCGAGAAAGCAGCTTAGAACTGCAACTGGTCTAAACTTGCACAAAGAGCGGCTGTCAGATGCCTGGACTGCCAGCTACCTAGCAAACCCAACCTGACATGGGCAACAGATACCACACTAAGGATGACATCTTGCTCATGTGTGGTACCCAGGTTTTGCCACTCCACATTAAATAATATGTGCACAGAGGGAGAAAAGTCCAAATACATATATCAAAATAAAAAATGAATCTCACAAGTAAAGACAAAAAATATGGGCAGTACTCTTTGGCAGGAAAAATATGGCTTTTGCTGGCAGGACACTTGGGCTAGGGGCCTGAGGATAAGGAGGAGGTGAAAGAGTGAAGGAACAGACCGAAAGTCTAATCTTTGAGCTCTGGATTTTCATTTCTTCCCACAAGACTTGCCTTCATTCCAGCCTATCTGTTAGTTTAACACACATTCATCCCAAATGCACAAATAAATTTCACACGGTGGTAAGGGAATTTGGGAATAAACAACATAGTTGAATATATAATCTCAGGTTAATCACAAATATAACTCGGCACAAAACTAAAATAATAAATGCTTTCAGGTGGTCAGTGTTGACATTTCACTTTCAGAAGATAAGAATTCCTTCATGTAAAGCTTCAGTTCTAGGTCAGTGGTTTTTTGGGGGGTGGGGGAGGGGCAGGGAGAGTTGAGGGAGGGGAGGTATTGATCCCTTTGAGAATCCAATGCCTGCTAAGGACCTCATCTCCCCAGGAAAAAATGCAAAAAATATACATTTTTACACACAATTTCAGAGGGCCATGAGACCCCTACTATGTTTCAATCCATTTTTACTTCCCACTCCAACAACAATTTATTGCTTTTGAGCTCCTTTCTGCTTCTGGGGGAATAAAGTCCTTCCCAAATTGAGCCTAGCCATAGATTGACTCAGTTTGGCTTGGAAAAAAAAATCAGTCTTTCCAGTTCCTTCCTCATCCACCCAGCCAGTGTCCATGGGCCACTGCCACTAGCCCAGATCTTTCTCTCTAATCTGACTTTCTAAAATGTGTTCCCTGCTCTTGCTTCCTAACTTGGCATCTCCAACTCCTGGAATGCATGGTGAGGCTGCCGGGCTGTCCTCCTCACCAGCTCAATTCTTCAGGAAAGATCCTGACACCGAGAGGTTCAGTTTACTAGCCCCCCACCCCTCACCTTCACAATCGCTTCTGTGGGGAGCCGCAGTAATGACACCATAATGACAATTCCAAGGTCTTTTCTCACAAATTTTAAAGCACTCAAGACCACTCCATTTACATTTTTATACAATAACCATTTGTCCCTTGATAGAGAGCTCAGCTCTTCAATTCATAGCTTTTTTTAATTTTTTACCAGAGGGAACATATTATCACAAGCTGAGATAAAGAAGATAAAGTATGTCTTAATGGCTCCCTTCATGCATATATTTCATTAGAGGCTACTCTATTTTCAGAGTTACCAAAAGATATCACACTATTTTTATAACTTAAAAATAAACCAGGTCAAGCCCTGACCAAATAGTTCAGTTGGTGAGAGCACTGTGCCCATACATCAAGGTTGCAGGTTTGATCCCAGTCAGGGCACATGCAAGAATTAACCAATGAATGTGTGACTAAATGGAACAACAAATTGGTCTCTCTCTCATCAATAAAAATAATAATAATAATAAACCAAACAGGCATTTTTTTTATCTGACCAGTTTCTGTTTTTCCACACGGGTGAATATATGAGAGTTAAAATACTGTATATTAAACATTAAATCCCTCTTGCATTTTTCTTATTTTAATGAAAAATAATATAAAATTACATTATATAAACATGCTTTTATATATGACATGCAGAGTATTTAATTGTAAATTTAATTATAAATATAATAGAAGTCTTGTTTTTCCATGGATGAAGTAATTTTGAACAGTTCTAATTAATTACTGATCTGAATTTCAGGCTATATGTAGTTCATTACCAAGTACATTTAAAAAAAAATTATTTTGCTTTCCTTGTGCTTTTTCTTTTGTATGCCCCTTAAAACATTGTCAGAAACAATGTCTACTAAAACACACACCAATACAAGATGTACTTTTCATGTAGGGTTATTTGAAGAACTCCTAATGTCTTCTTCATTCAAATAAACAGTAAGAAAAAAAAAGATTTTTTTGTTTGTTCAATTATATTTTATTGATTATGCTATTACAGTTGTCCCAATTTTTCCCCATTCCCCCCTCTCCACCGAGCACCCCCACTCCCTCAGGCAATCCCCACACCATTGTTCATGTCCATGGGGCATGCCTATAAGTTCTCTGGCTTTTCCATTTATTATATTGTCTTTAACATCCCCATGACTATTCTGTAACTACCTATTTGTGTTTTTTAATCCCTTCACCTTTTCACTCATTCCTCCAATCTCTGCTCCCATCTGGCTGCCATCAACCCATTCCCTGTACCTATTATTCTGTTTCTGTTCTGCTTATTTTCTTAGTTTGTTTTTGAGATTCAGTTGTTGATAGATATGTATTTATTGCCATTTTCTTGTTCATAGTTTTGATCTTTTTCTTTAACATATCATATAATAATGATTTGGTGATAATGAATTCCTTTAGTTTTTTCTTGTCTGGAAAACTCTTTATCTGCCCTTCAATTTTAGATGATAGCTTTGCTGGGTAGAGCAATCTTGGCTTTTCATGAGTTTGAATATTCCTTGAAAATCCCTCCTAGCCTGCAAAGTTTCTTTTGAGACATCAGCTGACAGTCCTATGGGGACTTCTCTATAGCTAACTAGCTGCTTTTCTCTTGCTGCTTTTAAGATTCTCTCTTTATGTTTAACCTTTGGCATTTTAATTATAATGTGTCTTGAGGTGGGCCTCTTTTCATCCATCTTGTTTGGGACTCTCTGTGCTTCCTGGACTTGTGTGTCTATTTCCTTCACCAAATGAGGGAAGTTTTCTTTCATAATTTTTCAAACAGATTTCCAATTTATTGCTCGTTTTCTTCTCCTTCTGGCACCCCTATGATGCAAATGTTGGAATGCTTGAAGTTGTCCCAGAAGCGCTTTATACTATCCTCATTTTTTTAGATTCTCTTTTCTTCTTGCTCTTCTGGTTAGTTATTTTTATCTTCCTTATGTTCCAAATCACTGATTTGATTCTCAGCTTCATTCGCTCTACTGTTGATTCCTTCTAAGTTGTTCTTTATTTCAATTAGTGTATCCTTCATTTCTGATTCGATCTTTTTTATACTATTGAGGTACTCAATAAATTCTTGAACATCCTTATAACCAGTGTTTTGAACTCTGCATCTGAAAGATTGCTTATCTCTATTTTGTTTAGTTCTTTTTCTGGAGTTTTGATCTGTTTTTTCATTTGGGTCATGCTTCTTTGTCTCCTCATTTGGGTAGGCTCCCTATGTTTGTTTCTATGTATTCGGTAGAGCTGCTGTAACTCCCTGACTTGGTAGCATGGCCTAATGTAGCAGGTATTGTGGGGTCCATTGGCACAACCTCCTCTATTACCCAAGCTGGGTACATAAGGTATGGGCTCTGTGTGGGCTCAGTACACTCACCTATTGTAGTTGAGTCTTGAATGCTGTTGGCAGATCAATGAGAAGGATTACCCAGGCCAATCAGCTACAAGGAATGGCTGTGACCACTAACCACTAACCTCCGCCCTCCACGGAGGATCAGCTGGGCCCACTCCCCAGAGGAGGGCTTACTTCAGCAGGGCTCTGGTGCCTGCTCGTGGGGCCACTTGGCATAAGCTATAAAAAAATCTGCTTCTTGTGCTGGGTTTGGAGGTACCCAAGCAAGGCCAGTCTGTGAACCAAGGCCAGCTGTGCTAGTGATGGGCCTGGGGCCACTTAGCAAGCTACATGTGTTCTCTGAGGCCAGCTGCTGCTTGTTTGAGAGGATTTAGGAAGATCAGAAGCATATGCCATTCGAGTCATTCATACAGAAAAGCCACTGTTAACCACTTGGATGGACCCATAAGTTGGGTGGGGGCAGTCTCAGGGCATCACCAGGGTGGGGCAAACAGTGTGAGCCAGGTTGATGGAGTCTCAGATAGGGTGCCTGCCATGCTCTGTGGCTCTGTGTGGGGAGAGCTCAGAAGAGGAGCAATGGCATCTGCCTGCGGTTCTGTCTTGGAGAAAGCTATCCCTCTGCTCTCCCCCTGATGCCAGACAGCTCAGTACCTCCCCATATGCCTCCCTGTACGGTGTCTTTCAAGCTGCTGCTCTGGTGCTAAAGTTCAGCAGGAGTGAGTCTGAGTATGTCTGCGTGTGGGCCCTTTAAGAGGAACTGCCTGGGACTCTAGAAGTTTCTTCCACCAGCTGAATTTCTACTGGTTTTACAGCCAGAAGCCACAGGGACTTATCTTCCCAGCAGTGGAACCCTGAACTGGGGGTCCCAGTGTTCCCTCCTGCTTTTTATCCACCATACCTAGATGTGGGACCAGCCCATACTGTACCTCTGTGTCCCTGCCCCTCCTACCAGCCTGGATGGATGTGATTTCTTTTTTAATTCCGTGGTTTCAGGACCTCCATTCAATTCGATTTCTGCTGATGGTTGTACTATAGTTTAGTTGTAATTTTGATGTGGTGGTGTGAGGAGGTGAGCCATCTTTATCCATGCTGCCATCTTAGAGGTACCTTCTTGGGAGAAATCATAGCCCTCAGGTCTGGGAAGACAGTGGCACCACCAGCTTCTACAATACTCACCTGAAGGGAAACTATCCCAGGTAGAGGCACCAGCAAGCAAAGAGGTCCTAGGGGGCGTGAGTGGTAGAGGGAGGGTGTTCTCCTGGACTCCCCAGCCTCCATGCTCCATGGGGATGAGTATGCGGGGTCTCCCAGACCTGGTCAGACAAAAAAAGATTTTTGACAAGACATTCACTAACTTTACTTATTCAAATTTCTGGGAACCTTACTAGTGTTAGCTATACTATTTCTCTAACTATGATGACGCTTAGTAGTGAAAAAAGATTTAAAAAAATTGGAGACAATAGAATTAGTATTGCCAAATTGTGGATGTATCTTTCAGTATATTATTCTCATTGACAAAGATGATATTACATAAAACTTACTAGTGACACTTTATAGAGCCCCTCTAAACATAACAGCAAAGTTATAAGGACAAGATAATCTGGAGCAAAATACAGCACAGCAAATCAAACCTCTTGCTGGTACAGAGAAGATGGGGTGCCTCCCAGCTTCCAAACTCTCTCATGGTGCTTTGAACACAAAGTGATCATCCAAAGCTGCTTATATTACTTACAATAGCCAAAACATGGAAACCATCCAAGTGTCCACTGATGGATGAATGGGTAAAGATATGTATACACATGCATATGCACACATGATAAAACATTATTCAACCATAAAAACAGAGGAAATCCTACCATTTACAACATGTATGGAACTTGTAGGCATTATGCTAAGTGAAATAAGTCACACAAAGGAAGACAAATCCTGTGTGATCTCATTTATATGTGGAATCTAATTAAAAAAAAAAACTCCTAGAAAAATAGATCAGATTTGTGGCTGCCAGAGGCATTGGGTCAAAGCAGGGAGAATTAGAGAAGGGTGGTCAAAATGCACAAGCCTCCAGTTGTAAGATAAATAGGGATGTAGTGTACAACATGCCTATAGTTATCACTGCTGTATAATACGTATATATGAAAGGTAATAGAGTAGATCGTAAGAGCTCTCATCACAAAGAGAAATTATTATTTTCTTTTTTTTTATTGCATTGGGTTGGCCATAAAATTCATTTAGTTTTTTCTGTACAATGGCCTTAGTAGTACTTGGTTGTCTTTAACTTTGTTCAAAACAATTTTGTTAGATTGTATTGTGAAAGCTGTCATATCAGCCTACATTTAAAAAAACTTATCAAAATTGGTAAATTTTTGTGCAGCCATTTTAATATTGAAGACTGAAGAGGATACACATTTTCAGTGTATTGTGCTTTTTTACTTCAAGAAAGGTAAAAACACAACTGAAATGCAAAATAAGACTTGTGCAGCGTATAGAGAAGGTGGTGTGACTGATCGGCGTGTCAAAAGTGGTTTGTAAAGTTTCTTCGTACTATTAACCAAATAATTCTTTGTTGTGGGGCTGGCTGTCTTATATATAGGAAAATGTTTACAGCACCCCTGGCCTCTACCCACTAGAAACCAATAGCAGGAGATAGCCGACATACTTAAAATATCCAAATCAATAAGATTATTGATTAAAATGAAAAATGCCTTCTATTTATAGAAAAAAACCATATGGACTTTTTGGCCAACCCAATACCTATACAAAATGATAAATGTTTACTAAGCCTATTGTGGTAATCATTTCACAATATAAGTAAATCAAATCATTATGTTGCACACCTTAAACTTATACAGTGATGTATGTCAATTATTTCCTACCATAACTGGAAGTAAAAGTCTGCTCTCACTCTCCATTTACTTGCTTCCCTCTGCAAATGCTCAAACACATGTAATTGAATGTATTTTATGTGTTTCTGTGTCACCAGTGCCAGCTCCTTGATCAGTAAATACTTCTTAAATGTAGATATGACATCAGTTCCTGCTATGATCTGAGTGTTGTATCCCCCCAAGATTCATATGTTAAAACCTAATGCCCAGTGTGATGGTATTAGGTGGTGAGGCCTTTGGTAGGTGACAAAGTCATGAAAACAGAGCCCTCATGATTGGGTTTAGTGTCTTTAAGAAAGAGAAACCTCAGAAAGCTAGTTAACCCCTTCTGCCATGTGAGGTTACAGCAAAAATGTGGCCGTCTAGGAGGTGGGCTCTCACCAGACACCAGATCTGCTGACCCCTTGACCTTGGGTTTCCTAGACCCCAAACTATGAGAAATAAATGTTTGTCATAAACCACTCAGTCCCTGGTGTTTTGTTACAGCAGCCCACATGGACTGAGAAACTTCTCCATGAAAATTTCCTTAGGACTTTCTTAGGATTTCAGTTAACTTTTGTATCATGGTTGCTCAGTATGCATTGAGTGTCAATCTGATTTTATACAGAGCAGATCCTTTGCCTAGGTTTCTTCAGAGCTGCTTGGCCTTCTTAATATCTGCTGTCTTTTAGTCTCAACTAAGTCCTGGAGTCTCAGCTAAGATCAGGAGTCTTCCTGGTCATCCTGAGCGTATTCCCCTTCAAGGTTTTACAACACTTTCTTGCGCTTCTGCTTCCATAGCCAAGTTAAAAGACGCACAACCCACCAAACTTGCACTGAGATTACTTCAAAGTGAAAACACCTGAGCTACAGAAAGCACAGAAAGAATGCTTATATGAACTTTCCTTATCAGACTAGAACAGATCTTTATGAGAGTCAGTTGCCACAATCTCCCCCTCCAGGGAGGTCTCCAGTCAGGGAGGCACTGATATTAGGCACCAGGACATTTCAAAAAAAAGGTTTGTGTAAAGATGGGCAGAACCTTCCTGTCTTTGAAGCCCTTAAATTAGTTTGCCACCTCAACCCACTCCAGCCTTTATTAACCTGGTGTATAAACCTTTACTCCTAGTTGTTCTGGGAGCTATATTTATATAGGGTACTCCTGTATGCATAATAACATCTTCTGTTGTTAATCTTTCTATTGTCAGTTAATTTGCAGGCTCCTGACCAGTCTGACCTAAGTTGGTAGGGAAATTTTTCCTCCCAACACA
The DNA here is from genome assembly GCA_004026545.1 of Mormoops blainvillei. Lineage (NCBI taxonomy): Eukaryota > Metazoa > Chordata > Mammalia > Chiroptera > Mormoopidae > Mormoops > Mormoops blainvillei. The sequence continues at coordinate 183,090 of PVJD01000962.1, forward strand.
TGGTACTGTTATTATGAATTGAGTTTTAACATGACTACAAGCTCCCTGGAAACAGAGACAGCATGTCTCTTGTACTCACTCATTCCCCAGGAGGTTCCTTAAGCCCAAGATTATGCTTGACCATATTTTCACCTCATTCACACAAGAACAACAAAGTAATTGGATACAGAATCTACATACTATAGTCTCTTTTTTTTCCCCAAAGCTAACTGGATATTTCTCAATTGATCTAGTTGTTTGATCCTTGCTGGATATACCAATTATTCTCCTTATCCACATCCCATCCCACCTTCTAGATCCACTCCATGTTTCTCTAGCCTTCTCTGACCAGCTGTTTTTTTACCTCTCTTGGTGTGCTTGCTGGGTTCATTCAGCCAATGGGAGGTACCAGCAGGAGATCAGAGGGCAGGAGGGTAGAGAGAGGTCGAAGTTACCATTTTCCCATTTCCCACCAGGGCTCAGTGCTAATAGCAGATGTGTTGCTTTGCAATTTTAGAACCCACACAAGGCCCCTCCTCCAGGATTCTAGCTTAGTTAAACTCTGCTAACTCCATTTTCTCCCCTCATTCCTCAGCCCAAAAGGTATAGGCACCTTCCCACTGTTGTTTATCTCTGCCTCATCTTCCTCACTTGCACCTCTAACCTGCTCTGCAAAGTAATGCTTTTATTAAAGTCTCTTCACTGATCTATTAGAAATATGGTTCCTGTTTCCTGCAGGGATCATAACTGATACAGTAGATCACCTGATGGGTGGTTGTTGGTTTTATTTGCTGTGTGTCTGGAAGTGCTGAAAATGTTTAGAATGTTTACACACCCTTATTGACTGGAAATCATTAATTTTTGTTGAGTACTATTGTGTTATGACATTTGCTGGAGAGTACTATTCATACTTTTGATGTTTAGATGTTTAGCCTGAGTCTCTTTGGATCAACCAATTTTCTTCCATTAACTCTTTGATCTTTGTTTCTGGTCCACATATTCAGTTCTCTCCTTTGGGAATTCTATATTCTTTTATTGGATCTCCATGAAGTTTTCCTATACTTTTTAATTATCTCCCTCATCACTCTAGTCTGTTTTCCATTTCTCTGTGTTCTGAAAGAGTTTTGCAAATTCTTTTCTACTTCACTAATTGATTTTTTTGTAGCATTCCCCTTCTATTATCTGCTTCCATCTCTTTTAAATTTGGCAGTCATGACATTCAAATTCAAGCAACCCTTCATTGCTTGAGATTTTCAAAATTGTTTATGGAAATTATATAAATTCTATTCTCTCTTGAATTTTAACGAGAAGACAAATTAGATATTTACTGAAAAAGTCAGCCCTCTGAATTGAATTACCCCCATAACTCTTCTTTTTTTAAAAGATATATTTGTAAGCAATATGATATTTCTCTTTCTATCCATCATTCAGAGGATACTATATGCTTCCCAGCTTTTGCTTATAAGCAAAAGTAGGTAAAATTTGAGTTTAGTTCTATCAGGGATTGGTGTGAGTTTGTACACAAATCCTTCTTTCAGAGGGGCTTCAGGGTCTGGATTAAAAAAAAAAAAAGACAAAAAGGCTTTAGAAGATATCAGCAGAACTTAGCAGGGAGAAAGTCAGAAATGACCTGGAGCCTCAGTTGCTGTCAGAAACCAGGTTTTATTCCTCTTTGTATTCCTAACACAGTATCTAGTAAAAAAAAAAAAAAGTTTTGATGGATGGATAAATGAATGAATGTGTTCAAAGTACAAGACTTTTAAAAGTTAGTACTAAAAGAAATCACCATATTAGAAAATTAAACTTTTAGAAACCACCCTATTAAAAAATAAACTTTTAGTTTAGATTAAACTTAAATGTTTATTTTTTAACACACTGTCAATTCAATAAAATTGTAGGTTTGAAGAAAAGATTAATTTAATGTTTTTAAGTTCCAAAATGTTATTTGTATTAAAATACCATTGTTTTCTAAGTCCTGAATCAATATTCTTTCTTCCTATACTTGGAGAGAACAAATATGTAAATGAGTCATCTGACTTACAAATCGGCCATGGGAGGCTCAGTGGTGTCAAGAAAAGAGCAACTCGATTTATGAGAGCATATCGAAGTTCCATTTCCACCATTCTAGCCATATGAGTTGAGTATGTTATTTAAGCAAAGTTTCCATTTTATCTGAAAAATCAATACAGTACATGAAATTATAATAATTATCTCAACTAAGATTTTCATAACACTTCATGGTTAAAATGTATTTTTTTCATGTTTTGAAGGAAATAAGGCATATTTTTCAGAAGGTAAAGAATACGAAAGACTTCAGAATGGGAGGGGAAAAAAAGCCAAATGATCTCTGGTTGTACTGAAGGCAGAACAAAAGGAAGTGAGTGTAATTAAGAAGCAGAAGCTGAGAAAGTGCTACAGTCCTTGACTTTCAGAAAGATTGAACACTGACACAGTCTACCTGGGATGATCAGGGAGGTTCTCTCTTCCAAAAGGGCACCAAAGAGAGAATATACATTGAGTTTTCTATGACAAGAATGTCTGATGAACCGCCTTTTATTCTTTTTTTTTTAAGGTTTTATTTATTTATTTTTAGATGTCTGATGAACCACCTTTTATTCTTTTTTTTTAAGGTTTTATTTATTTATTTTTAGACAGAGTGGGGAGGGAGGGAGAAAGAGAGGGAGAGAAACATCAATGTGTGGCTGCCTCTCACGCGACCCCTACCAGGGACCTGGCCCGCAACCCAGGCATGTGCCCTGATAGGGAATTGAACTGACGGCCCTTTGGTTTGCAGGCTGGCACTCAGTCCACTGAGCCACACCAGCCAGGGTTGCCTTTTATTCTTCTAGGCCAAGACCAAATCTCATTCCTGTGTGGTTTTTCCTAATCTTCTCCCATTATTCTAACTCTCAGTCAGGAACAATTAGTTATCTTTTCTTCTGGGTTTCCACAGCACTCTATACCCAACTCAAAGACTTTTGGTGCCTGCAAGTTTCGGCATCCACATCTATCTCCCCTGCCGCACTGTAAAATCTCTAAGGTCAAGGACCCCATCTTATTTATTATTTCATCTACCTCAGTTCCTAAAATGATAGCTATTTCAAGATTGCAACTGAGTAAAAGCTTTAGAGAATACATAATTTTCAGTGACATACCCCCAAAAGAGTAGATAAATAAATGGAAGAAATACAAAAATAGTACCAATTATTTTCTATTTGTTTTAGGATCAGTCAATATTCTTCATGTGGACCTTTTTGACTGGTAAGCAATGCTCTGTGAGATCTGCTGTCAGACAGAGAGATAAGGGAACAAAGTTTTCAAACACGTACCTTGAGAAAGGATAGTAGGCTGGAAACATTGTCAAGTCATCAGCCTATGGATACTTGCACTCTCCTTCCATATATAAAACTGGAGAAAGAACTAGTTATAGCATAGGCTGAAGGAAAATTGCCTGACACTCCGTAGGGCACACCAATTTTAAATTCAGGCAACAAAGCTGATGGACAAAACCCTCCAAGCAGTGCAATACCATCTTATCCACGTCAAAAGCAGAGGCGACAATCAGTTTTCCACACTCTTTTAGAAGAGAAATGAAAGTAACAGATTCAATGTGCAATAGAAAGACCGAATGAAAAAAAAAAAAAAAACCATCAAGAGTGAAATGCCATAAGAGGGATTTTATGATTCCTAGTTTCTACTCACTTAGGAAAATACACTTAACTCTGTAAAATATTCTTGTGTAACAGTGATCCAAGAAATACTGGTTCTTCGTGACCATTAAACTAGAAGTAGACTTGGGTTAAACAAGTTTGTACAAAAAAGTTTCTGACCTTTGAAACTTAAGCATAATTATGTGGTGAAGTAAGAGTAAAATCTGTCACATCTTTCTATAATCTTAAAAAAATGAAGTGAATCTTTACAGAATGTATTAATGCATTAATTCAATGAACGTTATTAAGAACCTGTAAGACACTGTTCTGAGTGCTGGGATTAAACTGATGAACAAAACATAGAGAACCCTGTACTCATGGAACTTGAATTCTGTGGAAGGAGCTGACATTTCAGTGATGACTGCAGAATTCTTGATTTTTTAAAATTTCAGGATCTTGTGGAAATATTACAGATAGTCATCACTTTGGAGAAAAGGTTTTCATGTTATGTAAAATGAGAGCCGGTAAGCAATTATAAATCATCTTAGGAGAATAAGAAAGAGACTGAAAAATATTTAAAGTGCAACTGAATAATATTTTAATTACGCAATTCAACACAATAGTTAGGTTCATCCTGAAAATACGGGAGCCTGGGCTATAGTTAGCATATCATGTAGTAAACCACATGTCTCTTGTCCTCCACTCCTCTTTCCATACCTGAACTTACAAAAAGCACTGGTAATATAGCATAGGTTGAATATATACTCACACACAATCACACACACATATGACATATACGTATGTATGAAGATATTAACTTTACGCTCTGAAGACTCACCCTGACCAGTGTGATTCAGTTGATTGGGCATCGGTCTGCAAAGCAAAAGTTGCTGGTTTGATTTGAGGTTGGGGCACATGCCTGGACTACGGGTTCAGTGCCTGGTCGGGCATGTGCAAGAGGCAACCAATCCATGTTACTCTTTCACATCGATGTTTCTCTCCCTCTCTTTCTCACTCCCTGCCCCTTTCTCTAAAAATAAATACATTAATTAATTTTTAAAAATCTGAAGACTAAGCCTTAGACATCCTGCTAGGTGAGAAGGCAGCATCCAAAATTTTTATATGAAGCCAGGACCTCAGGAGAAGATTGAAGTAGATCTAAATTGGTAGCATTGCCTAGCTTCTAGTAAAGCAAAAGCAAATTCTCTGTGAAGGAAAGCATCTTCAATTTAGGTCCTCAAGATTTCCTTAGATTAAGTTCTACAGAATATAAGCTCTCAACTAAAAAATACCAAAGCATAGGAAACTAAGTACAATAAGTGAAAGTGAACAAAACCAACACACAAAAGAAGATCAACCATCAAAGACTTACAGGTGTAAAACAATTATGATTAATCTGTTTAAGTGATGGAAGTGAAATTAAAAATGAGGAAAAAAACCAAGAGATTGTCCTAAAAACCAGGTACATTTGAAGAAGTAAATATAAGGTATATAAATAAAAATTATAATAAAAAGCACAGGTGTGAATAGGCCAAACATTTAATTAGACACAGCTAAAGAGAAAATGAGTTAATGTTAGTTAAATCTGTGGAAATTACCGAGAATTCAGCACAGAAAAACAAGAACTAGAAAATACAAAAGGGAAGTTAAGAGATCTGGAAGACAGAATAAGGCCTAACTTATGTCTCATTAGACTCCCAAAGGGAGAGAGAGCAGAGGTCATAGCAGACAAGTGATATTTGAAGTGATAATGTTAGAGGAACTTCCAGATTTGATGAAAGACATGAACCCACAAAAATAGAAGGCATGATTTAATAGGATAAGTAAGTAAGTAAATAAATAAATAGAAATAAATCTATATCTAGAAGCATTGTAGTGAAAATGTAGAATATCGTGATGGTTAATTTTGTGTCAACTTGACTGGGATGCCCAGATACCTGGTAAACACCATTTCTGAGTATGTCTGTGAAGATATTCCCTAAAGAGATTATCATTCAAGTTCTTGAACTGACTGAGGTGAATAGTCTTCCCCAATGTTGTTGGGCATCACTCAATTTGGGGGGGACCTGAATAGATCAAAAAGGTGAAGAAAGGGCAAATCCTTCTCTCTGACCTGGGACATCTATCTTCTTCTGCCCTCAGACATTGGTGCTGTTGATTCCTGGGCCTTCAAATTTGGACCAGGATTTACAGCATCACCACTCCCCATCCCCTGGTTCTGAGGCCTTTGGACCCAGCTTGCAGATCATGGGACTTTTGGGCCTCCATAATTTTATATATATATAGAGAGAGAGACATATATATATATACATATGCACATATATGTATATATATGTACAGAACCAATAGTGTATATAGTATAGTATATATATATATACTATTGGTTCTGTTTCTCTGGAGAACACTGACTAATAGAAATAGCAAAGAAAAATAGAAAGTCTTAAAAGTAATCTGAAAGAAAAGATAAATCAGATAAATCATTTAAAAAAGAATAACAACTAGACAAAGCACATTCTCAGTGGCAATAATGAAAGTCAGTGACACTGTAATTTACCTTAAAGTGAGTTGTATATTCAACTAAATTATCTTCCAAGAAAGCTGTCTTACAAAAAATGAAAGTGAAATAAATAAATAAAACTTTCAGACAAAAACTGAGAAAATTATCAGTGGCGGACTTTCAGTAAAGGAACTTTTAAACTACACCTAATACTTATCATAACATTCACTATATGCCAGGTTCCTCATATTAGCTAATTAATCCCCAAATTAATCCTAGGCACTATCACTATCCACATTTTATAGAGAGGTTAAGAGCCAAGGTCATACAACTAGTAAAAAACAGCTCCATGGTTTTAACTCAGGCTAAGTGCAGTCTAAATGAAGGTGTATTTTATGAAAAAAGAAAATATTATGAGAAAGGTCTGAGCTCCAAGAATAAATAAAGAAATCAGGAAATATATCGGTAAATATAAATTAATATTGTCTGTATAAAATGGTAATACTAATAATGATGCTATCTATGGGGTTAAAATCATACTAATTTAAAAGAGTGTATAAATTCAGAAGGATTAAAGTGTTATAAGGTTTATGTATCTGCCGAGATGACAGTAAGACAGTAATTAACTTTAGACTTTGTTGATTTAAAAATAGATGTTAAGGTGGTATAAATAATTTCTGGAAAAAAAAATCTGCTGCTTTTGACTGCAAAGATTGTCTCCTATACACAAGTGACATCAAGGTGGCAATTGAGAGCTGATTGCTGATGCTGTGTGCATTGGGGCAGGGCTTTGTTGATCAGAAGAAAGGTGAGCCTTTTCATTCACAAAGTTATCCTTATCACCAGTTAATGGAGTAAAACACACAATATAAGCCCCTTTTTCTAATTTGCCTTTCACAAGGAGTGCATTATACTAAATTGTTCAAGGCGTTTTGTAGGCATCCCTTCCACTAGAAGAGATACAGGATAACTACCTTTCAAAACAAAGTAGGGAAAATAAATTTAAAAAATTAAATAAAAATAAAAGGAGAAAAGAGATAACTCATGGGAAGAAACAGATAGCACAAAGACATTAGAAACCAGTCTAAACATAATAATTACTGTAATTATTGTAAATGGACAACACCAATTAAAATACAGAAATTTTCAGACCAGATGTTTAAAGAATGTTACATGCTCTTGATAAGAAATACAAGGTCATGTAAGGGTAGAATAAGGTATTCTGGAAAAATGTTAACCAAAGAAAACTGAGGTAGTTCAAAAAAGTATTAAACAATAAGCATTACTAAAAATAAGGTCACTATATAATACTAATATAATCAATTTAATTCACTAAGAAAATATAGCAAATTGAAACAAATGCGCTGAATAAAATAGCTGTGAATTTTATAAATCAAAAATTGAGAGGAAGCAGAGAGTGACATCAGCAAGATGACAGACTAGGAGGCCCTAGATTCTCCTTTCCATGGACACACCAATTCAATAGCAATATATGGATACAGTGTCTTAATGAGAAGTTCTTATACTCCAGGTAATTTTATAACCAGTCACATTGAAACAGGTAGCAAAATTAGAGACATCTTCTAATCATAATCCCTACCCTTACCACAGCACTGTATTATTAGGAGGAAAGCCCCATCTCCCAACTTTTCCCAGAGGAGGGAAAGAGTTGAACCAAACATCCACATCTCAATGTTCCTAGGTGCCACCCAAGGGACTGGCTTTTATCTTGCTTGTCTCAGAGTGCTGATAAAATTTGACATATTCTAGATGCCTGGGGGGTCACTAATAACAAAAATGATAGCTTGGACTAGAATGAAACCTTGAGAAACCCACAGAAGATCTGGCTGGGTTGATTAGTAAAGGTCTTCTGTAAGAGGTCGATCCATGAGGTATGGGAAAGGTGGCATTTTTTTTCTAATGCGTAGACATATACTAGCACAAAAAGTTAAGGAAAATAAGGAAACAAGGAAGCATGGTCCAAGAAGAAGAGTAAGATTAAATTCCATAACTGATCCTAATGAAATGGGGACATAGAAACTACCAGACATAGAACTGTAAAAAACCATCATAAAAATGCTCAACAAGTTTAGGAATACAACACATGAATAAAGTAAGAATTTCAACAAAAAGAGACATAAAAGAAAAAGAACCAAACAGAAATACTAAAACTGAAGAATATAATTGAACTGAAAAATTCAATAGATGGGTTCAAGATCAGACTAAAATAGTCAGAAATAGAATCAATGAACTTGAAGGAAGGTTATTTGAGCTTATACAGTCAGAAAAGCAAAAGAGAAAGAGAGAGAGCAGAAAAAGCATGAAGAAAGCTTACAGGATGGTGGGAAACTATCAAGAAATGGGCATCCAGAGCCAAGAAGTCTAAAGAAAACCAAATAACATGGATTCAAATAAACCCACACCAAGATACATGTAATCAAATGTCAAAGGTCAAAGACAAAGAAAGAATTTTAGAGATAACAAGAAAAAAGCAACTTGTCATACACAAAAGAAGTCCCACAAGAATATCAGCAGGTTTTTTTAGTAGAAACTTGAAGGCCAGGAGACTGTGAGGTGATATATTCAAAGTGCTAGAAGAAAAAAAGAAGGTCAACCAATAACACTATACTTGGGAAATCTTTCCTTCAAAAATGAAAAAGAAATATACTTTTTAAGACAAACAAAAGTTGAAGGAGTTCATCATCACTAGACACGTCTTAGAAGAAATGCTAAAGGGATTTCTTCAAGTTGAAATGAAAGGATGCTAAACAGCAACAAGTAGCATAAGAAAGTATAAAACTCATTGGTAAAGGTAAATATATAGACAAATACAGAATACTGTATTAATATAATTATTACTGTATTAATTAATGCAGTATATCACTTGATGTTAGCATAAAAATTTAGACACTTTTATTATAAAATCATATAGCTATTTGTATATTTATATGTGTAGCTATAAATTTATATATATATTTTAAAATATTTTATTTTATTATTTTTATAGAGAAGGGAAGAGAGGGAGAAAGAGAGGGAAAGAAACAATGATAGGTTGTTTCTTGTATGCATCCTGACCATGGGCCAAACCCAGAACCCAGGCATGTGCCCTGACTGGGAATTGAACCAGCAAACTTTCGCTTTGTGGGATGATGCCTAACCAACTGAGCCACACAGGTCAGTATATATCTTATATTATGTTTAAGATAAAAATATAAATATAACTATAACAAATATGTTAATGATTGTACAATATAAATATATAATATAAATTAATATATATTAATTTTTGGTATATTTTATTGATTATGCTATTACAGTTGTCCCATTTTTTTCTTCCCTTTATATCCTCCACCCTGTACTCCATCCCATCATCCCCCCACTTAGTTCATATCTATGGGTTGTACATATCAGTTCTTTGACTTCTCAATTTCCTATACTATTCTTAACCTCCCCCTATTTTTGTTTTGTTTTGCTTTTGTCGACATTTTCCTGCCACGACTTTCCCCAGCCTCACCCCCCCCCACCTCCCACCCTCAATCCTTCCCCCATTTGGCTTTGTCAGTGTGTCCTTTCTACGAGTTCCTTGATGACCTCATACAATATAAGTATATATTAATTTTGACCTGAATAACACAGTGTGGAGAAGGAAAAGTATAGAGTTTTTGTATGTAAGTGAAGTTATTATCATTTTAAAGTAAACTATTATAACCATAAGATTTTATGTAAACCCCAGGGTAACCACAAAGAAAATACCTACAGAAGTTACACAAAAGAAAACAAGAAAGGAATCAAAGTATATCAATACAAAAAAAATCAATGAAATACAAAATAAAACAGCAAGATAAAAATGAGGGCAAAAGAACTATGTGACAGAAAGTGACAAAACAGCAATTGTAAATCCTCCTCTATCAATAATTATTTTAAATGCAAATGGATTAAAATCCCCAATCAAAAGATATAGAGTGGTGACCAGATTAAAAAAAATAAGATCCAAATATATCCCATCTAAAAGAGGCTCACTTTAGATTTAAGGACACATATAGGTTGAAAGCAGAGGGACGGAGAAAGATTTTCCATGCAAATGGTAATCAAAAGAGAAATTGTATAGATAGACAAAATAAAATAAAGCTACAATTGCTAATAAAGAAAAATATCTATGATTTATTATTAAATTAAAATGCATGGTATAGAGTCACATAAATAATATGATCAAATTTGTATAAGAAGATTATATATATACATATATACATGTGTATAAAATACCTTTAAAGATAGACATGAGACAACAATGATGATTGTTTCTAGAGATTTGTACTAGACATAGTGCAAGGAGAATGACTTTGAGTTTTCATTTATACCCCAGAAATTTTCTATGTCCAGTATTTATTTCATAATGAAAAAATCTAAAAATGATTTTATCCAGTAATAAAGATTACCTTTACATCAAAAGATGAAGAAGAAAGAGGAAGAGGAGGAAGAAAAAAGAAAAAAAATTGGAGAAAAAGAACAAACAAAAATGTAACAGGTCATTGTACTCATAGCATAAGCATGTTGTACAATAATAATTTGGTTGACCAATTAAAAATTTGTGGATAAAAATAACTGAAACAAAGCAAATGTCAATGATTCAGCACATGGATGCTTTTTGTGGAATTTCTAAAAATTCCTGGCCTCTGAATATCTCTCAAATCAAACCTCTTGCAAGAATAATCAAGGAAAAAAGAAATATGGCATAAATAAACAACACAAGGAAATAATGAGCAGATTTAGCACAAATATACCACAGATTAAAAAGATAAAGAACATACAGAAACATCATAATAATACATTTAGAAAAGTATATGATATTAAATTCTTATAAGAATATAACTTAACCAACCTAAATCAAGAATAAACAGAAAGCCAGAAATGTCTGCAACCATTAAAGAAATTGAATCAGTAGTTTAAAATCTTCCTACACAAAGCCCAGATGGTTTAGCAGGCAATTTAAGGAAATTTCAAAAAAAAATAAATAAAACTAGACTATTTTCATCTTATATAAAGTCTTTCAGGGGATAGAAAAGGAGGAAATTCTTCTCTATTCATCCTATACAGGTAGTAAATCTTACTTACTAGAACAAGACAAAGACGATATAAGGAAGGAAAATTATAGGACAATCTTACTTAGTCTAAAGAAAATACCAACAAATGAAATTGGCAGTGTATGAAAAAATATATGATGATCAAGCTAAGTCAAAAATGCGAGAGTAGTTTAACATTTGAAAATACTTAAACGGAATTCAAATTATGGGGTTAAAGAGAAGAACCATGCAATCCTCTCAAATGATAAGAAAAAAGGCACTTAATAAAATTGAACACATTAAAGGATATCTACCAAAAATTCATTATTAATTATGAAAAGTTAGAAACATTCCCAGTAAAACCAGGAACAAGAAAGCATGCCCATTTTCAAAATTCCTATTGAACACTGAATTGGAAATCCTATATAGCATGGTAACAGAAAAAAGAAATAAAGGCAAAATGACTGGAAATTTAAAAAACAAAAACAAATCAACCCTTACTTGCTAATGATATGATCATCTACATAGAAAATCTACAAGAAGTTACAGACAAATTACTAGAATAAATAAGGTTTAGCAAAGTGATGGAATATGCAATCAATATATAATATAAAATTAATTGCATTTCTATAACTACACAGAAAAAGTACTTTTTGCAGAAAGAGACGTTTATGGTGGTAATAAAATACATAAGACACTCAGGAACACCCAGGAAGAAATCTACCAAAAACGCACTTGGCCTTTATGATGACCTTTATGAAATCCTGAAATAGATTAAAGAAGACTTGAATAGAACTATCCACATGTTAGAGAGTAAGGCTCAATGTAATAAAGATGCAATCTATGGATTGCATATAATTCTTTCAAGATCTCAACAAGGTATATAGAGAAAATCAACTAGCTGATTCTACAATTTATACTGAAAAGCAAAGAATGTAGTACAGTTAACACATTCCTGTAGAAGGACAAAATTAGAATTTCTGTTTATTGAAAGACTATGAAGAAAGTAAAACGCCAAGCCACAAAATGAGAAGACGCTTGCAACACATGTAACCAATGACACATTATTATCCAGAATCAATTTCTCTGCTTCTGATTATCACCTACAAATCAATAAGAAAAAAACTATATTCCATATTTACAATAAAAATGAGCAAAAAATGGATAAAAATTGCACAGAAGTGGAAATAGAAATACGAATAAACATATGAAAGATGTTCAACCTCAATAGTAATCAAGAAAAGTCAAAATGGGATACAACTTTATACCTACTAAGTTATGAAAAAAAAAATCAAAGAAGACCAAGTTTTGATGGTGACATGAAGCGGGCAGAAGTATTCTACACTGAAGATAGGAGATTAAAGTGTACAGGCATTTTTGGAAAATAATTTAGCATTACAAACATGAGCTGAATATGCCCATACACTATAACCCAGCATTTCCATTGTTAGATATATTCATGCTTGATAAACTCTTATCTCTTATCTGGATACCTGAACAAGAATGTTTATAGCAACAAGCATCCTTTAAAAGAAAACAGTTAAATTAACTGTGGTATAGTCACACGAAGATATACCATTCAGAAATAAAAATCAATATAGCTATTAAATAAACAAGTTAGATAAGTCTTATCTACATTAATACTGAGTGCAATAAGCAATCTGCAGTACAATACAATTTTTATAAATACTGAAAACAGTAGTTTTGGTGATACATATGTGATAAAATTTATTTAAAAAGAAAAAAAGCAAGGCATGATAGTACCAATTTCAGGATGTCAATCACTCCAATGGGGAGACAGCTTATGAGACAGGAGAGGAGTACAAATATGCATTTAAAAAAGTGGAAATTGACTGGCTCTTAAGTTGGGTAGTTATGCTCGTAAGTATTTATTTTATTAATGTTTCAAAACTTACTTATATCACATATATTCTTTTCCTGTTACCCAAAGGTGGGGAAGCTGCATGAGGCCTGAATAAGAACTGATTCTCTGACTGTTCCAGGAAAGAGATGCCCCGATCAGCTGACGGGGCTACTTGACTCCATCAGCAGGTTCTCGTAATGAAAGATGGGTGCGTTAGGCTTCCCTGGTTTCATGCTGCTTCTGGCAAGGTCACCAACCTTCCTTCCTCTGTTCTCATGTCTACTAACTATGTCTGATGGTAATTTAACATCCTGTGTGTGGAGAGAGACTGTGCTGGTCAGAAGAATCTCAGCTGTGCAGTTCTTATCATTCATTGTCACTTCAACTTATATACATCGGTTGCTTGTGAGTTTGATTACCGTAAGACAACATTTCTTAGGGGATCTAGGTCAATTAATGACCCAATCAATGACAAGAAGGTGTTTCTCATCACACGGAGCTAAGGGTCTGGCTTTAGCCTGTGGAACCTCCTTCAAGGTGCTGCCACACTGGCTGTCCAGCCTCCTTATACATCATGGTTTTTTAACTTTCTCAGATGGGATCCTGACATTTCTCTACAATGTGAACTTGTTCATGACCAAAGAAAATGTTTTTTTCTTATGTGAGGTAAAGGAAAAATATTTTCTTATGTTCCTATATAAAATATGTAATATCTTACATTTTGGGAAATAGATGGATACATATTTTAATTCATTTACTTTTATTGAGCACCTACCTAGCAAACTCCTTTTCTAGTCTTTGATGTTACAAGTTTCCTACTCTTCATACAATAGTTCATGTCCCGGTGGAGTGTAATGAATAAAAAGGATGCTTGCTGCACGCACACACAAAGTGTGCTCTTGGGGTAATTAGAAGAAAAAATGGCTTACTACTTTTAGAAGTGTGACAAGATTGAGATGGACTTTAAGCAACCATAAAAGAAAAAGTAACATAGTAGCATAGTAGATTAGTTGCATTAACACATATAATTATATAAATATCCAGTGTATTTTTAGGTGATCTATCTCCTTTAAAGTGAAATCAGATTGTATGATATTGTAAAATGCATACATAGAAATATGTATATGGATAGAGTAACCAGTTTAGATAAATACACACCAAATATTAATGATAATTCCTGGGTGATGGAATTATAAATTTCTAAAAAGTTTATTACTCATACTTTTCTATGCTCTCCAGATTTTTACAGTAAGTATTTACTACCTTTACGAGGAGAAAAGGTACTATGGCAGTACTTCCAATTGAAAATAATACCAGCAGTGACAATGTTCTCTGCTTATACATGAAGTTTTACTGCTGACCCACTTCTAGTCATGGTGAGGGTTTCATGGACCCATGCAGCCTCTTAGCTGGGGGGGACCTGTGATACATAGTCTCTAGATCTGTGGTAGGCCTCAGGGCAGTGAGTGCGTATTTTTGTGTTTTTACTCCTCTTCACTGTGCTTCATGGTCAGTAGGTTGACCAATTTGCTTTCTCATAGTAACAGAAAGAAGCTCTTCTGCCCACAAATTGCCTGTACCTTTGGAGAGCACGGGGCGGGCCACCCTGGCGGGGCTGATTTTCCGGAGTAGCTCTGTAAGACTGCATTAGCACTCTGCCGGTGGGCTCTGCAGCCCCGAGGGTGAAGAAAAGGTTCCAGAGCCTGAGCAAGCCAAGAGAACTTCGAAAAGCAGAAGCCACACAAGTCAGCACTTCCTATCTGACCTGGGGAACAGGAATGTCCCCCACAACAGAGGGGTTTCACCCCTGTCAGACACAAGGCCCCTTTTAATAAAAAATATTTTGTAGTACAGTAGTTTCCTCTCATCTGCAGGGGATACATCCCAAGACTCCCAGTGGGTACCTTAAATTGCAGATAGTTCCAAACCCTATATAGATTGTTTCTTTCCTATACATAAATACCTATGATAAAGTTTAATTTATAAAGTAGGCAAGTAAGAGGTTAATAATAATAACTAATAATAAACTAGAACAATTATAACAACACAGAGGCATAACTGGGAGATATTGTGGGTTCCATTCCAAATCACTGCAATAAAGTGAGTATCACAATGAAGTGAGTCATAATCTTTTTCCTGGAGGAGGGCCTTACTGTCCATCTGTAAAAAACGTAACACCTGTGAAGCACAAGAAAACAAAGCACCATAAAATGTTCAATAAACACTGTAATACAAGTTATGTGAATGTGGTCTGTCTCAAAATATCTTTTTGTACTGTACTTACCCTTCCTCTGCTGATGAGACGAGCTGATGCTGATGTGACCAGATGAAGTGAGGTGAACGACCTAGGTATTGTGGCCCAAGGTTAGGCCACTGGAAGGGTTACTTGAACACAAGAACTGGGATACTGCAACTGATAACCAAAATGGCCCCTAAGTGACTAACGGGTGGGTGCAGGGAGTATTCACAACGTGGAGATGCTGAATGATTCACATCCTGGGCAGGGCAGAACAGGCCTCTTGCGATTTCATCACGCTACTCAGAGCAGCATGCAATTTAGAACTAATGAATTGTTTATTTCTGGAATTTTCCACTTAATATTTTCAAACTGCAGTGGGGACTGTAGGTAACAGAAACCGTAGAAAGAGAACCAGGATAAGGGGTGTCTACCATGTAGTCTTTACTAAAGTGAAATAAAATTCACAGGTATACAAGTTACTACATGCATGCTTTTAAAAAATTAACATCTTGCCTTAAGTAAAATATAAAAAGAACCGAAGAAAGTAATTTACATAATATCCATATATATCATTATGTATAAGCTTGGACGTAGTGATGGCATAGTCAAATTACCCATAGAATCACTGGCATAGAAGCACTAGTTATAAATAGAGACCAATAAAGGCATGTTGGTCTAGGACTTAAATGCCACAGTGATGCTATTTTCCAAAGTATTTCACTCTCAATTTATATAGTGGTTGTAGTCCTGGAAAATTCAATGTATATTAAAAATATGAACGGAAAAAAAACCCAGAAACGTGTTTGGAGGAATTTATATGTAAAATGTCGTTAGGCTTTGGGTTCAGAATCATAAAGACTCTTCACCAACATGAACGCCCATCAAAACACTTGTAAATTGTATGGGACACAGGTCAATTCTTAATTGTGTGAGACTGCCCCCTGCACTGCAGCTTGTCTAACATCCCAGCCCCTTCGTCCACCCTCCCAATCATGTTGACAATAGAATACTCATTCTCCTACAAAGTTCCCAAGCCCCTGGGGGCAGTACTGGTCTACCATCTTTCAGTCAGTGCTGTCTTAGAGATGGGGCCAGATTGGGTTTTCCCTTCCCTCCAGCCGTGTGTTTATATGGGTTGATCATGTTCATTTAAAAGGCTCAGCATGCAATTGGCATTTTCTTTCAATATTTGAAATACACAAAACTTGTACTCCAAAATTTCATTTCTAGGAATTTCTCCTTTAATTCACTCAGCCAATTATATTTGCAAGCATGTATCAAAGGATAATATCACACCTAACAGCAAATACTTCCAGCTAAAGAGCTGGAAGATGAGGTGTGGCTTGACTTTTTACTTTCTAACACACAGTTTTTAATTATACTGAGCATGTTTAACTTTTATTAAAACAGTTTTTAAATTCTATTTTTACTCAAAAATAATTATAAAGGATGAGAACACAAAGATCAATTTCAGTATTGAAACCATGGTTTGCTTCACTGACCTAATCAATTGAGCACATTAGCCCCAACATATTATTGTTAAATCAGTAAAAGACGTTACCTTGACATTGTATTATCTTCGAATCATTTTTTAATCAAATAAAATTAAATATCCACAATTTTTCTCAGTGTGCTCCAACTTTCAGGGTTATTCCTAGACCTGTTTGTTTCTCTGATGTCTTTTAGAGCCTTTAGACTTAGAGGCGGCCCTTGCAGAAGTCCCCA
Organism: Mormoops blainvillei; assembly: GCA_004026545.1. Lineage (NCBI taxonomy): Eukaryota > Metazoa > Chordata > Mammalia > Chiroptera > Mormoopidae > Mormoops > Mormoops blainvillei. The sequence goes on from PVJD01000962.1 coordinate 200,104, forward strand.
GGAATTCTCCAAAGTCAGATCCTTGGGGCTGCCTGAGAAGGCTGGCCACTATTATTGCTTCGTATTAGGCCAAGTGTCAGATCACAAATTTCACATATTACCTCAAGTTTCTCAGTTTTAGTATTTAAGAGATTCCTAGAGGTATAAATATTCTTGAGAAATGTTTCTTATTTTCTACTTTCTTCCTGTTTCTTTTTCCCTTCAGTTGAGTTTGCCTTTCTGATATCGACTGCCCATCCATCCACTCGCCCACCCAATGGGCTCCTTGTTAACAGAAACACCCATTGAAGGGAGAAAGCCCTAGAGAAGGCGTAAGGAATGCTTCCTCTAGAAGAGCAATTTTCAACCTTCTTTATCTCATGGCGCACGTACACTAATCACTAAATTTCTGCAGCACCCCAAAAAGTATATATTTATAATTTTTTTATTGCCAACCTAACAAAAAATAGGTATAACTTTTATTCATTCACACCGTCCGGCTATTGTTGTGTTAGCTGTTGTTGTTTTTGTTTTATGTGACAATTTAAGAGAAAAGAGGTCAGTGCCTCTGACTAAATAGTCAGGTATTGCATGTTTTAAAAATTTTTGTGGCATACTGGTTGAAAACCACTGCTCTAGAAGGTGACAGAGGAGAGAATATTTCAGAGTACTGGAAGCATTGGTCTTGACATTAGGACTCTCCTCACAATAGATCATGATAGAAAACTTAAGAACTGAAGTGTTTTTTTTAAATGACATTTACCGATGGTTTATTTTCCCCATGTGTTCTTTAGTAACTTTGATACTATAAAATTGTCACATGACTTCTTTTTATGAACTTTTGTACTGAGTTGATACATGAGATCATATCTGGCAAGTTATCAACAACTTCTAAATGAATTTGTTGTGCGGGATTTCTAGAATTACAGGTGTTCTTCTGATACCTGCAAACCACACCCTACATAGAGAAGATGTTACCCTTATTTTACTCAGCACCTACTATAGGGAGAATGAGCAGAACAATGAAAATACCTTATGTAATTTGATACAACTGAGAATACATTGGACCACCACATCAGATAAATTATAAATGGTAATAAAATCTTTCACTGAAATTTTCTTGAAGCTTTTTTTCAATGTATTTTTACCCTTATTATCTCATTAGACAGTCTCAAAGACTGTGTAAAAGAAGTCAGACAGATTAGTGTTATTCCCATCTCACAGAATAGAAAAGTGGGGTCTGGAAACGCTCAGTGATCACTTTGCTCATCAGTGCCACAGCTGGGAATTTAATACCTATATTCACCAGACATTCTGCTTCTAAACTTCACCTCATCCTATCTAAATCAATAGCTATTTAAACAAAAATTAGAGAAAACAATACACTTTCAATTCTTCAATGCTGTTGAAACAATAAAGTCTGAGTTATACCTGGTTTCTTTAACATGTTTTGGATAAAACAGACAAGACAACAGACGCATAAACTAACCATACACCCCGTTGGTTTTTGTCAATTCTCATTTTTACTGGCAGCTGCATTTCAAGGAAAAGCTAGTGAACTGCGGGGAGTAGATAATGGGGACTTACTTCTCAAGGACTCAGAACATCCAGACCACTGTCTAAAGCAGATAATCGACGGCAGCTGTTTAGAATGGGAGCGACAGCAAAAAAGGCACAGCTGAGCCCCCAAGAAACCCTCAAAAGGTGAGCACTTCATTTATGGATCAGCTGCCCACCCTCTGGTTTGAGAATTAAAGAGCCCCCGGTCATACTGCAGTCCTCTCCAGACGGTGGGCACGGATGCAGCCACAGGACGGCAGCAGCGGTGGGAGAAATAAAAACAGCTATCCTTTATTGAGAGCCCAAGTTCCAGGCACCAGGCTGAGAGCTTTGTTTATTATTTCATTGCATCCTCGTAACCCAAGATAGATGGTCATTTCTTTTTCCTTTTTAAGTTCCCTTCTGAAGTTGAAAAAAACCTTGAAGGACGCTAGGAAGAGAGTTTACTCAGAAGGCCAGCCAAGAGACCACTGCAGAAGGACACATCTCTTAGTGCTATTTTGCTCTTACTGGCCGTATTTTCACATCACAATACTGCTGCTGCTTGCCCTATTTTTAAAAAAATGAAATATTTAGACATATAATTTTGTAGCCTTTTTAACTACAGAATTTTGATGATTAGTTTGCAAGAGTTTAATCAAGAGGGAACAAAAGCTATATTAACCTGTTTCCTCACTCTCCTTATTTGCACTGTGTGCTTGTTTATTATCGGTGAGAGCATGCTCCTCATATGGTTTGAAATGAAAGGATGATCCATCTCCTCATTACCAATCCTCTGCTTGGTGATGAGAAACAAAACAAAACATAGGAACAAAGGAAAAATGCGTTCTGTCATTTCTCAGCCTTCCTTGCTGCTGCTCAGCTGGGACGTTAAAGAGTGGGGTTTAATGAAAGAAGGTGAGAAGGTGAAAAAAAAAAAAGCCCTAATGAGCATGTGTTTAGTTATAAGGAAAGATCACTGAGAAGCGGCTGTGATTTTCTTTGTGCCCAACATAACAGTGTCCCCTAGGTCAAAGAAGCCCATCATCCTCCCTTCCTCACCCGTTCTTTCCCTACCCTGGCAAACAGCTTCTCTACCTAAAACAGATTTCATGAAGTTTAATTTCTGACGATGGGGTGAAAACCATGTCATTTCCCACCAGTAGCGTACAGCTCTGGAGACACGTGCAGACGTGGTGCAGGAGGCTTCTTAGGTTGCTTGCATCACTGGTAGAGCATCTCATGAGCAGGCATCCAGATCTCAAGCTCAGGATGCCAGAGCCCCAGCCCGGACCGCAGGCTTGCTGGCGCTTACCCTTTAGGCTGGGCATGAAGAAGCAAATTCCCATCTAGCAATACAGAGCCACTGGAAAACAAAATGCTTCAATGCCTCAAAGGAGAGTCAATAATAGCTGTCAAAACTCTAAAGCAATGCTCTGAATTAGAATGAAATTGCGTAGTCATAATATCATTCTGAAAATGTCTTTAATCAGTGAGCGTTCCAGACCTGTGCTGTGAGCATCACACCTAAAATACCAAATAAAAGATGACAGCCAAACTCAGAAAGAACTCTCAAACCTCTGAGAGTGATGTTTTTGGTCCATCAGTTCCCAAACCAGGAAATCATTGCTCATCATTCCCAACAGACCACTCCTCTAAGGAGTGGGAGAGAGGCATGACCAACCATATCGAGTGGAAAAAAAAAAGAAGAAGAAGAAGAAGAAGTCTTAAAGTACAGCTCCTTTTGAATCAACAGCTATCTCAGGGAAGCAGGACATGCTTCTCTAATGTCTATGTCCAGTGTAACTGTTAACACTTTGGCAGGAATAAAGATCTTTCTTTGAAGTTGAAATATGCAGCCTTCACTGTGTTCTCATCCTCTACATTTCACTGAGTGAATAACCTAAATTACACAGAACAGCAGTAAATTGGCTCATCAGAGATAGCCCTGTTCTAATTTTAAAAGGATGAAGAACTAAAGAACCAGACAGCCTCATAGGCAGCAGTTCAGACACTAGTGAAGTCCCTTAAGGGGCTGCCACAGTCTTTCCCCAGAAGGTTATGAGTTCAAATTCAACCTAGGTTTGTGGTGACTAAGGACCATTTAATGTCTTGTGTTAAATCTTTGTGTGCCTCCAACATAATGTTCCTAATAGGGATGCTGACAGCTTGCATTTGTTATTCTTGCTGACTCTCTTAGGAGTACAGTGGAAGGCTAACCACATGTGGAAACTAAATCATTCCCTGCCATATAAAGATGGTCCTTACAAATGTAAACTCTGAGGCACAAAGAACATCTTGCTTTCACGCCGTCTATTGTCTGCCCCCCTTTCATCTCTGAGAAAAAAGTATAGCAGCTCTTTGACTGGCAGCCTACCACCCCGATGAGCTCAGGACAGACTTTAAATTTTAAAGACCTACAAGCATGTCCACAAGAACATTTTCTGAACAACATAATAACTCTCTCAGTTTCCACAAAGCATTCACTCGTGGTAATAAAATGCCAGGTCACAAGTCAAATTTTGACTCCATTACAGAGCATTATCTTTGAATTCTAAATGGAAAGGCAGTACAATTCACAAGCTGTCGGGTTCCAGCCTTACCCCTGAACGACAACAGAATAATAGGCTAAACAGCTATAGCTGCTGCAGTCACTACTTGATTAGATTCTTAATGACTTGGCTCTCTCCACAGGTCCCTTCAGCCAGTCATTCAACAAATAGACTTCTAAAAATTTGGATTCTAGGATTCTGTTTGGAATTTCATAGAATTCAGTGAAGAAACCCACCATCAATCAAAAGAGATTTGGGATGACTTAGAGACACTTAAGGTAATTAGAGTACTCCTCTTTATGAAAAAGTAAAAGTTGATGTGGTTGAGTTGACACAGGAAGTTTCCATGGAGTTCCTTCTAAGGCCGTAAATGGTTCCCCGCTTCAGATTTGATGTTGACTACCAAAGGATAACTTGATGAGTGGGAGAATGCCCTATAAGGGGCACCCCAGGATGTGTCAGTGTTGTGTATTTGAGCAGTGCTAAACACATTGGCCACCCCAAGAGCACAGATCACCTGGCTATGGGAGAGGGTGGAAGCACCCATGTGAAATCCTGTTGCTTGAAAGCCCTCCAGAAGCCCAGCTTCCTAGCTTTTTGTGTTGTCTGGAAGATGTCCTCATCACAGACAGGAGAACTCCCTAGATCCTTGCTTTTAATTACTAGCAATCACTTGAACCTGTGCTACCAGGAAGCTGAAAGACTTGGAAATTATTTCTTGTCCTCACCATATCACTTGGAGAATTAGAGTCTGGAAAGTCACAAGGAGGGCATAACTTTGGGAATACTTCCTCCTACCAAGGGTGAGATGAAGGTAAAATCTAACCATGATCCCTAAAAGAAAAAAAGGCTCTTACACCCCGCCCCCCTTTACAAATCTCCAGATGCAGCTGTCTTGGCAGTGGAGGTGAGCTGAATCTGCCTGAGGCTGAGGCTCCGGGTTTAATGCCCGGCTCTCATCCCACATCTACCCACCTACCTATCAATCATTCCTCCATCTATTGATGGGTCCATCGGATCTCTATTTATAATCTATTTCATCTGCCTACCTAGTAGAAATTGATCATTTCAGCTGTGGACACAATCTCAAATGGTCATTTCCCTGTCAGGGAAATGGGAAATAATACAATACGTTTTATAACCTAAAGCAGTCTGGGGGATCTTCAAAAGACTGAAGCCGTATTCTGCCCGAAAGCCGTTCTAGACTTGGTCTAATGTTTCCAAAAGGCACTTACAGTCCTCTCTCCTTCAGGCCTCTGTACCCACCAATCTTGGGCTTCCTCCCCACTGATTTTCTTCCCTTCCATGAGACGTTCGCTTTTCCGGATTCTCAGTATGTAGTTCAATCATGGGAACCGGATCTGTTACAATTGCTGTTGGGCTCTGGGCTTGGGCAGGAGGAGAGTGCAGGCGGGAATTAGATGGGGTGCGGGATGAGGACTGGGGCAGACTTTGCCAGATCCCTGGCGAGGTGTCATAAAATGAACGCCGAGGCGGCCACGGAGAGGAGACTTGGGAACCGAACCAAGTGCCTTCCGCGTGGCTGTTGGGGTCAGAGTGATGTGGCTTCAGCAGGTAGAAACCGTGCAGTCCTCCCTCAACCCAACTCTTGAGAGATAAAGATGTCTAAATAACCACGACCGTCGCCGTCACAACCCTGCCCAGGCCTAGGGAGACGGGAGGGGGCACCTTTTCTGCTGAAACTGCGGCTGGGGCTTGTTTGTAGATTCGCAATTCACCATGATAAATGTAAAGACCAATTAAGGTTTGATCCGTGCACCAGGGAGGCATACGGCGGCTGATAGTGGAACCAATTAACGAGCATGTCCCCTAATTCCTGCGGCGGCCGCCGGGCGCACCGTGGATGCCCAGGGGCCTGTGGCGGCTGCCCGGGAGCTCCGCGTCCCCCGCCGGGCCCCGGAGGCAGGTGTCCTCCCTGGAGGCAGGTGTCCTCCTCCAGCGAGAAGGTGCGAGGAGCGGGGCCGCGGGGTGGCTGGGGAGGGCCGCACCGGGCAGGGAGCCTCAGAGCTAGCCGCCTACGGAGCCCAACTGTTTGCTGCCGGGGCCGGGCGAGTGGGGGCGCGCACGAGTGGTCCGTGCCGGGCGGGGACTGCAATTGGAAGGCGCCCGGCGCGAAGCCAGGCGGTGCCCCGAGGGCGGAGGACAGGTGGCCGCGCGGCCGCCGCCAGGTAGCAAACGGCTCTCGAGCGGCGCGGCGCGGTCTCAAGGTTTCTCCTGCCCCTGGCCGGGTTTGCTTCTACCCGCAGCGGGGGCGGCCTGACGTAGGTGGAGTGGAGCTCGAGGCAACACCCCGGGGCCCGGGGCACTTCGGCCTCTCCTCTCGCGCTCGCCTTTGCTTGCCGGCTCAGTCCGCTGCCCCAGACATGACCCCCGCGCAAGGTGTTGGTGTTGCGCGCAGCCTGGGCGCGCGTGATTAATGGCCCCAAGGTCGGGGGCGGTGCAGACACTAGACTCTCCTTGGCTCTGCCAGGATGTGAGGGTATCTGGGAGGAGAGGCAGGTCATGGCACTGGGGGCCCCCGGGACCGCGGCCGCGGAAGAGGAAGAGAAGTAGGTGACGCGGGTCGGAAAGGATCGCTCCCTCTGGCCCCGGGGCGGGATCCGCGACTAGTCCCCCGCGTCAGCAAAGTTTGGAGCCACTGGCGCCTCGCTGCGCGGGTCCCTCCCCACGCAGTTCCTCGGCGGGGTCTATGCCTCCGTCGCTGCCGGGGCAGGACAAAGGCTCATTAACACGTGATGGGACCGCGCCTCATAAATGGGACTGGAACGAGAGGGAGCCAGAGACGGAGCGCGAGCGGAGGGAGAGGCAGGGACCGCGCGAGCTGGGCGAGGCGACAGGCACCCGGACTGGCGGAGACGTGCGGCCCCACGCCGGGCCAGGCGGGGCGAGCAGGAGGAACCAGTGAAGAGCCCGGGGAAGGGGCGAGGCTCGCGGGCGGAGGGGGCGCCAGTCCCGACACTTGTCGCTGGCGGGCGCTGCAGGCAGGGAACGCCGGCTCGCGGGTAGCGCAGACCGACTGACTTACTGACCGACGGACTGAGGCATATCCCGCTCCACCCCACCCCGTCCGCATCCCAGCGCCGCCGCCGCCTCCCTCCCGTTACTCCCGCGGCCACCCCTTCCTTCTCCACTTCTTTTCCGCCTCCGCCTCTTGTAGGCTCCCTCGGCGCCAGTGCCTTCCCCTGGCCCGGGCGGGGCGCCTCCGCTCCCTGCAGATCTCTCGGCAGAGTCAAGGGGGACGTTCCGTTCTAGCAGAGAAGCAGCCTCTGCGCTGGGCGAGAGGTGCCCAGGGAGCTTCCCATCCAAGGACCAGGGCATGCGAAGGGTAAGACCTGGCAGACTTGCGTTTGAAAATACTTTTTCCGCCTCTCTTCTCCTTGGGTACTGACCAGTGCGGTCCCCAAGTGCCCATCGTGGAGTTCTTATTCTGTGTGAGCGAATCGTGCGTTGGTGTTTACTTAGCTATGTAGCTCCAGCCTGTTAACCGTGGTCTGTGCCACTTCTGGAGGTTTCTGCCGTTTACTAGTTACTGAATGTGTGTGCACCTGGCCCTCTGTATGCACTCACGGATGTCTGTTTGTGGAAAATGTGTAATTGTGCCTGTTTCAAAAACAGTTAGTGCTTAATGTCTATAAACCATATCAGCAGCTAAGTCTTCCCAGAGAAATACATAGATCTCTGCACCAAACCTAGGAACAGTCTAAAGTAAATTATCAAATGTCCTATAAAGAAATGTATGTCAAATAATAAACTTTTGATATAGAAAAATATAGCTACAGGAAACACTCTTCTTTGAAGAAAAATAAATGGGCACGTAACTAATATCTAAATTTGAATGGTGATAGAACCATTAATTCGGAAGTGGCCATTAGCTGAGAAAAGTTGATGTGTTTTTAAAAAAACATTTCTTGCTAAGGCTCAAAACCATAAATGGATCACCTCCTGAATGCAAATAGGTTTGCTGTGGTAGATGTGAGGAACTGTCATTTGGTCATTTGAAAGTTTAAAAGCAACATGCATGTTTCTAATTTAGTTCTAACTTGAACAGATGAGGAAAATTTAGTCACCTATTAATCACTTTGTCTCTCACCTTTTTTTCCCCCTTAAAAAGTGTTATTCTTGCCTTTGTTGTTGCTTTCTTGATATATTAGGCATCCTCTGGCATTTAATCCAGTAAGAGATTAGAATAGATTTATTGGTTTTAAAGGTGTTGAAAGATATTTCTGTGGGTCCCATAAGTTCTTATTTTTATTATCAAGTTACTATCCTTTGAACAATGGAGGATGTGCAATTTCTTAGCGGAAACTGAGTGGACATTGACTATCAGTGGGACGACCACTGCCATCAATCTATTTTGCAGAATATTGAGAAGCTCAGAGCAACCAACCTTTAAGGTTCCCTTAGGGCTTTATCTGATTTAAAGTGTTGCTTTTCTAATCCCACCCTGCTGACAGTTTGCAAGGGAAGATAGACTGATTGATTTTTCTTGGTCCCCGTTTTTCCTGGTACTCCTTTCCCCTCCCCCGCTAGTCTAACTCAGTTTAGAGCAATTTTATCAAAAATAAAAGTCCATGTATAGTTTCTTAAGTGAGACAAATTATTTTCTGATTATATCCATACATGAACCCCCCTACACACCCCCAGAATTGTAAACGTAGCATACTGCTGGCAGTTATTTGTAGGTACAACAGCAGTTACCCGTAGTTGGGCAGGAGGCTTGAGGATGGACATGTTTTTTAAAAAAACTAATTCATTTTAGGTTGTCAAAAGAACTTACTATAAAAGGACTCTTTTTGTTCCAAAGATGTCTTCACTCCAGGCGAGGAGCAGCCTTGGCTGAGGTATGTATCAAGTGTCTGATAGGAAGAAGTCTCATTGTGTTCCTAAGTCTCCACAGGGGTAAAATGATGCCACAGGGGAAATGCTCGGTCCTGACCCTTTAAAAATAAAATGACTATGCTTGTTGTTAGGAAGGCAAATCAGATCTCTCATGCTCAGTTTTAATAGACAGCATGAGTAAACGTGCATACAAAAAGAATGTTATGTCTAGTCCTTTCAATAAGCCATAGGTGATAGTATTTAATCTGGTGTGTGAAGTTTTCCATTCTGGTGAAAATGTGATCTCACATTGGAGTAGTGCTTGGCTTTGTTTGTTATCCACTGTTTTCTGTCTTTTCCTGTTACCCTTTTCCCAGTGGACTGCATGCCTCCCTGTCTCGCCTGTGAGGTCGTTCTTCTCTAATAAGCCTGGCTGCAGGATCAGTGTGTTCTTTTTGGCATTTCAAAATGTTAAAATAGTGAAATTGTTAAATGCTACCAAGATGAAACTGCTGGGAATGAAATTCCCCAGAAGAACCACTATATTTGTGGCATATTTCAGTCTATTTCAAAAGAAAACCCCTTGGACTGGTTTACCTGTCTTCTCAAGAAAGCAGCAGCCCCCTTGATTAGTGTTGATAAGTGTTTAGTATGCGGTGTCAGCTTATTAATTACTAAGGCAAAGCCTGAACAACTCTTTCAAAACAATGTATGGCATCCTTCTCTGCTTTGACCCAGAATTAACATTAACCATCAGGAAATTTAGACAGGCTTCTTGGTTGTCTTGCATATTAGTGTTAGGGATTAGCATTGAAATACTTTGCTGTATAAGAATAAACTATTATGAAATGGAACTCCTAACAGCAGTTTACAGTTCACCACGCTTACCAAATGTTTCTTCCCAGAAAACAGTTGGTCTAATAAGGAAGGGGATTATTTCTTATAATTAGCTCTCCAGGAATGCTGCAAGAAAAAAAAAAAGTAATAAATTGAATTTGGAAATCCCTAACAACACATGATGAATAAAATGAGATTTGGTTATAGCATCTTGAATTTGGCCACTAAGCTGGAGCCTGTCCTTCAGGTCGCGGCCTGTAATGTTCTTCTAGGGGGTAATTATGTTAGCTCAGTTGCATGAAGAGCACAGATGAGAGCTTTCATTCCTGCAAAAAAGGATGCCGTGTCTCCACCAGTGTAAGTCTGTCTCTTCTATTTTTGTATTCATCATTTTCTAATTGAACCAACAAATTAGATGAAACCAGCGTTTGGGTTTAAATTATTTATAATGCTGTTTTTGACTCTGAAACAGCCTGACCCAGCAGTGTTTGGAAACTGTGCTGGGACCAGGTTTATACATTGCATGTCTACATTTTGAGGGACCACAAGCTCTGCTGATTTTTCTTTTCTTGACTGAAAATTGGTAAAGAAGTTAAAGAATAAGAAGAAATCAAAACTAATCAATGTACTTTATTTTGGCAGAATTTTAACTTCATATTTCCGCCTCCCTCCCGAATTTCCAGCTCTTTCCTAATCCTGATCTATAATAACTACCTTTGTAATTACATGAATGCTGTTTTTGAGGGGTGGGGAGATTTAACACTTTGCCACTGAATTGCTATTAAATGTTTTGATAACCATTTAATTAGATCAGATTAACTTTATAACATACTGTAGATCAACTCAGATTTCTCTCAGATATATTCTGGACTAAAAGAAGCAATAAATATCATTCAGAATATATGCCGTCAAATTATATGCTGCATAATTTTAGGTGAGTGGATATATAAACACACTTTTCTACATAGGTGCGAACAAACTTTTTTGTAGATGTATATCATGACCAAAAGAAAATTAGACATCTTGCCTTTATATATCTGAACATATTTGAACATATAATTTAGGTTTTAAATAAATATTATAGATTTGGGGGAGTGTCCAAATTTAGGGAAGCTGTACAGATGGACACTAAAGACTCAAGACAAAAGGACGTATCCACCTTGAATCAAAACAAGGAGGTTTTTATTTTCCACCATAGTGAAACAGTGTTTCAGTCCCATGTGTTCTAAGGATCTTGCAAAGATGCCAGGATGGGCATACCCACATTTGATCATAGTTTTATCATAAACACTAATTAATGGGTTTAACGCAGTTTTCACCAACCTTGCTAATTGTCTATTTGGGGGAAGAAAGTTGAAGGAAATTTAAAAGAAAATATACAAAGTTAGTATGACATCACAAAAATGCGTATTAACATAGTAATATTTGTTACATATGACAAATTATAATGCTATCACAAGTAAGTTACAGCTATAGGAAATTTGTGAGCCCTGAAAAAGGGAGGGTTATGTTCAGTGGTTTTCCAGTGCCTCTCTCTCTCGGTCCTATTCAAATGGTTTGATGTTAGATGAACGTCTGTCTCAAACAGGGCCGCATGGATAATTGGTAAGTTAGGACATATATCAACAATAATAGGTCAAAACTTTTATATGAAGTAATCATTGTGAACCTCTAGTTCATAACATAAAATGTTTGCCAAAAAAAAGTTTTCCTGGGTCATATTTCTTCAACGAATAAGGCACCTCATAAAAAATAAAGTATTACATTTTATCCTAATAGTTTTTTCTAGGACAGTTGCAACTGCAAATATATTTTTGACCTCGTTTTCACTGATATTTTGCATATAGACTATTAATGTATAATTTTGGGATATCCTCTAATTTAAAAGTGTCATTTGGACAGGTTAATTGCCGAACTTAGTGACCATGGAATTCTTGAAGTTCATCATTATGTTTATACAGGTTTTTGAGGGAAGGACTGTTTGCTCACCAAGCCCGAGCAGCTGGCCCCGGCAGAGCCCCCGTAGCCGTCCCAGGGCTCAGTGGATTCTGTTTCACCCCAGCTGGTGGAATTTTCACACCTGCACTTTAGGAAAGCTTTCGAAGCTTTTCTTTCTCTCTTTCTTTTGTTTTCTTTTGTTTTTGAGTGTGTAAGTTGAGATTGATTAGGTAGGCATCAATGTTTTTTAGCTAACTCTTGTTTCTTAGCTACTTCCTTTTTAACCCGCTGTGCTATAGCATTATATTCTGTAGTTTTTAATAAGGTTCCTAAAGTAGATTTTGTACTTTTTGAATGCAACAAGGGATGTAAGTTCCTTTTTTTCCTAAACACAGATGGCAAATCATTTTGCCCTAAGTGTATAATGTTTTATCTAATGTCTTATTTTTCTACTCTAATTTAGATTCATAATTGTTTTGAGTTTGTGTCTGTTAACTAGAAATTTGGTATCTTTTTGGCTTGACTCCTTACCACCAATATCAACTCTGAATAGCATTTTTAATTGTTTTTTTAACTTCAGGCAATAAAGTGCAGTATAGCTACCTAAATTTGACAGTGTAATATCTATTTTTTAATTCCTATTAGCAAATCCCATGCTATTGCTTTTTAAAGAAAAGCAGAGGCATTTTTCAAAGATGTGCCAGGCAATCTGTTGTGGTAGTCGGATATACTGGCAAACACTTTCACAAACTGTGTATGTCAGTAGTATATTTAAATGTAAATAAAATAACATGCAATTGGGAAATAATATTTGTCAAAGTTTATGTTTAAACAGGAGGGTTCCCCTCTTTTCTTCATCCATTATTTTAGACCATATATTTTGAGATGAAAATTGGAATCAGTATGAGTTCTATGAATTGTTATGAAGAGTTTCATATTTAAATTGGTGATAAATTCCATTATGCTTCTTAAAAAAACAAATTTCTACTTTCGCATTTGGACATTCATACTAGAAAATTTTATAACATTGTTTTCTGTTGGTCAAGAGGCTAAAAACGACATTTTTAATACAGCAGGTGAACCAACATCATAGATGATATGCCTTTGTCACTCTTGCTTGCTTTTAACTGAGCTATGTTTAAAAATAAATCAGCTTGACTTATTCTTTACAAGAGAGACTTAATTCAGTGCCATTCTGATCTGTGTATTTTGGCTTATTCCCATGTGGATTGTTAGATGGACCAGATTTCCAACTGATTTTAATGCACTGCTACCAGAATTTGTAAATGTTTTCTCCAACTTTTATGTAAGTTGTGGTGAGCAAGCCATACACATGTGGAGAAAAAGAAAAACTAAACAACTTTGCACTTAACCAAAGTACACAAAAGGTTGTGTAAAGAATTCTGTATCTTCGCATATGTGGACATTTAACTTTGGAAAATGTACAGCTACTATTGGAAATCATATCTAAGTACTCAAATTAAAAAACTAAAGAAATCTTTGAATGATTTCAGCCCTCAGTTAAGGAAACTAATTATGAGTAATCTATGATCCATTTTTTTATTGATAAAATAATCAGAGAGGGGACAGTCTACCTAAGTCATATATTTTAGTGATTTTCCATATATTTCTATATGCTTATAACTTTTAGGTATAAGATTCTTGCCATCTATAAGCAGTGTAAATTGCATAATTACCAGGGTAGAGTTCTATAAGATAATGTATAGTAGATCTGCATTACTTGAGCCTAGTGCAAAATTTCTATTTTAGTTTGTTGTTTTCTGGTCTTATCTCCTGTGGTACATTATTTTATGGTTCTGGGAGAAGAAGTACAGAAACAGAAACATCTCCATCTTAAAAAAAAACAGCTGGGATGCTAACTACTTTTACTTTTTTCCTGTTCTTTTATGTGCAGTAACCATGGGTTCCCTCACAGTGATGTTGAAAGAAATGGCTTGCAGTCCTATGAAACTTTATATAGACATTGCCATAGAATTAGGAGAAAATGGCGTGGAGTTCTTAATTTATGTCTGCATACCGGGTACTTACATGTTATATCTTGAAGCCATTTCTCTTTGCTGGAGAAGATATATAACAGTAAGTTTCCTGAAACAGTGCAGAGAAACCCTGAATTGTAGGCTAAGTTCCCTACTTCTGTTTATTTTCAGGTTACACTACATTATTTTATTCCAGTCAAAAAAAAAATGCCATGGATTTAAAGATCTGTGAGATTATTGTGGCCTTGTAGTATACTTTGATATCAGGTAGTATGATTCCTCCAACTTTGCTATTCTGTTTCAAGATTGCTGTAGCTATTGGGGGTCTTTTGCAGCTCCTATACTACATGGCCACAGTAATCAAAACAGCATGGTACTGGCATAAAAGCAGACGTATAAATCAATGAAACAGAATAGAGAGCTCAGAAATAAACCCACACCTTTATGGTCAATTAATATTTGAGAAAGGAGGCAAGAACATACAATGGGGTAAAGACAGTCTATTCAATAAATGATGTTGGGAAAATTGGACCGATATGTGCAAAAAAAAAAAAAGAAACTAGACCACCTTCTTACACCATACACAAGAATGAACTCAAAAATGAATTAAAGACTTAAGTGTTAGACTTGAAACCATAAAAATCCTAGACAAAAACATAGTAAAATCTTGGACATTTCTTGTAACAATATTTTTTATGATATATCTCCTCAGCTGAGGGAAACAAAATAAAAAATAAGCAAATGAAACTACATTAAACTAAAAAATTTTGCACAGCAAAGGAAACCATCCACAAAATTATAAGACAACCCATTGAGTGGGAGAACATATTCATCAAGATACATCTGATAAGGAGTTACTATCCAAAATATATAAAGAACTTACAAAATTCAACACCAAAAAAACTAACAATCCAATTAAAAAATGGACAAAGGACCTGAATAGACACTTCTCTAAGAGGACATACAGATGGCCAATAAGACATATGAAAAGATGCTTAATGTCACTAATCATCAGAGAAATGCAAATTAAAACCACATTGAGATATCACCTCACTTCTGTCAGAATGGCTATCATCAATAAATCAACAAACAAGTGTTGGCAAGAGTGTGGAGAAAAGGGAATCATGCACTCTTGGGAATGCAGATTGGTTCAGCCACTGTGGAAAGCAGTATGGAGATACCTCAGAAATTAAAGATGGAACTGCCTTATATGACCCAGCGATTCCACTTCTGAGAATATATCCAAAGAAACCAGAAACACTAATTCTAAATATTGTAAACACCCCTGTGTTCATTACAACATTATTTGCTATACTATAGCCAAGATTTGGAAGCAACCCAAGTGCTCTTCAGTAGATGAGTGGATAAAAAAGCTGTGGTACATTTACACAGTGTAATACTACTAGGCTGTAAAAAAAGAAGGAAATCTCATTCTTTGGGATATGGATGTACCTAGAGGGTATTATGCAAAGTGAAATAAGCCAGTCAGGGAAGGACAAGTACCATATGATTTCACCTGGTACATGTGGAATCTAATGAACAAATTAAACTAAGAAAACAGTAACAAACTCATAGACACTGAGAACAGACAGAACTGTCAGAAGGGAGGGGGTTGGGAGGCTGGGTGAAAAAGTGAAGGGATTAAGAAAAAGCTAATATAGGCACAGACAACAGCATGGTGATTACCAGAAGGAAAGGGGATCCGAAGGTAGGTAGAAGAGGGTAAAGGGGGGAAATAAACGGTGATGGAAGAACACTTGACTTGGGGTTGTGATCACAGTACAAGACACAGATGATGTATTATGGAATTGTATACCTGAAACCTATATAATTTTATTAACTAAGGTCACCCCAATAAATTTTTTAAAAATCTGTGAGAGACTACTTTATCATGAGCAGGCCCCCTTAGCAATCTGCTTCAATGATCTAAAAACCTATACTCAAAAGTCTTTCTTGCTGTCTAACCTCAATTCTTCTTAAAAGTTCATTCTATTCCCTCCCTACCCCCTTCCCCCAATCTTTAACAATGGTTCTTAAACTTCAGAGTGTGCTAGCACCTCCTGGAGGCCTTGGTAAAATACTGATGCGCCCCAGCCCTAGAGGTGCTGTTTCTGTAGGTTTAAGGTGCAACCTGAGAATCCGCATTTCTCAAGTGAGGCTGAAGTTGCCGGAGACGACTCGACTGTCTGAGAGTTGCTGGCTGTAAAATAAGCCCACACGCACTGAACAACCGTTGTGGGACTGCTCAAACTATTTTCGTGCTCTGGAATTTCCCAACTTCTTCTCACCTGTCTTATTTCCTGATTTGTTACCTTCATGTTATTTTTTCTGAATGCTTTCAGTTACTCAGCTCCATACAAAATTAGATAATGGCATTACGCAAACCCTAAGAAGGATTTGACCTTGAATAAGTACAATAGAACTACTTCATGGTTTCAATGGCATAAAAATTCTGTACTTGCATCCAATTTGCATACTTCTTAATCATAACCATATTTACAAAGCATGTCTTGCATCTTTACTGAAACCTAGTTCTCCAAGTTCTGTTTGTACATAATTATTTGCATCTTGAAAGCGTATTTCTGTTTGTATCTTTTATTGTTAGTACACACTGAAAAATTTTTATTTAATGTTTCAGCTTCAGTAGGTGATACATAAGTACCTAGTTTTAAAAGTCATGTCTGAACAGAGCCCTGAATTTACACGATGATAAAAACTTATTTAAAATTATTCCAGCAAGAAAATAATAAGAAGGAAATCAAATAGTTTAAAAAGCTACTGTATCCTCAATTTGTGTATTTGAACACTTTAGCCGCTGTAATAGTAGAAGATAATTTTCCATTCTTTTTCATCACAGAGTTATGACTTGTGTTGGTGATTTCATATTTGAAAATTGGAAAGCTAAATGTTTCATAAAATAGAAATGAGTTGAGTTTGTTATTAGAATTGATTTTGGGCTCCTGAGATATTCACTCCTTACTTTTAACCATATCTTGGCATAGACATATCATTTGTTTTCCATAGAGCCACTTTCCTTTACTCATTCTTAATTATGTTCTTGAGGCAGAATTCCAAATATTCACAATTAATTTTTATTAATGTATTAAATTTTCTCAATATCCTTTGGCCCCAGAAAAGCAATTTGAAATTTAGTTTTTGTAGGTAGTAATAACCCATTTGAACCCTCCATATTTTCTTATTTATGTTTTCATTAATTCACTTGTACAATGCATAACATGTTGTAGCAAGAGGAGAAGTTGCTCAACCAAAGCAAGAAGTATTTCGTAACTAGAATAACAGATTGGTTCCCGAGGGCTTATAAAAGCCACTCCATCTAGTGGTTGAATTTTCACATAACTTCTCTTGAAGAGACACTTGCATGTGGAGAAACCCATTTGGGAAACAGTAATGTGTAATAGCATGCATTTGAAGGAAGGAAAAAGGCCATTATAATCATGATTTCATATGTCATCTTTAAAGGTCTATATCAAGAGTGTATAACTAGGATTTGTTGAGGGTTGTGCATGTCACAAAGACATCTTTATGTATCATTGTTATGTGGCCTAACATTGCAGTTCATAATAAACACCAGGACTAAATAAGAATGATAACAGCCCGGCTGGTGTGGCTCAGTAGATTGAGTGCTGGCCTACAAACCAAAGGGTCACTGGTTCAGTTTTCAGCCAGGGCACATGCCTGGGTTGTGTGCCTGGTCCCCAGTAGGGCACATGCGAGAGGCAACCACACATTGATGTTTCCTTCTCTTTCTCCCTCCTTTCCCCTCTCTCTAAAGGTAAATAAATAAAATCTTTAAAAGAAAAAGAATGATAACAAAAGAAATACCTTTGATCATAATCTCCACTTGCTGCCAATATCACTGCTATTTGATACTGAGCTAAAGATGCTGGGACAAATAATTGTTCATGCCTTTTATGTAATTTTACAGTGGGGCAGATGGAAGTTTGTATGAAACCAAGATGTAGGTTTAATTCTCTAATGATCAACTACATTTATGCCAAGGAAAACTATGCACAGTTAAAAGCCATTCTGCTAAGACAGATCTTCCATGTTGCCAGTGCACACCAATATTCATTTAGTGAACAGGTATTGAGTACTTACCTTGTGCCAGATAGAGGACATACAAGGCTGTGTAAGACAGGGCCCTACCATCAAGGTTCATGATCTGAAGCATTTAGAAACAAGAAAAACTGCTGTAGGCTGACTGCGCAGTGCCCATCACCTCTCCTTGGAGAAAACCTCAAAGCATATATAGGAAGGGGATTTATACAACCCAATACTATTTGAGGGTGAAGGATAATGTATCTATTATATACCTTCATATCCGATTCTACTCTGTCATCTTTGGAAGGGGAAGGGCCGATGGGTGGGCTTTATTTGATTGGGTGAGATGGAATGGACCATCATTTCCATTACTTCTTTGACCCATATTCATTACACAGGTGTCACACACGGATCTATAATGTCTACAGTACTAGGCATAGGGTACCTACACAATAAAAATGTGTTAAATGAAGCATCTAAGAGCCTTCCTATCCATCTCTGTGCCCTTAGGGCACCAAGAGTCATCACAGACACTCTCTTGTTGGAGGCCTACGGAATTTCTTCTGCCTGATTCCTGCTAAGATTTTAGGAACTAGCCTCTGAAAGTCTTCTTCCCTCTGGGTCTAAGAAAATTACACTGCTCTAGGTGGGAAGTTGAGTGATTTCAATTAATTTTTCCATGTAAAGAATGAGTGTTTAAAGCTTGTTTGCTAACGACAGCCACATCTCATTCAGACCTAAAGAAGGTACCCTCTTCATTCCTCACTGGCGGTGTGGGAGCTGTCATTACCACTCACAGTCCTTACAGTTGACTAATGGAGAAAAGATACACCTATCTAATTAAAAAACAATAGTGGCAATGACCAGTTAGATTTTATTTCTTATTTACCAGCAGTCACTGCAAATAAGGTGCTAATCCAGGGTTAGGATTTATAGCTTACCGTTAATTGTCATACTTTGACCCTGAAAACCATGGAGTAAGGATGATTTGCAAGTCCCATGGGTATCCTTTTTGCAGTCAGCAAGATCATTCTTCCAGATTTTAGCTGTTCACTGTATAAAATTATCAAGTAATATTTATTACCTCCTTTTCCCCCAATCAACTCTTCCCCCTTCCTTAGAAATGGAAAGAAGAGTGTCTTCTTCAGTGGTTCCTGGACCTCAAAGTGGAGGAGGGACTTTGAGTGACGCATACCTGGTTGAAGTTTTAGCTCTGCCCCTCTAATTGGAGACCTTGGACAAAGCATTTTACCTCTGTTTTCTTATATGTAAACGGGGACTGTGATTTACTATTTCATGTATATATTAAACAAAAGTAGCATGTGCTTAGCACAATGCCTGGCACATAAATATTCAAATGTTTCTGATTGAAATATTTGGAAATTGGAATTTTCTCTATTGTGCATTTAAAGTACCCAGATTCTTTGAGATTGGAACCTGGAGAATCAAGACTTGGTTTTTAGTTGGATTTAATTTCTGTGCTCACGGATTCGAAGAGAAAAGACTCTTTATTGAAGAATAAACAAGGAAAGTGAAAAGAGGGCTGCACCATTGGACATATAGCATACTTGCAACTATTGCAACTATTATATTGCAACTATTGCTGTCCTTGGTAATGAACTGTAAAGATAACCTATCTAACAGGTTCTACATATATTACAGATCAGTGTAATATACTGCTTTTTTTTACTTTAAAGGACCAAACCTTCTATGGAAGTTAAAGACAATCTTATGGAGTATTTTATACATGGACCGGGCTTCTACTGAATTAAACACTTTGTATCTTCTATGTCAAGAAAAGGCTGCTTTAGTTATGCATGATTACTTTCTTTACAGATTGTGTAGAAAAGGTATCTCTCTGTAGAAAAAACAAAAAGGCAAAGGCACTTATTAGTAGGGAACATCAAAATAGAGCTAAATTAAACGGTAGATGGAATGAGTTATAAAAGTCAGCGAATCATTTGTATCACTAATTTGCATGTGTGGTAGTCTCTTCTTGTGGCATCAACACCTACTAGTGAGTGCTTATTCAGTGTGGTTTAATTTATTGAGCCCTGAAAGTCTTTGTTTTAACAAGCCTTTAAATGTTAAATAATTAAGCATGCTTGAAAAGAAATACAGTCTTATAAGTGTCTTAATGTCTGTTTATATAAATTGATATATTTTTATAAAAAATCTAACATTCATTTTGTTAGTAAGAATAGGCCAGGGAAAATAGTGCATTTAATAACTTCTATTCTATGTTAGAAAAAAAAAGGGAAAGCTAAAGCTTTGAGAACCAACTGAGCATTACAAGCATAATGGAATTTTTTTAATATATGGGAAAAGAGCTGACATTAATACAAGGAAGAATGATTATGTATTTTTGCCTGAATTATCAGGATAATTAAGTCAATCCTTTATTTCTCTTTGCTATGGAAAATGATGCAAAAAGTTACAAAACTACTTTAAGAATTCCAAAACTCTAATGGTGAGGTAAGAATTAGGAAAGGCTCAGTTGCCCGTTCAACTGTAGCAGACATATTATTGAGTTATGATGTTGGCCTGTGAGATCTGCCATGTATATTGAGGACTTGACTTAGACATAATGCAATTATGAGGCAATTAAAATTTTTCCTACTAACTTTAGAGAAATGCATTAGCAAGTTACCTTTCTTGATCAAATTAGTAAAAACCAGACTTGTTCCCAGAAGTAAATGGAGAAAAACAAATATCTCCACTGGCACCATTGTTCTCTTGAACCCTTTGCAAGGCTCTTCTATGAGGCTAGCCAAGCAGAACAACTGAAAACCAACAAAGAAAGGAGGGAAAGAACAGGGTTAAGCCAGGGCCTGGGACTCCTGCCTTTGATATCCTGGACTCCTGTCAGTTTTAATACTATGAGCTTGACACTGTCTCCTTAAAGCATTTATAAACTTAGAATTTTAGAGAAGGAGCTGTGGTGGGCTGATAAGTCTGTAGCTGTATTCGGAGCACCAGTCCTTCCGATGCTTTCAGTCGGTTTTCTGTCTTCCTGGACAGGACAGCCTGCAACAAGCAAATACTGCCGATTGTCTGTTCCCCCAGAGATGCTGGACAGGCCAGAACTGCAAAGATTTTGACAAGTACAAAAGTCATAAATACCTAAATTATTGAAACATCTCTCTGAAACAAAAAAGGTCTGCAGCTGGACAATGAAGAATAATGTAACTAGCTGTTAAATTATACTGATACAGAAAAGATGCTATTTAAGTTTTGTTTTGAGGACTTTCTCGATGTTCACCCTAATCAGAACATGGATGTCTTATATCCCTTACAGTTATAGAAACAAAGATCCAGACTCTGGGTAGACTTTTTAAAAACTCCATGCTGCTGCCATACCCATAAAATTTCTTTGACGATAACCATAGCTTGTTAGTTGATGCATAAGTTTGGGAAGGATGGATAGAGAGGCAGATGTGCATATAGAGAGTTGAATAAAAAGAACAGGGGGTGGAATTCTAATAAATTGAAGTTTTAAAAAATGATACAACACATTAAAATATTTTTATTATTATTTTAAAGGCATGATTTACAGCTTAAATTATTAGAATATATTGATTTTACTCAAGCAGAATTCAAGGAAAATCCCCTTAAATGTCATTCAATCATTCTTTTACTACAACTGTAATAAAAACCAACTGCTTCTTTAATAAGTACATCTATGCATCGTGCTAGAAATTTTCAATTATGATTTTTCCCAGGAGCAAACAAAAACAAAATTAATGGCAGCTGCATCCCCCAAAGCCTAAACTATATTACTAATGAACTCTCAAGGAAAACTCTCAGTGCAAAAAATAAGCAGGTGGAAATTACTGTAATAATCCAGATGTAGAAATAAAAGCAAGAATTACTGAAATGCAGAGAACAGTTTTCCTGCCATGGTCCCATTAACTTAAAATAGCCTGTACACAGTGGTATTTGGACATTACTGAGATCCTTGAACTACACAAAATTCATATATATTTAACTGTATTCTTTAATTATATTTGGCTTATATTGAACAGAAATTACTCTGTATCTCATAACCATTCTTGGTTGCAATAAAATGAGAAATTGTGATCACATATGTGGTGATTTTAATCTAGAGTAAATCACAGACACACATGTTTTACATTATGGAAATCAGGCCGGTGATCTGTTTTCTTCACTTTATAGCTCTTCCAAATGCTAGCGTTCGTCCTTGAGGCCAAGGCAGTAGGCAGATGCACCAAGAGGGGCTGGGATAGGAAATAGTGATTTAGTAGAAGGTAGTCTTAATGACTACGATTGGCCAAAAAAACACCTCAATTTCTGTTTGTAGGAAACTGGAAGACTTGAACATGAAATTCAAAATGGCTTTATCCTAGTTACGGTTAATCCTTAAAACTACCATAAGCAGGAATTCTGCTGGTGTCTGAGCGACATGGGTTCAGCTACAAACTTTTCATATTCTGAACAATTTACTTAACAACTAATGGCCTCCATTTCCTTGTCTGTGAAATGAGAATTATAAATAAGCACCCGATAGAGTTGTCATGACAATTTAGTGATAGAATGGATGTAGAGTCTCTCAAATGCCTGGAATATACATATAGACATTCCCCTTCTTTTATCCATGTGTTTGTCTTCTATTTTCTTTGCGCTTTAAATACTGAGACAAAAATAAAAATTGACTAAGCAGCCTGTGACCTAATTGGGACAATGAATTGTCTTGATATATAATTAATAATAGAGGGCTGAGAGCCGTAGTACTAAGTAATATTAATAATTAATACTTATCAAAGAGTTAAATTTTGTGCCAGGCACTATGTTAAGTGCTTTTTTTAATATTTAATTTTCAGCACAATTCTATGATTTAGGCCTCCCTCTCTTCCTTTCTATTTTACAGATGACATACTGAAGTGTTGAAAGACTGACATGGGTCTGACATTAATCTAGGACTGCTAACTCCTAACTCAATTGTTCTCTCCATTAATAGTGCTTTGACTGGTTGGAATCACTGGGGCAAAGGAGGGGGATAGTAGCACCCCTGTCTCAGGTTAGAGAGATGGTGTCTCAAGGGGTTAAAGGCAGCTCTAGACCTGTACTGTCCAATATGGTAGCCACGAGCTACATATTGCTATTAAACCCTCGAAATGTGGCTAGGTCCACATGTTGAAATTATAATATTTTAGACATACTGAGTTAAGTAAACGGTATTATTAAATTAATTTTCTCTTTTACAGGTTTCTTTTTACCTAGATACTGGAAACTAAACTTGTACATGTGGCTCGTGTTACATTTTTATTGGACAGCACTGCTCTAGAACTAGAACATCTGAGTTCAGTCTGGCTCTGCCACCTACTAGCTATGAGAAATGCAAATTGCCCTCTCTGTGCCTGTCCCTTATAAAGTGGGGACAATAGCAGAACTTACATCACAGGACCATTGTGAAAATAAGTAATTTGATATGCATAAGAGGCTCAGAATGCCACTTGCACAAAATAGGCTCTCCATGAGTGCTTCAGAAGGGAAAACCACCAAGACTTAGTAGTCTACCAGGTTACAGAGGCCAAGAAGGAGGAGGAGTCTGGGGTAAGTCCGAGGTATGAGCCTGGACAATTACAAAGATCATTCACGATAACTGTAAGAAGTGTGAAAAATGACATGACTGAAGGTGATTTACTGCAGCATTATTTTTGTACTAGCAAGCGATGATAAACAAACTAAACCTAATTTAGAAGAGGCTGGAGGCATTTATCTAATGGATACTTAAGGCAGCTATAAAATATAGAGAGGTTTTGTGGAATTGTCTTCTTGTAAGTAAAAAAGTAAAGTGTGGAATACTGTGTAGAGTATATTAGAGTTTGTTAAAAAGTAAGTAAAGGGGCAATGGATAGACATACTTGCTTGAATATGCATGGCTATCTCTGGAAGGAGTAACAAGAAACTTCCTGCCCCCGAGGAGGAAAGCTGGTTGGCTGGAGCACCTGGACAAGAGAGACTGACTCTGCTATATCCTTCTGTACCTTTTGAAATTTGAATGTAATATATAAATTATGAAAATTTCAAATAAGTCAGTCTTTTATTGGGAAGTGTGAAAGGAGAGTTATCTACTTGAGAGAAGATGACCTATGGGATGGACTGGCTCCCAAGCTTTGGTTTTGGGGTCAAATGCCAATCAGATTAATTGCCTTTTTTTCCCCTAATTTTAAGAAAAGGCACGTTAATATTATTAAGTTACTGCTTTAATGTTAATAAAATTCAATAGTCACCCATTAGGTTCATGTGAACATTTCTGCGGGAGCCCAGCACTCTCTTTCTCATCTGCTCTCATAGTATAAGGCTGGTGAAGCACATAGAAAAAAAGATAACATTCCACATTCTAGTTATGGAAATATATGTGTAAACTCAGGATTAAATGATATGGTGTCCTGTGTCCACCCACACCAATCCTGTATATTTCTGTATGAACATCCTTTCTTTGGGGAAGCTTCCTTCAACCCCATAGGCTGGCTGCTCCCACAGCATCCTGTGTGTACCCAGTTGTAGCTGCCACCACACTTTCTCATATTTATGGGGTCAGCTGCCTTGTCTCCTGCCATGCTGTACTTCAAGTGGTCAGGGACTCTTACTTGATGCACTTGTGTCCCTAGTGGCTAGTGCAGTGCCTGGCACATGGTGGGTGCTCCGTGATTTGTTGAATGGATGAATAAATGAATAATTAATTCAAACAGATAGGATCTCTGTATTTTAGCAGGAGGACTCAGAACTTTTAAATTCATTCAAGATAATGACTATCTTTTTTTCCCTCCAGTACAGTGTAATATTTTTAGTAACAACAAAAAGACAGTAAATAAATATTGGTTTCTATTATTATTTAAATTATTAGTGGTATCACCCAGTACCACTAATTTTTTTATAAGCTAACTTCTAATAGACACATTTTAAACAAGTGTTTATAAATAGTAAAATCAATTCTCTGGCTGTTTACTTCGAAACGAAACCAAATTGCGTAGAATTAAAGAGCCCTGCAATTTGGGTTGTCCTCTCAGCTGTCCTTATTTCCAGTGCCATCCACACGGAAAGCCTTGCACGATGAGGCCAGCCTGTGGCCTTCAGCATGCTGTGTCAGCACACCACCCCTGGGGCACACTGCCCAGAAGCACTGTCAGCCATCACTCTGCTCCAGTGATAAAGATCTTGGCCTTCTCATGAACCTTGGTGCAAGTTTACCCTTCATGACATTTTTATGAGTTAGTGTAGACATTTTAGAAGTATTCCTCAGCCATGGAACATCACTTCCGGGTGAAGGAACTTGCATGATGGAGCAGGTCTCAGCAGTCTCTTCCTGCCCTTTTACACTCAGCACACAGGCCACATGACGAAGCCTCTGATTCCACACTGTCTTGTTCTTTGGCGGTCTTGCACGTTCAGCCTTACCTATGTGACAAGGCAGTTAACGCCTTCCAGAGCAGATTGTGTGACACTTGTTTCCCCTCATCCCACCAGCATTAGGATACTGCATGTGTGTGTCGAAACCAGGAGGTAAACCCTTCCTAACATGAATGTGAAATGCACACCAAGCCCATGACACATTTTCTTCACTTGACTATCAGACCCTGGCAGTCCACACAGGACTCTCACAGTAACTTCTCTCCAGAGAACTTAAATAACAAAAGAAACACGTTTCTGGTGCATGCCAGATCAGCAGCTTTGGGGTGGCTGTTAACTAAGTGACTGACTCATTCTATTAACCGGATCTGGCAAGGATTTGACCTGTATCCAGAGAGAGGAATGAAATAACATGATGGTATTCACTGAAGGTTTTTTTTGTTTGTTTTAATTCTGGTTTTCTCACCATTCAGCTTATCTGTTTTCCCTCTGTTAGGATCCTCTGCTGCCAGCCTCATTCTCAGTCATTCCGAGTTTGGCCTAATTGAAGACAGAGGTTATGAAGTCGATCCTGGATGGCCTTGCAGACACCACCTTCCGCACCATCACCACGGACCTCCTCTACGTGGGCTCGAATGACATTCAGTACGAAGATATTAAAGGCGACATGGCATCCAAATTAGGATACTTCCCACAGAAATTTCCTTTAACTTCTTTTCGGGGAAGTCCCTTCCAAGAAAAGATGACTGCGGGGGACAACCCCCAGTTAGTCCCAGCAGACCAGGTGAACATCACTGAATTTTACAACAAGTCTCTTTCGTCGTACAAGGAGAATGAGAACATTCAGTGTGGGGAGAACTTCATGGACATGGAGTGCTTCATGATTCTGAACCCCAGCCAGCAGCTGGCCATCGCCGTGCTGTCCCTCACACTGGGCACCTTCACGGTCCTGGAGAACCTGCTGGTGCTGTGCGTGATCCTCCACTCCCGCAGCCTCCGCTGCAGGCCCTCTTACCACTTCATCGGCAGCCTGGCCGTGGCAGACCTTCTGGGGAGTGTCATCTTTGTCTACAGCTTTGTAGATTTTCACGTGTTCCACCGCAAAGACAGCCCGAACGTGTTTCTGTTCAAACTGGGCGGCGTCACAGCCTCCTTTACTGCCTCGGTGGGCAGCCTGTTCCTCACAGCCATCGACAGATATATATCTATTCACAGGCCCTTGGCCTATAAGAGAATCGTCACCAGGCCCAAGGCGGTGGTGGCATTTTGCCTGATGTGGACCATAGCCATTGTGATCGCTGTGCTGCCTCTCCTGGGCTGGAACTGCAAGAAGCTCCAATCTGTTTGCTCAGACATTTTCCCGCTCATTGACGAAACCTACCTGATGTTCTGGATCGGGGTCACCAGTGTGCTGCTGCTGTTTATCGTGTATGCATACATGTACATTCTCTGGAAGGCTCACAGCCATGCAGTCCGCATGATTCAGCGTGGCACCCAGAAGAGCATCATCATCCACACGTCGGAGGACGGCAAGGTACAGGTGACTCGGCCAGACCAAGCCCGCATGGACATTAGGCTGGCCAAGACCCTGGTCCTGATCCTGGTGGTTTTAATCATCTGCTGGGGCCCTCTGCTTGCCATCATGGTGTATGATGTCTTTGGGAAGATGAACAAGCTCATTAAGACGGTGTTTGCCTTCTGCAGTATGCTCTGCCTGCTGAACTCCACCGTGAACCCCATCATCTACGCTCTCAGGAGCAAGGACCTGAGACATGCTTTCCGGAGCATGTTCCCCTCGTGTGAAGGCACTGCACAGCCTCTCGACAACAGCATGGGAGAGTCAGACTGCCTGCACAAACACGCAAACAACACAGCCAGTGTTCACAGGGCCACAGAGAGCTGCATCAAGAGCACGGTCAAGATCGCCAAGGTGACCATGTCTGTGTCTACAGACACATCTGCCGAGGCTGTGTGAGCCTGGCGCCTCCTGGGTAGCATAGGAAAAGGAATTCTTTTTTTTTTTTAAAGCTCAAAATCTAGAGAAGTCTGTCTTCTCATCGGTTATATTTTTTAAGTTTATCATACTCACTGAAAAGGTGATTTTCACCATGATCAGTTGTCTGTTCTCTAATGTTTTGATAGTGTAGATTCTCAAACTCAATTCTCCAGGGATTTATAGTGAAGAAAGCTTGTTGCTTAAGTGACTGGAAGGTCCTTCAAAATCTCAATGAAGTAGGAGGGAAACCTTCTGCCACACAATTTGAAGTCTAAGTATCAATAGAAAAATGCCATCAAATGAGTAATGCCTTTGTAACCACACTTTCATTATAATGTGAAATGTATTTGTCCATCAGTATCAGAGCTGTCCATTTTGATAACAGTTATAGTACTAAAGTAGAGCTATTTTGTAAAATGTATTGTGTCCTGTGAGATGTGTATCAGTGTTTACTAAGTGTTGTTTATATTTGTTTAGTTTAGCAAACCTGAAAAGTAGAATTTTATGAAAACAATGGAATATAAGCAGTGGATATATGCCAATGAGACCACTTTTTAAAAGAGTATTGCTCACGATATAACTTTAGAAACTTTAATATTTTTTTCAAACATCTCTATTTAAATTTGACATTGGAAATAACCAGAAAGATTTATATTTTCTGTTAATACAACAAGAAGAATTTGAAGACTCTCCAAAGTATTGAGCAGAATTCACTGACGCTTAAAAATTTACGGGCTCTGAATTTTCATGCGAGGACATTTATTACCTTCTGTACTAAAGCCGTTCTCTTGGGTGATGGATTACAATTAGAATGGAAGGGAGAAGGCATATTGACTTTTTTTGGCTGACTTTCTTTAGTCTTCAGCTATTACTGGACCTCTTAAGACAGCATGTGTCAATCTCCATGTATATTGTTATCACTGTGCAATTGCTGTTTACTTGAAGAGTATTGTATTCTTATATTCCAGGTTTAAGTAGATTTTATGCCTGGGTGGCCAAACAACAGTTTTCTTTTTTTTTTTAATTGAAAAGAAGTATTGTCTGGATCAGTAAATTATACTGTGTAAGTGTGAATATAAATGTGTGTATGTGTGTGTTTCTAACCTGTAATGTCATAAAGTGAGAAAACTGTGACCAAGTGTAAACCGTACCATGGCTACACTCTTGTACATGAATTCAGTTTCTAAAATTGAGCTCATTCAGAAATCGTGTTGATAAAATACTGATGATGAGCATTCAGAACCCTCCCCCCAAGCCCTGACTTTAAGAGGTTGGGTCAAGTATGACTAAGTTGACCTTGAGGTGTTCCATGGAAGATCAGTGTTTAGCAAGGACTAATCAGTAGTGGACGTTCAAGTGAAGGCCTGTGTTTACAGCGTCAATGTTAGGAAATGAGAGTGTTTGGGTTTCTGAGCACCTAATATGATCCATGGAGATGTAAGTCATTATAAGGGAATTGACCCTAAAAAATCTTCAATGAGAACATTTTTCAGTAGTGTTTGTAAGCAGTGTGATCCCAATTTAACTAACACTAACACAGTTTGCTGGCAGTTAGATGACCAGGTCCAGCCCATGTGGCTAAGGAAGCCGATCAGACAGGGAGCGAGTGAGAGAGAAAGGTCAATGAGGAGCTGACACACTCGTGTTTGAGGCCTGGATGACATATGGCTGCTTCTGTGTTCTTGGGTGAACCCAGGTGCCCTTGGGGACAACCCAGCACCCAACTTTGTATAGGTTGGAGCTAAAGAATAGACCTCTTGTCTGGTCTTGGTTACTAAGATCTACAAAACATAAAGATGAGCACAGCTTTCTTGCCTCTTACGCCCTAGTCTGTTACTCTATCATGGTTCCATGGGTGCTAAGAATTAGGCCCTTTCCCAGTAAGCATTGATATTGCTTAAGAAACCACTTGACTCTGATTATCTTTTCCTTATATAGATAAAGCATGGCTCCTGCAGGATCCAGAGGCCTGAATAGCATGAAGTAAAGTGGAGAGCTAGCATTTTTGGTGATTTTTTTAGTTATTTAGATATCTGCGCAGCCTGTAGTCTTGCAGTTCATGGTCTGAGGCTGAATGTGGCCTGTGGACCAAACTGAGATAGTTTTAATCACCTGTCTGTATAGCTCAAATCTACCTGCTGATTCTCCCACTTTACCTCTGTGTGATATGCAGATGAGGGCTCAGGCCGCTAGAAGATTAACAAGATCTCATTAGAAGAGGGAGAAAAGATTCTTTATGAAAAAACTCACCAGGGTCTCGTTTTCATTTTAGAAATGCCACTCTTTTGTCCCACTTTACCCTGAATATTAATCCACATGCCCCAGAGCTCACCAGGCAGTACCAACTTTCCTCTCACAGCTATGAAAACCTGGTGAAAATGAAGTTCTAGTTATTGGTTAAAAAAAACAAACTCCAGGATTCATTTTTGAAACTGTATTTGTGTGTATGCAATGTAGATTTGATAGTGTGTTGTGCTTTCAAGATCTAAGTCATATATAATCAATTAAGGGACCATGGGGCTGACAGCACTAACCTTGGTGCTTATCGATATTCTAAGAAATATCTGTGAAATATCATGAATGTGTTATACCACCTTTATTTTAAAACATTTAAATTAGTTTGATTCACTTTGACACATTTAATATCATTTCCTAACCCAGGTTACTCAAATGTTCTCCCCATGAATATGCTTATTAGAGTTACCATTTATTAGTATCATTCATTAATTAGTGCCTCGATTAGACCTATTAATTTAAATATAATTTAGATTTTAATAAGTTTTAAAAGGCCCAACTTCAGACTTACCTACTTTCCTCTGAGGGTAATGTATTGTCCGGACCACGTACTCACATGTCTTCAGAAAGGGCCAAATTTCCAACCTGCTCAGTTTCTTCAGAGTAATGATGAATCTTTCAGTCCTAGGCCAACAGTTTTGTTTAGATAAGAAGGGCTGTCTCCAAGAACCTCTAATTTTAATTCCATATGAAACATAAGTGAAAGAAGCATTGACCTGGGAGAAGCCTCTCCATCACTTTGAGTGGAGTCTGTCTGGCATTCAGTGTCAAGGCATTTTGGCCGCCTAAACTCACCCTGCAGAAAGTAGGCCCGGCCGCCAGAGGAGAATTAGGCCCTGGATGAGTAGCATTCTCATTACTGTCCTAGTGATTAATTTCTACCATTCCGTGTTTGTAAAGGAGACCACCGATAATCACGTGCAAAATTAAATTTCTCACAATCTACTGTATATTTGTAAGATATTTTAAAACCTCCGAAATGCTGGGCAATGGCTACTAACAATTGTCTTGCACTGGCCTTCTGATGAAATGCCTATTGTAATATAGACAAAACATTTTATTTACTGATTCGGGCTGAATGTATGTAAATAGGTTTCAAAAAGCATCAGATGTTTAAGCAGTGGCCTACAAATTGGTAATTTTCAGATAGAAAAGTTTCTCTACATTGCTGTGGCATCATAAAAGCTATCTTCATGTAAATTTAGTGCACTAGGCCTGCTGGGGATTGCAGTCCCCAAGAAAGGAAACCTTTTCTTATAATAATATAAACGAAGATACTAGATCATTCAGATTCTGACTTCCAATGTTTCAAGTGGAAAACAATTCTTTATTGTCTGTAAATCTAACATTATTACTTTTCCTCTTAGAAGAATATTGTATTGTTAGATGTTTGTTGAGCTGGTAACATCCTTGCAACTGCTGTAATTTCTTTGTTAGTAAATCTGTATAATATTTTGTACACAAGCACCAGTAAGATTGTTATTCACTGTAGCTTCAGTCATTAAATTACTATAGCAAAGTAGTACTTCTGTAATACTTACAGTGTATTAAACCCACACTATATTTTATTTCAATGATGTAATTAAACTGTTATAAAACAAAATTGTTATAAATTGTTAATTACAAAAGAAAAACATCCCATCGTGTCTATTGTCCAGAGTTACTTGGAATCAAATAAAAATTCTAGATTACCGTGAAGAACATAAAATAACTTTGAATTCTGCCTTCTTTCACAGTCTGATGTTAAAACATTTGGGATTTAAGTTCTAAACGATTGTTAAACAGCTGATTATCAGTTCCCGAAAAGCACAATTTTTATTGGGAAATGGGGACAGATTGGATTAATATATTCATTTTTAGCATAGGAAAAATATGCAGAAGCCATCATTTACATAATAAAGGAACAAAGCCTGCAATGCCTTTTTAAAGCATTTTTCATCAAATAGTTTAATAATTTTGCAGTAAATTAAACAAATGTGCTGTTCGCAATATGTAAATTAAATTAGAATTTAGCAGATTTAAGAAAATATGCAAGTTTAAAGAATTTTTAAACATCATGTATTCTGAACCATGTGTAAGAGATTACTTTTCAATGTAGCTTGTAAAACCTCACACAATTTTTATTTGAACAATAAGAGAAAACAGTTTAAAAACTTTATAATGAAGTAAAAATGTATTACAATTAAGTTTACACATTATTACTATATGAAATAAAATATGTTTACAGTTAACTCTAATGCTTTAAATTTTCAAATAACGACTTGGCAAACATTGAAAAATAGATTATTTTTTATTTTTAATAACTGTAATTCAAATTTATAGTTTTCTGTCTTTTTAAGGGAAATGCTGTAGTTAACTACATAATTGAACATATCTAATGAAAAGGAAATGACACATTCTTAGTGTCTAAATTTTATACTGAGACTAGTTGAGAATAAGGTATTTATTTCAGTGTCTTCCCACACCATCTTGAAACTCAAAAACTGATCCCTGACCCATAATGTGTGTTGCCATCTATAATGAAATATACACTTAGAATGATGTAGAAACAGAAAACCACTTAAGGTTTGGTAGAAGCTCCACAGTTTCTCCATAGAGTGTTTAAACGGGAAAAATTCCACCCTCGCTTCTAGACTATCCTATGATCGGTGTCTTCTGGATTGCAGGTGGTAACATGTGAAGTTCTTGGCTCCACCTAGAATGTAGAAAGTAAATGATACACATCAGCATTGTCCCTAACTCTCCTGTCCCTGGAATTCTGGTAAGGAGAGTTTGGAGCGCACATATCTGATTATCTTGGGGTGATGAAATGTGGGACAGGTATGTCTCTAAACATCTCAGAAGCACAAGTCATTGGGTTACCACTGTGTTAACCACTTCAGAAGTTTTTGGGTATGGGTAAGTAATGAATATATAGGGTTACAGGAGGCAAAGTTCCCTGGGGCATACCCAAAGGAAAAGAAAACAGTAGGAAGGAGGGACAAATGAAATGAGTAGTAAAAAAAATATGGTTGCAGTCTTGGATTAAGAGGAAAATGAGATTCTGGTACTCCCAGTATTAATTACAGCACATTGTTCATTGCTTTGAAGGGGGGTACCAAAATATTTGTAGAGCAAATTAATAATTCTTTTAATTATACTAAGAAATAGGTGACTAGTGCAGCACTTCAGTTATTTATGATAATAATAATAATAATAGAATCCATAACATCTTTGGATAAGTGTGATCCATTAGAAAATGTTCCCATGTTCTTTATCCAGCACACAAGCCTTTTGGCATCAGAGTCATGACGAGTGTCAACAATACCCAGCTTTGACTGACAGAGGCAGTTACTGTGCTGGAAAGAACATGGAGAAGAAATTGTCAGGCCCAGAATATAGTTCTGGGTCAGTCACTTTCTGGCTGTTTGGCCTTGGACAGGCTACCACCTCTGGTTTGGTTTTCTCATCAGTAAAAATGCTAGCTCTGAAAATATCAGTAGTATCAGATAATATAAAGTGTTTTGAAAAGCTCTGAAAGCTGTGAAGGGCTATAACAACGTAAATTAGAATTAATTCATGTTCAAATAATTCATTTTATCTTAGTTATTCAGTTAATGTCTCCACCAAGCCTTTAGCTAATAATCAGAAACAAAGAAGATACATTTTGATGTGCCTACTGAGTGGCAGGCATTGCACCAGCACTTTATACTGGCTCTCTGGGTATCTGTATATTTTTTAACCCTCGAGCAATCTTATGATGTATATTTATTATTACTTTCATATTCTACAGGTGAGACAAAAACTCAGTGAGGAAAAGACCACAGGGCTAAGATTAGAATTCAGGCCTTCTTGATTCCAAAGCTCAAATTATTTTTATTGTGCCACAGTGCCCTTAGTTATCCATTCATGATTCATTTAAAGCCGTATATTCCACAGGTATTTGTCAAAAACTTCCATTGTGCTAAGAAATGCAAAGATGAAGAACTTTACTTACCAGAATGCCTAGAAAAAAATAACGCCCAGAATTGCAGTGTTTGGCAGTACCTTTACACATATGTAGGCCCAAGAGGTCAGGTATCTTGCTCAGTCGACTCTCTAGAGCTCAAATGTGGGTTCTTTGGCTCTGAACTCTGGATCTTTCTATCACACCACATGACAAGGGAGCAGAGAGTGTGCAGGGCTCTAACCACATACTTACATTTTACTTCCTTTACCTCCCAGGGGACAGCAATTCGAAAACTTTATCAAATCCATTCTGATGTCAAAATAAATTAAACGTGTTCTTTATTTCCTGCCTAGTATGAATCATCACCAAACCTTGGGTAGCTAAAGCAGTGGCTGAGGAGAAGTCTGATGTCTTTTATCCCCAGAGCTGAATGCTACAAATATATTCCTGATCCCACCTACAGTATCTATTTTGCCAGCTCTTTGGACACTTTCTACAGCAAAGTTTTCATTTTAACTCTTTCAATTGCTTTTTATTTTTAACTTGCATGTAGAACAAGGCATCTAGGAAACAATACTAGTCAATGAGATGTAACTTGTTAAAATTGTAAAATACAATTTAGCCAGTATTTACTGAGAACCTACCTTGTACTTGGCACTGATAATAATGGTTAACATCTCGTTTTTTAATGGGAGTCATCATCTCATTTAAATCTCTCAACCAGCCTGTGAAGTATTATTATTGCCGTCTGACAGATAGTAGCCCGCCCCAGGTCATGTAACTAGAAAGTGGTAGAGTTCAGCTCTGCTCTTAACCATTACATTCCATTTAGCAAACTGTATTGTGGATTTACCCTGTTCAATTCAAGCAAAATTTACTGAGCATCCACCATGCGTCATCAACTTACTTAAGATCTAATGAAAGTGGATGAATACTTAAACAGATAATTTCAGTACCATGCAATTAGTGCTCAAATAGATGAGGCTCCGGGAAACCAGGAAGGACACAGGTGACTGGCTTAGGAAGAAAAGGGGATACTGAGCTGAGCACTGAAGACCAAGTAGGAGCCAGCAAAGAGAAGAGAAAACGGGAAAAATGGAGATAAACAGTGTTATAGGGAGGAGAATATTGGTGGGGCGGGGATACAGGTGAGAGGCTGAAGAGAGCATGAAGTGTCCAGAGAATGACACCTTCTCATGTGGCTGGGACCCAGTACCTATAGGAGAGTGTTGAGGATGAAGGCAAGGACCCCGATCACCAAGGGTCATAGATGCTGAGGAAGTTGATTGTTCTTGGTGCGCCTCACTGTGATTTGCAGAGGCCTGACCAGATTCATGATATCAGATCAAAAGGATCAAAGTTTAGAAAACCTTTTCCCTAGTTCTGCTAATTCAACGAGATTTTTTACAGAGCATGGTATGCATATGTAAAAGCATTGCTGCCCGCTTGGCCCAGGAGAGCTCTCAGGGGTGGGGGTGGGGGCCCCATGTCCTGTTTCCTCATTAGCTGGCCACATGTTTTTCCTCCTGATGACATTACTGTCACTGCTGGAAAGAGCATTATTCACTTGGAACTAAGGGACTTCAATTAGCTCCCCAAACAGAGCAGTCATCAGTCGCAAAGTGCTCCTGGTCATTATTCACCTGGACTGGGGCAAACCCTCTGATCTCAGGATGACAGGGACCGTATTGAACACCCGTCCTTGGGGCTTCAACCCCTTGCCCTCCTGCCCCCTTTGTAAATAAGGTTGCTGCTGCAGCTACTGCCTGGTTTGCCTGAAGAGACACAAAAATTCTTCAGGGACCAGAAAGATAAGAACGAAGGAAAAGATTCTTTAAAAACTGTCTTAAGAAACCCAACCCTATACCTGACCCAAGTGTAATTATTTCATTCATACTGAATAACACGGATTGTTTTTCAATTAGGAATTAGAGTTTTTAAAGAGAAGGAAAAACACTGAAAGTATCTTCGAGCTCTGCTGTGGGTAGGGCAGTAAAGCTTTAAAATATTCTGGCATCGATCCTTTTCCAAACTAATAGCATATTCACAGTTCTTGTAAAGATTTCACCATACATATATTCACAAAATCTACACAAAAAATTTTTGTGCCTTTTTAAAGGAGGAGGAGTTTTGCCATACGTTTTTCTTATAGATTTTAATACTTGCATTTATAAACCAAACTGGTTTTTCTGTTTTGTGCCTAATTCAAATCTGTGATTATTCTAGAAAGGGACAGGAACCCTTTAGCTCTTCAATTCAGCCTCTGATTGCTTGTCTTGTTAAATCCCAATCTTTCCAACCTGGGTGACTATAAACAATTTGTCTTCTTACTTGGCCATCCAATGCAAACATTTTCAAGTAATAATCCCTTCCCACTGATTGATGAATTACAGATGGAAAGCCTTAGAAAATGCCCTCCAATTCCTAACAGAGGGAAAACTCTACATATTTCAGCATTATTCACCAAAATTAGATAAATCCAAATAGCCCTTTGAATTACCCAGAATAGGTCACACTTATTGCTAAATTACCACTGTCTCCTGCGGACAGTTTCCAGGAAGAGATGAGTGTGATAGGACCCGTGGCTGTTACAAGTATCAAAGATCTTGCCACAAGTTGCCCTTTCTAGAGACCTTTCCAAGAAGGCAGGACACATTTGTTTCCCCTAGCATCCCAGTTCCAAGCCTGCTTGGTTGAGCTCCGCAGCTCCCGCAGCCTTTATGACGTTTAAGTGGAAGGAGAAAAGGAGAGCTGCTATGGGAGGGAAGACTGCTAGACAGTGTTTTCTTTAGCAACAATTCTGAGAGTCCCAAAGCCCGAGAGCTCTTTGTTCTAATCATATTATGTCCAAGCCAAGGGAAATAGGAAAAGGTTATTGATTCTTAGAAATTGATTAGGAAAGTAAATTCTTTAACAAGGTGACCTCGGGAGCGACTGCAGTAGAACAGGAAGCTTCTTGAGGTTTTGTGTGCGTATTAACAGACCACCTTAGTAATTTTGAAGCTAGAAATCAACAACATCATGGTTAAAATGCAGTGCCCACCAATGGGACCTGCTTCCAAGGCTTTCCTTTTCTAAAAGGCACCTACCTAGCCTTCCTAAGGTTGAGGGACAACTGAAAGCTCTTCCAGGTCTGCTTTTAAAAATAATTAGGCATGTAAACAAGATATGACATCTCATCTTAGATGCAAAGATGAGAATGAAAATCAAATCCAGGGAACAGTCATGAACCAAGGGACTTGGCAACAAGGCTTAATGCTGTTATTCTCATTGCTAGCACCTCTGATGTTAAATAGTTTGAGCCAATCTAAAAGCAAGCTCTTTCTTTGGTGTCTAGGGCTAGGATATTCAGAGGATACCTAATGGATGTCAGAGAGTAGACCAAAAGAAACTAAAGCTGTAGGCAAAATCAGCTGTACTGTGCTTTAAAGAGTTAAAATATTTTTGACTTATTTTTTGTGGTACTATATGTTTGTATGGGAACTCTGAAGCCATCTCTACAAATGATAGCAAAGACAGAGCAATCATCTGAAAAACGATAGCTAAAAACACTAGCCTTTGTCTAGGGATAGAAGAACAAAGATGAGGGATAAACAGCAGAAAAAGAATATGAAATGTATAAATGAAAGTGGGTTTATTCCAACTTTTTGGGTCTAAATGAAAATCCTGTAGGCAGAAGATTAAAGTATTAGCAAAGATACTACATTTAGAAACTTGAAGTAAAAACAAACTGTTCTGTCTTACCCAAATATACCTAAACACAGTAAGCAATAGAATTAACATTACATAAAGCAGAAACTTCTAAACCTGGCCGTATGAACTGGTTTATTTGCTTTTCTCCTATTATAGAGAATGAACCTTCAAAAATTGTAGGAATATAATCAGGTGTGGCTCATTAAAAACCTTATGTCTGATTTATGATAACCTCTACTCAGGTTTGAAAGTGGCAACAACCAGGCGGCTTCTAATGTTCCCATGGGAGAATGAATCCATTCTCATCAACCAGGTTCCTCTACCAGGTAGTCAATGAAAAGCATCTTGGCAGATTTAGTTCTACAGGTGTTTTAAGACAACTTGATATATTCAAATTCAAGTTCATAGAAAAGACAAACGAGGTATTGTTTCCTCACAATAGTATTTTGCACCTGCAAAAGAACTCATCACAGGGTGGGCCTTGAGTCGTCAGCTCCTCTGGCAGATTTCAAATGTTACTAAGTGTTCATAAGTCCAACTGATAAACACTTTTCAGAAATAGCTCTATTGTTCAAAGTGAGATGTTTCTATAGTTTAGAGCTTTTCTACCCATCTTACCTCTAATTCTATACAAGTATTTCTTACACACTTGAGTATTCCATAACCCAAAATTGCTTGCCATGGCTAGATGAGATGAACCAACATGTTTGGCTCTTCGATGCAAAAGACCCCTCTGCAAATTTGAAATTGTGTCAGGGATATAGGCAAACCTCAGCTATTCACAGTAATAGTGAGTGGAATAGAGTGAGTAGTGAAATGCATAAAAAATCCCCAGATGTCCAAATGCTTGATAGCCGAATATGAAACATTCTGTAAAGATTTTGCCGCTGATGTTAACAAGTGGAGGAGGCTGATTAACGTCTGATGCCTTCTCTCACTGACCTCTCTCTGCTGGCAGCGGCAACAGGCAGGCCGTACAAGGTTTGGGAGCAGAGGCAGTCGGCAGGCTGCATAATTAGCTCCTAAATAACAAGGAGAGGACCATAAACAAGACAGCAGCAAGCCAGAGGGGACTTGACTTCCATTTAGCAATGATTTCACCACGTCTGCTGGGTGTTGAGAAAACTAAGCACCTCGGTCCATTTGGTTCCCTGGACTCTCTCCCCAGGCTCCTCAGAGCGGCCGTCAGCATCAGGCCGTCTCTCACAGTGGCTCCCTAAGGCCTCAGAGACCCCGTGAGGCTGCTGAGCGGCCATGGAAAGGATACCGGGCCTAGCGCAAGGCTGGACTCACAGCTGAGTTTGATCTTGACTGGGCTTACTCCCTGTCCCATCTGCACGGCCCCAACAACACTTCTCCTGGCTGCACAGCAGTGCTAGCAGGCTGGAATTATAATTTAATGGGACTACTTCTGTAGTCACACCTTAAGTCTGTGAAGTGCTATATTAATGGGAAGTTTTATTCAGGAGGGTTTAGAAAATGAGATAACCATTCAAGTTATGTCAGATGGACTGTGTCTTCCCATGAACTTCCGAGAGGGCTGACCCCCTTCAGTCTATTCCACCTCCCCTACCTTCCTCTGAGAGCTCTGACAGCCTGAAGGGGAGTGTGGTGTTTGCAGCCAACACTGGGAAAAAAGTGGCAAACCTCTGCTGTATGGCTGAATTGCTGGGAGAATTCTTTTTAAAATATGATCCTGTCGTCTATGATCAAATTCAGTGCCACCTAGCTCTTGCCAGAGCCTCCTGGGTGACTCAGTAGCAGGCAATCTCTGTGCACAGAATTCGTATATAAAGTCAAACTCTGCAATAGATATTACTTTTTTCCAAAGGTCATATATATGCAAAAAATTGAGGGCACTGAAAATAAAAAAAGTAGTGGATTTAGAAGTATACTTGAAACTTCTTCAGGTAACTGATATCACTGTTTCCGTACCAATTTGAGATCTAATTTTGGGCATCAATTTTGGGAATATAGATTGAAAACTTAACTTGTACATTTGACTTTCAAAAACAGGATTGTACTGTGATTCGCAGCTCTCAAATTTTGCATTATGATATTTTGATATAATTGCTCATGGCTACATTGTCCTTGGCTTTTTAGCCAGACTAAAGCAGTGTACAAATGCAAAATTATTTTACTCTACTCCTTCCTTAATGAGAGTTGACATGAATCAACTAGAATTTGATTATTTGTTGATTAATATGTTATTCACTCAACAAATGCCTGTGCAGACGTATGTCCTATTCTGGGATCACAACTCAAAAATCCTTTGGATGTTATATGGTTCTGAGATGACTCAAGTTATGTGAGGGGGGACCCCCCAAAAACAGAAATTACCTTCTGGAAGGCAGGCTCCTTGCAGTACAGGCTTCCCCAGCTAGGTGAGTGTTCTAGGAACCCATCTGTATCAGCGTACTGGCTGGTGGTGTTGTGAGAGGCTGCGTTTGGCTTCAGTGAATTTTTTTGAAGACTCTTTCAATGCCTTTGCCCATTTCATGATGGGTGATTTACAAGCGCACCTGCCCACACCACACTGAGTGTTCAGCTGTATTTGACCCAAAACAGCATGACCTCCATGCCCCACCCTCCCTATTCACCCAGTCTCACCCAAGCAACTTTTTTTGGTTTGTTTCCTAGATGAAAAAAGCCCTCAAAGGGAAATGTTTTGCCAACGTGGAAGAGGTGAAACAAAAAAACAGCAGAAGCACTAACAGGCATCAAAATTGATGAGTTCAAAAACTGTTTTAAGCAGCAGAAAAAACGCCTCGATAGTGTATTGCATCGAATGGAGACTACTTTGAGGGTAACTGAAGTTTAAATATGTAAGAATAAATACACAATTTAAAAAATAAATTCCATGTTTTTGGATACCCCCTTGTATTATAAGTGATCCTCTGCAGTCATGGGTCTATAATTCCTTCTTTCTGAATATTCACTATATTCTTGCTAACATTCACTTCTCCCTCCAAAAAGGACTATTTTTACCAAGTCTCATGAGATATGAAGTCACTTGTAAAGGTGTTAGGATAGAGAATTTATAGGTGACGTGAGTGTTCCTGCTAAGGAACAGTATTGATGCAGCTATGCATTTTACACTGTATGGGACTAGTTTGCAAGACAGGGAAAGAGAAACTTTGATTTCTCCAATTAGAAATGAATTCAGACTAATGACATTGAACTTATCAGTTGTCTATATCTTAGTGTAAAATTTTAAAATAATGGCTTTATTATGTGTATTTTTTTGAAGATTTTATTTATTTATTTTTAGAGCGCGGGGAAGGGAGGGAGAAAGAGAGGGAGAGAAACATCAATGTGTGGTTGCCTCTTACATGCCCCCAGCTGGGGAACCTGGCCCGCAACCCTGGTGTGTGTCCTGACTAGGAATCGGACCAGTGACCCTTTGCTTCGCAGGCTAGCACTCAGTCCACTGAGCCACACCAGCCAGGGAAATTATGTGTATTTTTTATTAAGCACTTCACTTACTATGTGCTGGGCATTATTATAAGTGTTAGAAAACACTTGGTATTAGTTGATCTCATAATAAGAGTATCCAGCTGCAGTGATCAGGAGAGTTTTCCCTCAACTTTTAAAAGAAATGTCACAGCACACATTTTGTAGAATATAATATTAAACTTCTGAAGATGCTCATGGCTGGAAACCACTGCCCTCAGACCCTATGCAGCCACCCTAAGGACTGAAAAAAAATATCACTCAAAACACCTATAACCTGTTTCTGACATATTGATTGCAATGTCTGACTTTAGAAGCTGAGACTTAATTTGGCACTTACATAAGATAAGGAATTTTGGAGCATTAAGTATTGCAAGGGAGTCCAACCTGTGGCCCATGGGCCACATGCAGCCCAGGATGGCTGCCCAACACAAAATTGTAAATTTACTCAAAATATTATGAGATTTTTTTGTGATTATGTGTCAAAATGTATTTAATGTGTTGCCTAAGACAACTCTTCTTCTTCCAGTGTGGCACAGAGATGCCAAAAGTTTGGACAGTTGCAAGGTTTTAAACAACCGGGGATAGAAAGAAATCTTGGATTCTTTTAATCTGCCTGAATATGAAATGAGAGGACTTTTCTTCATCAATTGTTAGGGTGTTACTAGTCAGATTTAAAAGCCATATGGTTCTGGTACTTAGGGAGGAGAACCTATCATTTATGATACTAGATAAAACCTACGTTTTAAATAATACATGTCTACTATGTAGTTCTGATCTATTGTGAAGTTTTCCTTCAGATCAACAGCTGACTCTTCTGGTAATTCTCCTGGGGACGTCTTGATCTCATTTGTGAGAGGCCAGTGAGCTACTTTCATCAGTACAGTCTAAAGTCTTTTAAACTTCCAGAGCTTCATCAATAAAATAAGTGCTTATTTTGCACTGAGAATTTCAGTTTCTAAATAAGCATTGTAGTAAGTCATTATTTATGAATAAAAATGGTTGAAAGATGACTTTGATGGAATGCAATGTGAGAAGGTCTGTATTCTTTTAAACTTAATAATGCTTTTGTTTATATATATGACATTTTCTTCTACTCGAAAAGTGTTTTCTAATAATTTATTAGTTTCACTCAATTGAATGCATTTGCCCTTTGATCTCCATGGTTCTAATTTTAGGTACATTCTTCTATTTCCCAGTAATAATTGTTGTTATGTCAGAATTTTTCATTTCTGTTTTAATTGATTTAATTCTTTGACCCAGGAAGCTAGAAACCATTTACAAACAAATTACTTTTTAAAAACCCGCCAGGCAATTGCCATCACCTGCTATTTACAGATAGAGATCCTGCCATCTACAAATATAGATACTAGTCACCTGGGAATTTTAAGGTCATGTACAAATACATAGCAGATCTGGGAATTAAAGTTTTCTAGCCACTGTAATATCCTCCTTAAAGGATAAAGAGATAGTTGGGAAAAGCAAGTGAATACTAGAGGGAAGAGAAATAGTCCAATGGAAGGCTCCCAAATTTAATCAATGCATTGAAAGTGCTCTCAAACTCACTGAATGCATATCTGAACTGGCAGAAGAACTGAGGTTAAGTGCAGAATTTAGAGTACAGAGGATCCTCCACTTTTGGCAGGTTAGACTACAAAAGCCCAACATATCCTTTTGTCCATATATCCAGAGACTGGACATTTAGCTGATTAAGAGTAGAGCTTCTGTAAGTACCCATCTATAGACAAATGGATCAAGAAGTTGTGGTACATATGTACAATGAAATATTACTCAGTCTTGAAAAAGGATGAACTCTTGCCATTCACAACAACATCGGTGGACCTAGAGGGTATTATGCTAAGTGAAATAAGTTAGAGACAAAAAACAAATCCCATATGATTTCACTTATATGTGGAATTTAAAATACAAAATTAATGAACAAACAAAACAGAAACCAGCACATGGATATAGAGAGCATACATAGTTGCTGGGTGGGAAGAAGTTGGGGGATGTGTGAAAAAAGGAGAAGAAATTAAGGTGTATAAATTGCCAGTTATAAAAAGTTATAAAAACAGGATTGTAAAGTACAGCATAGGAAATATAGTTAATAATATTGTAATAACTATGTGTGGTGTCAGATGGGTACTGACACAATACACAGTTATTGGGGTGATCACTTCATAAGCTACGTAATGTCTAATCACTATGTTGTACACCAGAAACTATCAATTATAATTGTAAAGGAACTTTTTAATTAATTGAAAAAAAGAGAGTAAAGGCTATGGAGTTTAGAGTGTCTGGGTTCAAACCCTAGGTTACCATTTTGTGACCTTGGGCAAATTACTTAGCCTCTTTTTACTCTACTTTTCTCCATTTGTACCATTTTGAGAGTTCATAAAAAACTATGCATAAAATGGGTCAACCATTGGAAACTTAAAAACTAATCATTCTCTTTATTATCTTCAACATCTGTTCCCAAAGTAACCAGTTTCCTACACTGAAAAGCCTGTTGGGATAGTTGCCTTTTACCTTGATGTCTTCCACCTGTGTCATGGGGTGTTTCTTGACTCCGTGACAACCCACCCCTACCCGTGTTGTCCCCAACACTGTCTGACCTTAGGCAAATACCAAAGAGGAATTTGGAACTTTGGAATCTTCCACTGCTCATGGCAAAATATCAGGACCACTTTTATCGTGGTTTGGTTTTAAAACAAACTCCAGGCATGCTACTGAATTTGCATTAGAATATTAGGGATCCCATATTGGTTCCAATATTTTGGCCACGCACACAAAAGTTTTCCACCTGTCAGTTATTTTATTGTTCTTTATCTTTAAAAAAAGGCCAATTCTCCAATTGGGAATTGACTCTAGGACCACATTCAAATGCTGCCAAAAAGCCACTCCTACCCCTAATTCTTGACTTTAAAATGACCAGGAGCCCAATGCATCCACCACCTCTACCCACTCATCAAAATGCTTGCGGTGCCCAGTGCAGAACACTGAGAGGTCTTCTTATATTTGATCACAACTATCTTCTTCCACTATAGAGATGTAGAAGTGTAAAGAACACTACACCCTTATTGAAGAAATGTATCTTCTCCACCCTTCCCTTAGCCCAATGTTGAGTCACCAAATGTTGCTTTTAGTGACCCTATCATTAAGGGAGAGGGCTATATTCTTGACATCCAAATACATTTCTCCTTGTCCTTTATAAATAGTGATTATGTCTAGTTAAAAGTAACACTATTAATGCTATTCTA
Organism: Mormoops blainvillei; assembly: GCA_004026545.1. Lineage (NCBI taxonomy): Eukaryota > Metazoa > Chordata > Mammalia > Chiroptera > Mormoopidae > Mormoops > Mormoops blainvillei. Next base: position 243,846 of record PVJD01000962.1, read on the forward strand.
CACGCATGGTATGGTTACCTAATGGCCATAGGTAACAAGATATCTATAGGAAAACTTTCTCCAAATGCTAAACAATCAACTTACAAACAAACTTTAAGGCATGAAAATTACCTTTAGACTAGATTCAGCCTCAAAGATGCTGTGTTTATTGCCTAAACTTTCAGCAAGGCCAACAGCTTGATTTTCCTTTGAGGTCGGTAGTCCTAGATATGGACCAAGAACACACCATCCATCTGTCTCTCAATAACCTGTGACATAGAACTGTCTGTGTGGTTTTATTATTTTATTATTTTTATTTTTTCCCTTGTCATATTTATTTTCTTTTTTCTTTTTTTTTTATTGTTGTTCAAGTACAATTGTCTCCATTTTCCTGCCACAACTTTCCCCTGCCCCACCTCCCACCACCTCCCACCCTCAATCCTTCCTCCCTTTGGCTTTGTCAATGTGTCCTTTATATGTGTTCCTTGAGACCATTCCCTTTCTTTTCTCCCATTATCCTCCTCTCCCCTCTCCTCTGTTTACTGCCAGTTTGTGCTTTATTTCAGTGTCACTGGTTATATTTTGTTTGCTTGTTTGTTTTGTTGACTTGGTTCCACTTATAGGTGAGATCATATGGTATTTGTCTTCACCACCTGGCTTATTTCACTTAGCATAATGCTCTCTAGTTCTATCCATGCTGTCATGAAAGGTAGGAACTCCTTCTTTCTTCCTGCTGCATAGTATCCCGTTGTGTAAATGTACCTTAGTTTTTTGATCCACTCATTTACTGTTGGACACTTAGGTTACTTGCAGCACTTGGCTACTGTAAATTGTGCTGCTATGAACATTGGGATGCATAGGTTCTTTTGAATTGGTGTTTCAGGATTCTTAGGGTATAATCCCAGCAGTGGAATTGCTGGGTCAAAAGGCAGCTCCATGTTTAGTTTTTCAAGGAAATTTCATACTGTTTTCCACAGTGACTGAACCATTCTCCATTCCCACCAACAACGTATTGGGGTTCCCTTTTTTCAACAACCTCACCAGCACTTATTGTTTGTTTATGTGTTTATGATGGCCATTCTGACTTTGCATCTCACTGATGGCTAGTGATGATGAGCATCCTTTCATATGTCTCTGTGCCTCCTATAAGTCCTCCTTGGAGAACTTTCCATTCAGGTACTTTGCCCATTTTTTAATTAGATTGTTTGCTTCCTGGAGTGGAGTCATGTGAGTTCTTTATATATTTTGGAGATCAAACCCTTGTCCAAGGTATCATTGGCAAATATATTTTCCCATACAGTTGGCAACCTTTTCATTTTGCTGATGTTTTCTTTAGCTGTGCAGAAGCTTTGGTTTTATCATGAACCTTTTACTTATAACGGCTTCCTCCCTTAACGGGTCTGGAAAACACCCACCCATCTTCTGGGATTCAACTCAAGCTTACCCAACTCTGCCAAGCTTTTCCTGACTGACCTCCCCCCAACCCCAGTAGATAGACTTGACCACTCCCTCAATTATATCCTCATTGCACTCTGTTCATCTATAACGTTTTATTGCTTTTATTGCACTATTGTGGTCTGCCCTAGAATATGAGCTCTACAAGGTCAGAGATTACACCTTAACCAGTTCTGGTGTCTTCAGAACTTAACATAGATCTTGATATTGTGCATTAATAAATATTTCATAAAATTCCCTTATTCTCATACTTCCCATTATTGTGTAGAATAAAGACATCTTTTTCTGATATATAATCTCTCATCATACGAACACACTTTTTAGCATTTAAAAATTCAGTATCTATTGTTTTTATTTCCAGAAGTTCTATTTAATTCTTTCAAAATCTATGTAGTCTCAAATTTATTATGTTCAAGACTTCAGTAGCTAGTTTTCATTTGTTTTTATGTCTTGACTCTCCTTCATGGTGATTCATTTCCTCATGTGGTTTGTAATTTTTTAATTTGTAATCTCATCTTCTGCAAATCCTACTTTTCCCTGGAGATCCTGATTGCTCTAAATGTGGAGAAAAAAATAAAAACACTTTTGAGTCCTTTCAGATGTGTTTTTACTAGGGATTCAAAGTCATTCAATAGCCCCAAATTAGCTTCTAATGCTAATTTCATGGTTTACATTTTCCATACCACCCTAGTAGAATAAATTCAGACTTTACCCCTACATTTGGTGCAACCCAGATGTGGCTTTAAATTTCTCTTAAGCAACTGTTCCTCCTTCCCCCAAGGGCTTGGTCAAATTGTGAGCTTTATTTGCTTTTCTGAGATGGTAAGAAAAGTTTTTGTAGGTCTTTTTAGACAAATGGTGTAGGTTTTTCAGACTTCATACTTTGTGCACAGAGTTCTCCTTCAGGCCTCCAACCTCACACAGATCCAAGGCCACCTCTCTGGTTCTCAGCCTCTGGGCTCTAAGTACACATCTGATCTGAAGCCCACTTGGGCAAATGGTATCAGCCCTTAACTATTCTCTGGTTTTGTTTCCCTTTTAATTTCTGTCACATAGGATTTCCCTTTCATTTCTTGAGCTAATAAGCTATGTACTAAATAATTGGTGGAGAAATATTTTTTCATCATCTGAATTTGCACCCTTGCATTCTTAGTCTTCCATGTTGCTAAAAATCCCATTTTAGATTTTAAGAATATCTTCACATGCTTTCTTAAGTGATCTACCTAATAACTCTCAAGAAAGATTAAACAGGGCCTCTTACACTGGTTAACTTCTGTAGATTAAAACAGTTCAGGAAACTTACCTCAGTGCTCATGGATAATAAGTTGCCTCACCAGTTTGAAAAACTCAGGTTTTCTAGTTTTAGCCTAATGCTGGGCAAACTGAGACCCAAGGATTCAATCCATACTGAGGGAAGGCAATGTTGGCTTTCTGGCAGGTAGTCCTAACAAGTACCACCAACTTACTCTTTCCTGGACTCTAGACCTAGGTTTATTCCCTTGGATCTTACCTTCCTCCCCTCCTCTCACATCTCCATCTTTTTTGAACATCTAATATTCTCAAATACACTAAGCAGCCTTTTCCACCCAGCTATTTTTTAACCTGTCTTTCAAACCTCATGAATTTACCTAAAGCCACCTTTGTCCATTTGGAGTCATTCTCCTTTGCCTAATCACAGTGAAGATGTTCATCTCCACCCTACACACCCTACACATGCTGCTTTAACTCCATCGCTTTTGCACTTACACATCATTCCCCAACCCGGTGAATAGAGGAAATTAGGAATATGGGTCAAATTTAAACTGCAAGAGAATGATTTAAATACCTGTAGGTCTACTGAAAAATTTTATGCTCATCATAGGAATTGTGTACATTTTCTGTCTTTGTTGACCCATATTGTTGTACTCTAGACTCTCCATGGGGTGAAAACTATCTCTAAATACAGCATGCTCTGAGATGTCTGAGTTCCATGTAAAAATAACAACCCTGCATATGGAAGACAGTCATGCTATTCACTTGTAATTGACCCCTTTAAACACACCCAGTCCAGGGGGCATAGGTAGCATTAAAAAGCCAGAGTGAGGATCAGAATCCTAAATCAGATCACTTGCCAGGCCACCTGCCTTCCTCTACTTCAAATCTTTTCTCTCATTGCATTGTCTTGGTTCCAGAAATATTTGACTTTGCATCTTGGATTTTTTTTTAGGTTTGTTTGTATTTAGTGAGTTGCCTCCAACTGTTCTCCTTGATGCTGACTACAATCCCTTTGGAAACATGTTCTGGAAATTTTTGTGACCTTGAAAACCTCAAGAGAGAATAAGAAGCATTCTGTTAGCTGAAACCCAAAAGGTCCCATTCCCATTTTCTTCCCTTTTAAACTTTTGAACACCAATGAAATACAGTTAGGACGGTGCAAGAGTAGACACAGATCCTACACCAAATATTTTAATACACATTCAGAATAAACTAAGAGCAAATGGCATATTGACACACTAGAATGAGGGAAATTCTGTGCCCACCCTCCCCCCCAAAAAACAACTCCTAAAGCCAATCAAAAATCTGACTAGCTTCAAATTTTATTACAAGTAGAGAAAAAAGAAAATATTTACAAATAGAAACCAGAAGAGTAGGCATTCCTGGTCATTAGTGTCACAGCGTCTTGTGAGTTAGTCAGCCTTTGTCGTCTCCTTACATTAGGTCAGTGTATACAAGGAAATCTATTTAGAAGCACTTGTTTTTCTGGGATTTATTATGCTAGTAAAAGATGTTTGTGACAAAATTCAATGTTTAAGGTTATCTTCTTGTTGAAGATGACACTTGTCACAGTGAGATTGCGAGCAACCCAGGAGAGTTAATGCAAATAGTTTCACATTACCATGTCTGAGATGTATTACATTAATGACACAGTGCATTGGGTTAAATATTTCTAGCATGTTATATCTCTGTTTTTCCTTCCTGCTCATGGGCTGCAAAAAGAAAAAAGAAAAGAAAAGCAAAACAAAAAACCCAAGTCACTCAGTTGTGATTTGAAGAAATATTAGGATAGGAAGCTATTCTTTTAGCCCAATATTATTATTTTACTAGTGAAAAACATTCAAAACAATTAGATTAAGCAATAGGCAATTTAACTGTTGACAATGCAGTGTTCAGGTGGCAAACATGACTTCGATGATTCTGATGTCATAATTTCACTAATGTTCTCACATATCTCCTTCAGATAGAAGGGGTTAAGGGAACTAGCTTGGAACATAGAGGTTGTTTTTCTTCTCCTTGGCTTCTATAGAGAGCTCTTGTCCTCTATAATTTGACTTCTTCAGGGGCTTTCTGACTCTGGTCAGTAAGTGCAGTCTGAGAACCTGATACTTGTGTGGAGAGAAAAGGTCACAGAACCTTACAATCTGGAAGGTCACAGAGTGTGACAATCTCATCCAAGAGGAGTCCACTTATGTGTATCTACTGGGGGCAGTGAAGGATATTGCTGATGAATGTTAGCATGGCTGTTGCTGAAATCAAATGCTCTCTTCAAGATATAATATTGTTTATTCTGGGACTCTGCAGGGTCTCTGTGGCATTGAGCTTTGTTTGAAAATTCAAAGAATTCTCCAATGGCAAGCTTGGCTGTTCTAAAAAAATAATCAATTAAAAACCTAAGTGCTTTAGGTACTGTAAAAGCAAGTCACAAATGTCCCATTTTGCATCTGAAAAAAAGAAGAGAGATTTAATGTTATTTTAGTATCAAGGACAGCTCTCTCTTAATGGAGTGAATTCTTTCCACAAAGAAACTATAAGCAATGGAAAAATGCCAAGGTCTATCATTGTGTTAGTTGCAGGTTAAACTAAATAATGTGTTCTAAATATTTTATTGTATAATTGGTTTGATTTTATTGCTTTTTAGGGGCTTTGGGGATGTGGAGAGAAAGATACTTAACCGTCTTCAGGTGCTGTAGCCCTATCAGTTATGTCAGTGTTTTCACCACTTGGTCCCACTGATTTCCCAGAGAGATTTTCCCCAAGTGTACTATGTTTTGTTCTTATTTATGCATTGATTATATCATCCTCATCTACTTGTCTTATTTACCACTGCACCAGCTTTATCAATATCTGCAAATAACATTACCCACACAGTACAGTCATATTTCTGTAGTCTGCTCTAGGTTTGAATGGTTAGAAACATTCTTCCTGGCAAATCTCCCCAGGAAATAATAAGCACGTTTGCCTGGAAAGTGAAAGAAAGGAAAGAAGGCACTGAATTCTACATTCCTATCAAGCCTTTGCTCCTTCTGTAAGAGGTGAGGAAGCTGTGGAACCCTGGGAAAATTATAGCCTTTACCCAAAGCAGGAAATGTGGCTCTGAAGACCCAAAAGAGCAGGGCCTCTCTGTGGACTTTGCAGAGTCCACCTGTACTTTCTCACAAGGTAGAGAGGAAAGTCAACAACAATAATGACAGCTGACATTTATTGAGTGCTTAGAACCAGGCATTCTAAGTGCTTTAAGTATATTAGCTCATCAAATCCTCACAACAACCTGTCTACAGATAAAAGAACTGATGCACAGAGAAATCTGACGTGTCCAAGCCTACAGAGCTGGCAATAGCAAAACAGGAATTTGAGGCCAAGCAGTACATCTCATGCTCATTACTCTTCAAATATTACCGAATCTGCATTGAATGTCAATGTCATGCAGAGCACACAGGTACTGAAAGAGCTAGTATTTTGAAAACACACACGAAGTCCTAGATACTGTGATAAATGGAAGTGCTAAGAAAAAAGTAGATAGAGACCCTTATTTCTAAGAGCAGCTAATGAAATAAGTTAGGTGGAATAGAATGCTATAATGATTGCTGTTATTGTCATTTTTATGTGTCCATGTGTGTATGTGTGTATGTGTGTGCTTGCATGTTTAAAAGAGAAAGACATGGTCCAGTTCTCGTCAGGTTTGCTTTCCAGTAGCCTCAGGTTTTACTTCACAATGGGATCTGAAGTAACAGGTGATAGTTGACATTTCAATCAGTTTTACACTCATGCGGAGACCTTCCCTGTCTCCTTTCTTGTAATATTACATACTTGTTTGCATATATCTTCATAAGTGACAAACATATGTCTCTTCCTTTGACCCACTTATTTTTTGATTCCTGCAGATTCTCTTATCATCCTTTAATTCCTTTCTTTCAAAGTGTTTGTTTCCTTCTTTTCCCCTCAGCCCACCTCTTGATTGTTGCTTCTAGACATCACTTTAGTCACTATCAGGAAAGTCGCTTTCAGGCTGTGCGGAATATTTAAGCTCAGACTTCAGATCCAGAAGATCTTACATACCAGGAACAGTCACTCTACCATAGAATCACCGAGTCGTGCCACCACCCCCAATCACCTGATCGGGATGAGTGGTCTGAAGTTGGAGTTCAGATTAAGACTCCTAGGAGAAGGACAACTGAGGTCTAAACTGGGGAAAAGAGTGCGTTGGAGTAAAAGTCACCAGGTGATCTAGGAGACTCGGGATAGTCTCTTGGTGAAGGTAAACGGAATGATGGAAACTCCCTTCCGGTGAGAGAAACCTATTGCATCCTCTTTCATAATAATACATACCAATGGGCCAGTCTGACCTCTTTGACTTTACTTGGGGTCCCAGGACTTCTAAATCGAAGAAAGAAGCAGATACCACTAAGGAAGCAGAACTAACTACTTTATTGCCTGGCACAAAATAAAGATGCAATTGCCCTTGAAGTCGGGGATTGTTCTGTGTGTTCTGTGTGTGGTCATGTGTGTGTGCATGTGTGTGTGTGAGATGTGTGATTTTGGTAGGAACTTGCCTTCCTTGGAAACTTGGCCTAAGGACAATGTGAGGGGATATTTGCCCTATTCATTTCATTAAGACAAAAAAAATGGAAACCAAGAAACTGATTTAAAAAATTTATTAACATTTTTAAGATAATGACCACAAAGCATTACACCAAGGATGGGGCCCTTCTAAGCACAAACGCTGTACAACTTCACAGGTCATGTGCCCATGAATACAGCCCAACTAGGAAGTTGCTGTGAAAAGAGAGAAAGTCTCTCTTGCTGGAGAGCTGTTTATTTCACAATTATTAATTAGGTTTTCCCTGTGGGACCAATAAAGGGGAAGACATGTGATGATGACAGAAAAGCTGTTGGAGAACTGGAGGGAAAATATAAATTTTACAAGCAATTGTCAGACACAAAAAAGTCTGTGATGATATGAGCAGTTAATAATCTCCCTAGCAGCAGAAAACTACATCTATCTGTCTGTGTGTGTATTTGGAGATAACGCCAAATTGAAAGATATGATGCTTGAGGCCACTGAGTTAAATTCAGAAGTAGTAAAAGAGAAAGAAAGAAAGTCATAACTTTGAGAGACTATATGAAAAGGAAGAGGGAGTTGCTGGAGGAATGAGAAAGAAAGGGTGCAATATATTTTATCAGGTGCACATGGGTTTTGTGGGAGAGGAAGGAAAAGAAAAAGAGAACTGAAAAATGTAGATGTATAATGAAAAATTATTGTAGGTTAAAGAATCAAAACATATATTTAACCGAAAATTATATTCTTAGGAAGAAAAATGGTCGATCAGTTGAGTGCACGGGAGCAAGGGAAGAACTCTGATTAATCAGTGTAGAAATGCTTAAATTAGTGACTAATGAAAAACAAATTTTCTTTTTTCTCTCCTCATTAATTTGTATTATGTGAAGGAAATTACACTGACAATAAACATTAGAGAACCGAACATTTTGTTAAAACAGAAGATACAACTGTATTATTAAATAAATACACAGTAGTCCCTCTCCAATTAGTTACTGTTTATAAAGTGCAGTGAGACTCCTGGATGAAGGGTGCTGTAAAATTGCACATTATTATAGTTCTGATTATGGCTGAAATGACCACAAATGAAAAAAGGCACGCATGCGCCACAGGAGCGCGCTTATGAGAAAGCTACCACTAAAGAAAGAAAAAAATACGGATCATTGCTTCCTTGTTCCAATAGCCTGGAAACCTCCGGGAGAATGACAAATGCGTATGTTCCATGAATCGCTGTGGACTGTGTTCTGCGGTCAGTTAGGGCCAGCAGAGGTCTGAGAGAACTGGTTAACAGCTGCCCTTCACGGTGGAATTTTTCTCCATCCTACACAGCACCAGCGTAAAACTGACAGCAATTCTGATAAATGTACCAGGAGAACAGAAAATCCTGCCAGTGTCTGCTGAATTGGGCTGTGTCCACTGGGCTGCTGGTCACTTGGGGGAGACTCAAAAGGGAAACTCCTATAGACCCCTAGAACCTGGGCTTTGAAAGACTGGGAAAGAATCTGGCCTTGGAAAGACACTGAGATCTCCTGGAATCTAAGAGTAAAACTCCAAAAATAAAGTAGCAAAAGGAGTGAGATGAGGGGTTGCAGAATATAAACACAGGCCAGTGGGGAGGCTCCCAGAGCAGGTGAACACAAAGGCATTTTTGCCCTTGAAGAAAGATATGAGTTGGGGATTGTTCTGTGTGTTCTGTGTGTGGTCATGCGTGTGTGCATGTGTGTGTGTGAGATGTGTGATTTTGGCAGGAATTTGCCTTCCTTCGAAACTTGGCCTAAGGACAACATGAAGGGATATTTGCCCTCTTCATTTAATGAAGGAAAAAATGGAAACCAAGAAATTAAAATATAAAGTTGAATGTAGACGGAGAGCCAGGCTGGGTATTTGTAGAGCCATAAGTTCAGCAGTTATCAGCAACTAGGACAAGGAATCAATAATCAGAACTTTTAAAAGGCTAAAGAATTTCATACTGATAGCTTCAGGGTCACAAGGCAACATAAAGTTATTGGCTCATGCGGTTGTCTGCTAACTCTTTCTCTTCGCATTTGGGTAAAACAGCTCCCTTTTGGCTGGCCTGCGCCGGCGCTGTTTTTGCATTAGAAAACGCGGTCACAATGATCATGAATTGCTTCATTTCGGACTAACGCTTAGCATGGCTCCAAGCACCAAAGTCAGACACCGATGGGCTTTAACACACACCAGGCGGCAGGGTGAGCAGGCTGGACTGTCACAGGCAGCCATGCCCAGGGCATGACGCTGCACAGTGGGCTGGCCTTTGGCTGTCCCCTGGGCATCAAGAAACAGAAATGTATCCCTAGTCAATCTGAGGCTCACATTGAAAATGTGAAGGAGGCAGCTGTTAAAAATGGAGTTGGGGTGGAGAATCAGAGAGCAAAGTATAAGGGATGCTGAAAAGGCAGTTAAAGATGGAGATGGGCCATACAGCTTGGTTTACCCTTTTGTTCCCATTGGTCTGATAAGATTAAAATCTCCTGGGGAATAGGGAGAAAAAAATATTAAAAAGTACAAGAAAAGCAAAGAATAAAAGAAAAGTCAGAAATTTGAAAATAGCTAATATTTAATTTGCACATTCTATAAGCTAGGCACTTGGCTAAGAAATTCAAATGATTTTTATTCTTGAATTCTTATCACACCTCATGAGAGGAGGCTTTTAATAGTAAAGTACCTGAGAGATAGGTACTAATCTTCTCTCCTTTTTGCAGATTAGGAAACTGGTGCTAAAAGAAAGTCAGTCACTTGCCCCAGGATGTACAGCTAGACAAACAAACCCAAATCAGTCCAGCACTGGAGTCTTCACTCCCACCACAATGCTGTACTAACCCTCTTCCTCCAAATATAGGCTGGAAAATGAATTGAAGAGTCATATAAGCTAAAAAGGACCAGAGAGAAAAGGATTAGGAGGTAAATGTTCTCATTCTCTGAGAGTTTTAGAGGAGATTGCAGATATGAGATAAGGTAAGATACTGTTCATCAATAACAAAGGATCCCATAGTGTTCAAAACAAACTCACAGGGAAACTATTTTCCAGTTCAATACCTATTCCCCCACATAGTGGAAATAACAAGCTTTGTTGAATGACACCTTTACTTCACATGAGAGGGAATGTACTTGAGTAAAACTGCCTCCTCACAACTTGGGCGGTGGCCATTGATGGAAATAGGAAGCATCTTTCTTTAAACACTATTCTTTCTTGAGTCATCCCCATGTGAATCATATAGTTCCATCTTTAGAAAACTAAATTCAATGCATAGTTCACTTTCCTGGCAGTGTGCAACATGCATGAAGGATGTTAATCACTTTTTATTCTTTGCCCTTTATGCTTCGAAATGGAGCAGAAGAGTATGTTAAGTATTTGGAAAAGTGCCTGAAAGCAGCAAGGTCTTAAGCGATGTTAGTCTTCCTACCCTGTTTTCCCTCATCATTTTTCAGATCCAGGGGTCTCCAAAGAGTTTTTGAGAGAGAGAGAGAGAGAGAGAGAGAGGGAAAATGAAAAATTTGAGAATGTGCCATTGGTCACTGGAGTGGCTGCTGGGCGCTGTGGTGCACCCCTTAGATCCCTTCTTCATTGCTGATGCACATAGTGCCCTGCTGTTGGAAATATGGGTTGCTGATGTAATGGTTGCATCCCTCACTGGTGATTGCCTTCAGCTAGAGGGAACTGCCTCATTCAAGGTATGGTCCTCCCAGGGGGTGGCCCATGGCTAATGACTGGCCAGTGTGGAGGTAGGGAGGCCAGCGCCCTTACCTTAATTCAGGAGAACTCCAAAGGTTCTCCCAGCTCCAAAGCTGGCAGTAGAATCTACTGAGGCCTCAGCCACAAACACATCACAGGTCACCTTACCCCGCTGCCTGATGCTACCTCCTCTCTCCCTGGCAGGCATATCTTTCAGGAACGCTCTCATTCAAACTTCTGAATCCAACTCTTTACCTCTGAGTCTGTTTCAAGTGAGTCCAATCTAAGACAAGCCTTGGATATATTTTTATAATGAATACTGCATATAAATGTTGAATATATATATAGAGAGAGTATTCAAATATTTCACTATAAAATATTCTAAAATAGAAGTGTAAAATAAATGTGAAAAATATGTACAAGTTGGAGTTTTAATTTTTTCTTCCCATAGCTCAATGAATTATCTGTGTAACCTCTCCATATAAATTTACACACACACACACACACACACAGAGGAAGCTGATCTTATTCAATGAATAAGTAAAGAATTCTATCTTAAATGTCACAGAAAATGTAAACATACCTTACAGTATAGTTGGGAAGAAAAAAACACTTTTAGAAATAACCAATGTACAGAACTACAGAATTGCATAGGGAAGCACTGAGGCATGTATGTAATAACACATAAGAGACAGAGACACCAGGAACCCTAGGGTATCCATGGGAGCTGAGGCTACAGTTGGGAAATTAGAACATTTCCTGGAGGAAGTAAGATGAAAGAAGGTTGTAGTATTTCTAAAGGAAAGAATAAGGATGAAGAGTAGGCATTTCAAGAAGAAAAGAAGATCGGAAAGAAAGATACAAGGTAACTTTGGAAAGTGAAGACCAGAGAAACTTCAGGTGTGTAGGTTTCTGTGGGAAAGAAGTAGAAGATAAGGCTGGGAAGATGAGGGAGGCAGTCTCGCTTGGCGAGCACACTCTGGATGCAAGGCTAAGTGGTGCAGGCTCTGCTGTGCTGGCACTGTGAAGCCAGAAAAGGGTTTGGAGGAGATGAGTGGAAGTCTTTCAGGAAGATTATTAGTCTGGTAGCAATGTGAAAGCAAAGTAGATAGAAATTGTACCCAGAGTATAGGGAATTTAAGGCTAAAAGGAAAATAGGTTAGTGACAGACCAAGGAAGAGCTAGGAGACATGGGTGAGAAGAGACAGAAAAATATTCATAGAAAAAAGTCACAGAAAATCTACATCATCTGTAGAACAAGGAAAAACACCAGAGAACTGGTTTTTATACTACAGTGACTTACAGTTTACGGTGCTATTACCAAATATGAGGACATCAGGAAGGATTAACTCTGGAGAAAATGCTGATGTCTTTATTATGACATTTTGACTGTAGGGTCATCATGGGACATCTAGGTGGAAATATTTAATAGTTATACATTGCAGGGCTGGAGTCAAGAGAAAGGATAGAACTAGACATGTAAATTTCAGAGCCATTTGCATAGCAATCTTATTTGAGTTCTCGGGAATGGATGAGTCTCTCAGAGAAATTTACACAGAGCCAAAGTTTCGGAGAATGGAAGGAGACGGAAGGATCTGAGGTGGGGAGGGGGAGTTAGAAGGTGAGGAGGAAGACACCCTCAAGACAAGGGCAAGAAGAATGAAAAACAATCATCGAGGCAGTGAAACCAGCAGGAAGTCCAGGAAGAATGAACAGAAACCATCAGCAGGGTGATGAGGAGGTTTTGAAAATCTTTAAGAGAACAATTTCAATTGATCTTGGGGGAGGAAAAAGAGAGGCGTTGTGAGTTGTATACAGCTTTATTTTTAAGTTTGGCTAAGAATATAGTGTGAGAGAAATGGTGTGGTAAGAGAGAGTGATAGATACACAAATATAGACATTTTCAAGGTAGAGAAAACATGTACAAGGAAGAGGGAAAGGTGGTGCTCGAGTTTGAAAGGGTGGTGGGTCACCCAGTATGAGGCAAGATCAGCCAGCGCATGGAGGAAAGAAGGGTGCCTTGAAGACAGAGGTCTCAATTCTCTGAGTCAACAGATAATAAAGAACATGGTTGGAGAGATTAATATTGCAGATCCGGTTTAAGTTTGCCTAATTTTTGTTGAACTTGCACAAATTGCACTCTCTTAGAGAGAGAGCTACCACTGCACATACACACACACACACACACACACGCGCCCCAAAGTGTCTGGCTCCCACTAAAACCTCAGTAATTCTAAAAGGGGGAGTGCTTTGGCAGCTTGGTATAGAAGATGAGAAATTAGATTTATGGCTCCCTGAGTGTCCTCCATTTAAAGACACTACTGTCAACTTCCATCTGGTATAAATGCCACCATTTCCCTCTTGTCCTTCAGCCCTGCTAAAGTCCTGAGACCTAGGCTTAGGAAATAAAGGAAGATTTGTCTTCCTCCTGTACTCCAGAGAGTGACAAGTTAATCCTGTTCTGATGCGAAGGAGAGAATCCAGTCCCTGTAGTCAGAATGGGCTAAGTACCATCTCTAATAATCACTGTCTGTGTAGTCACACAAGATATACCAGAATTTTCACTAGAGGAGAGTCGATTGGTATTGCATCTGCAATGCTAAGCACTGTTTTCCTTTATTCCACTCCCAAATATGATTGGGGCGGGCTAGAAGAGCCTGTGGAAGAATCAAGTCTAGAGATTCAGACAAAGCAAATGGACATATCATAGAGAAATGTTTGATAGTAAGAAGCCATCTAGCAGAAAAGGCAAGACAAGGAATAGGGCTATGGAGCAGAAGACCTAGATTTAAATCCTAGCTCTTTGACTGGGTAGTTGAGTGGCCCTGAGCCAATAACTTGCCTGTCTCATGCTTCAGTTTCCTTATTGGTAACAAAGGGTTAATGATGCCTAACCTCCCCGGTAAGCTGTGCTGAGGATTGGAAAGAAGAGCACCTGGCACATAGTGGATGCTTAGTAACTACTGGGGATGGGCGGAAAACAGCCAAGAAAAAGATGAAGGAGCTGCAAAAGGAAAGTTTCTTCATTTCTTCAGCGAAATTCTGCTGGCTGGAACAGGAAAACCAGAGGAAAGAAAAGAAAGATCTTGTTTTCTACAGAAGTTAGAGTGGGCAAACAAAAATTTGATGTAAGAAATAACAAAAAAGGCCTGTGACATGCCCAGAGGAATGGACAAATATGCCCAAAGATTGTCATGGCAGCGAGTACTAAAATATGATTTGAGGTTCTGAGAACTCTGGCTAGATTGCTTTTAAATAATTCGTAGGCTATTAAATTATTTGTAAATGGCTGAAACAACAAAAACATTTTGGTGCTTTCATTTAGGCACATTTGCCAAACTCTCCACAACTTTCTGAAAGAGAGCAGGATGCAGGCAGGGAGGTTCTGAGAGGGAGATTACAGTTTTCCAGATGTGTGGCCCCCAAGGCCCAAAAAGACAATATAGCCGTGAACATGGAGAGACAGGAAGTAGAATGAAATTGATTCGAGCTAAAGAATCTATCTTCGTTATGAACCTCAAAGAACTTGGGAGACAATGAGTCATCACATCCTGTTTAACATGCACAGAAAACTGGGAACAAAATCAGTTCAGCAGTGGAAACTCGTCAGTGACCTGGAGAATCATGATGTGAGGCATGCTTCAGAAAGCAGCTGTGGCTATTCTCCAAAAGCCAGGCGCAGGCAAGCCGAGGCAGTTACATTTTTCTATGCCCTTGGAGTGTCCTGTGAACTTTTTGGCTAGCTTATGCCTGTAATTTGCTGAAACCACTGCTAATTATTTCACTTATAACTGACCAAAGACATCATAGCTCCAACAGTGCGCAGTGCTTAAAACCCACACAGGCGCGCAGACATACACCAAATTGCACACACAGAGGCAACCTCTGCACACCATATGTGTGGTCAAAACATGCATGGGAAAGATGGGGCAAGGATCTGGAACACAGACAGGAGACAGAACAAAGAAGTTTCTCCCTTTTTCTTTTACCATATCCCTTCTTCCCCATTTAAGAGGGTTTCCTATCCCTTGTAATGTGGCTTAAGGAAGTGTTTTGGTGAGGTGGGAAGTGTCTAGAGGACTTTCCTCCATGAAATTGTTGCTAGACACAGGGCTGGTGACTGGCCTACTCACACCAATATAGAAATGATTCTGAAGGGAGAAAAATTCAGCCAACACGTGCCACCACTACCTCCACTCCTAAGTGACAGTGCTGATCATTCCGTGGGACATAATATAGGCTAGATCAAACACTACCTACCTGGATTGGTTAAACAACTTAGGACTTTTTAAGATTTTTATTTATTTATTTTGAGAGGGGAAGGGAAGTAGAAAGGGAGGGAGAGAAACATCAATGTGTGGTTGCCTCTCATGCACCCCCTACTGGGGACCTGGCCTGCAATCCAGGCATGTGCCCTGACTGGGAATTGAACCAACAACCTCTTGCTTCGCAGACCGGCACTCAATCCACGGAGCCACACCAGCCTGAGCCAACTCATGACTTTTATCCTTGGCAATTTTTCAAGTCCTGAAACCTTGAAAGGAGCCATGGCCAAACACACTGGCCTCCTTGCTGTTCTTTGAGTACGTCAAGCGCATTTGGCCCAGCTGTTTCCTCTCCCTAAAGCTCTCTTCCCCCAGATAGCCACTAGCTAAACACCCTTGCTACCTTCAAGTCTTTGCTCCTATATCACCTTCTCAGTAGACCTACTGTGACCATGTCATTTGTTGCAACCTGCCTGATCTCCCTTACCTGCTTACTCTGCAGGTACCTTTTTCTATAGTTCCCATGATCTTCTAACACACTGTATGAATGATTTATTTATTATGCTTATTGTTTGTCATCTTGGCTAGAATATAAGTACACTTCACTACGGCTGGAATCCTTGTTTTATTTACTGATGTAGCCAAGTGCCTAGATATTCCTTGGCACATACTAGATGCTCAATAAATATTAGTTGAATAAATGAAAGTGCATAACCTTATGCCAGGTACATTTCAAAGAGCATTTAAATACCAGTTATTTAAATCTCTTAATAACTTGTATTGTTATTCTGAGTTTACAGATGAGGAAACCTGGGTACTGGGAAGTTAGTAATTAACCCAAGGCTACCTTATTACTAAGTAATGGAGCCAGAATTCAAATTCAAAGATATCCAGTGTGATTCTAGAGCCCACACTGAACTACCTCTCAAGAAGACCACACATGAGCCCAGGCCAAAATGGAAAAGGTTCTCTCTAAAATGAGGGATTGTATTTTCCTGCTTGCTCTAAAGCAGAATGATTTTAAGCACTCTCAGAGATTCTGTTACGGCAATGGGATTTTAATAATGCTTTCAAAATTGTATAGCTAGAATGAAGATTGACTATGCTAATAACTGTAAATAGTTGTTCCATTTACTAAGCATATTAGTGAGTCTCCAGATTCAACAGGTATTAAAATGTGCTTGTATGGCTACTGAAGAATTGTTGACCCCAAGGATTAGATTTGGAGCAGCAAACCAATTTTCTTAACCAAAAGTTACCTGCAGTTGCCCTGGTTGCTTTTTTATATGTTGATGACTTAAAATATGAACCATCTATTTATTAATTTCTGCTTGTTAAACTTGAAAAATTGGTGCCGTGTTATTTTTAATTGCATCAATTACAATGAGAATCACAGACATAGCAGGATGTCATTGAATGCATGTAATTAATCAGAGGCTGAGGGCAAAAAAGCCAGCTAAGATATTAGCATTATAATGTACATTAATAAGTAAGGGAATATTGTGGATTTTTAAGCCTCATACTGTAAAATAATAAATATCCTTATATATGTGATAACAATTTAGGTCACTTTTAAGGAGATAAAAACTCAAATTGATTGTTCCTTATTTTTCCAAAGCATAGTACAAAATAATTCATTTTCAATTTATTATATAGTTTATACTCTGGGTTGTATGTTATTGCCCCCAATAACAACATAGCACCAATACTACGATGTAGGAATCCGATGAGTTAAGCAGGGTGTATATTATTGTGTGTGGTCTTAAGCCTAATATTATGTTTGAAAGATTCACCTATGTTGTCGTGTTTGGTAACAGCTCATTTATTCACTGTGATGGGTAGTATTCCATTTTGTGAATGTACTGCCATCTATTTACCCACCTTATGGTGGAGGGACAGTTGTTTTCAGATTGGATATCTATGTCTATATCTACAGATATTATTGTACATGTTATTTGCTATATGTTTGTATGCATTTTCATTGTAGAGAGTGGGGCAAAAGTAGGTTTACAGTTGTGAGTACATGACTATTATTATTTATTAATGATTGTATTATTTTGTTGTATTATTTGTTAATTGTATTATTTTCCATACAGACAACTGTAAACCTACTTTTGCCCCACCCTGTATATAAACTCAGAAGGAAAATGTTGGGTTACAGTTTATACGTACATATAATTAGCTTTAGTTGATGGTGCCCATGACTCAGAATCAGTCCCTGAGATAAAGATTTGAATGCCAAAAGTTTATTTAAGCAGTAATCCTAGAAAGCACTGGTAGTAAAAGTAGAGACATAGGAAATGAAATAAAGCCTTTAAAGAGTGCATTATTAAACAAGTTATCACCGTGAGCATCTGGAGCTGAATAGAACATACTGAGTTAACCTAACTGAGGGGTGACAAAACAAGGGTATTTACCTACCAAATCCCCATCTGTCATTGGCCAAGAGGTGTAATGGAGAGCATTAATTCCCTGGCATTTCTAGCTGCTCTGTCTGCAAGCCGAGCGTGCTCACAGCCAATATAAAGCTCCCAGGCAGAGAGTCAGAGGTGAAGTCAATGGGCAGCCTTCCGCGTGTTGAGCTAGTGCTAAAAAAGGTATGGGCTAACAGCATCTACTATAACAGCTGAGCTCAAAAATAAATAAATAAATAAATAAATAAATAAATAAAATCTCATGTGGCAAAACAAAGAGAGAAATCAAAGCCAAAGCAGTAATCAGAAGTAAATACCATTGCCCAGATGAATTTCAGGTCAGATATGAGCTCTGAAGTCTAGGGGGAGGGGACAAAAGATATGATGTGTGCCTGTGTGCAGCTAGAAATGAATAACTTGTATAGAGCTCTTAGCCTGAAATGCTGCCTCACTCACAAGATGAGTTCTCAAAATCTGTGTCCACTAACAAAAAGAAACAATAATAAGTCTGCCATTTGTCCAGGGTTTTAGCGGAGGAGGGAAACGAGTTGTCCATGAGGAATGAAAATTCAAGGACCATGCCACATGTAGGAGTGGGGTGTGGATTAATTCTATCTCTGTGGTACAGGAATATTAAGTCAAAATTTTGCATCAGACACTGGTCCAGGATCAGTGAAACTTCTTGGGCCCCTGGCATACGTGAATTTGAAATTACCTTAGAGATATCAAGCTGATTCCTCCTGCAGACAGCAAAGACTCAATCCCACTGTGGAATTCTGGAAGGCATGCCAGACAAACCTCAGAGTTATCCCAACTAAGGGCTGAGGGGTAGGGATAGTTATGTATTTGCCTTCATCAGTCATTTACTGAGGCTGTCTCCAGGGGATTTTATTTTATTTTTTCTCCATTAAAAAAAAACATTTTATTGATTGTGTTGTTACAGTTGTTCCAGTTTTCCCCCTTTGCCCTTCCATCCAACAATCCTAACTCTCCTCAAGCAACCACCCACCCCCACCATAGTTCATGTCCATGTGTCATGCATATAAGTTCTTTGGTGCTCCATCTCCTATGTTGTACTTTATGTCTCCGTGGTTATTCTGTGACTACCAATTTATACTTCTTAATCTCTTTACCTCTTCACCCATTCCCCTACACCCCCCTCCCATCTGGCAACCATCAAAACACTTGGTATTCATGATTCTGCCTCTGTTCTTCTTGTTTGCTTCATTTATTTCTTAGATTAATTTGTTGATAGGTATGTGTTTATTGCCATTTTATTTTTCATAGAGTTAATCTTCTTCTTTTTCTTAAATAAGTCCCTTCAACCTTTCATATAATAATGGTTTGGTGATGATGAACTACTTTAGTTTTTTCTTGTCTGGGAAGCTCTTTATTTGCTCTTTGATTCTAAATGATAACTTTGCTGGGTAGAGGAACCTTGGCTGTAGATCCCTGCTTTTCCTGACTTAGAATATTTCTTGCTAATCCCTTCTAGCCTCAAAGTTTCTTTTGAGAAATCAGCTGACATCCTTATAAGAACTCTCCTGTAGGTAACTAACTTCTTTTCTCTTACTGCTTTTGAGATCCTCTCTTTATCTTTAAGCTTTGGCATTTTAATTATGATGTGCCTTGGAGTGGGCCTCCTTGCATCCATCTTGTTTGGGACTTTCTGGGCTTCCCAGACTTGCATGTCTATTTCCTTCACCAAAGCAGGGAAGTTTTCTTTCATTATTTTTTCAAATAGATTTCCAATTTCTTGCTCTTTCTCTTCTCCTCCTGGCACTCCTATGATGTGAATGTTGGTTCACTTGAAGTTGTCCCCGAGGCTTCTTACACTATCTTCATTTTTTTGGGATTCATTTTTCTTCCTATTGATCTGTTTGGTTGTTTTTTGTTTCCTTATGTTCCATATCATTGATTTCATTCTCAACTTTATCCACTCTACTGTTATTTCTCTGTAAATTGTTCATTTCCATCAGTATATCCTTCATTTCTTCCTGGCTCTTTTTTATGCTGTTGAATTACTCACTGAGTTCTTTTAGCATCCTTAAAACCAGTGTTTTGAATTCTGCATCTGATTGCTCACCTTCATTTTGTTTAGTTCTTTTTCTTGAGTTTTGATCTGTTCTTTCATCTGGGTCATATTTCTTTGTCTCCTCATTTTGGCAGCCTCCCTGGGCTTGTTTCAATGTATTAGGTAGAGCCACTATGGCTCCCTGACTTGGCAGTGTGGCCTAATATAGTAGGTGTCCTGTAGGGTAGGGTGGCACACCCTCCTTATGATCCAAGCTGGGTACTTAGGGTGCACCCTCTGTGTGGGATGAGTTCACCCTCTTGTTGTAACTGAGAGTGGTTTGCTGTTGGTAGATCAATGGGAGGAATTTACCCAGGCCAGTCAGCTACAAGGACTAGCTGTGACCACTGACCACAAAACTCTGCCCTCTGTGGAGCATCAGCTGTACCAGTGTAGGGTCATGGTGCTCTGATGTGGTCTGTAGCTGTCCACTGGGTACACAGACTCTGGGGTCTCCCAGGTGGTACAAGTCATGGCTGACCGCCACCTGTGTTCTACCCAGGGCCACCCAGCATGAGCTACAAAGCAATCCGAGATGGCTCTATTTATGCCAGGCTTGGAAGTGCCCAGGTGGAGCCAAACTGTGATCCAAAGCTGTTGCTGCTCTGGCCGAGCCTGGAGCCACTTAGCCAGAGGTATGAGGCTAGGGGCAGCTCATCAGGTGGGTGGGGCGGAGTCTCAGCTAATGCCAGGGCAGGGCAGACAGTGTAAGCCAGGTCGATGGAAGCGCGGATATGGTTCCCACCTGCAGGTTCTGTGGCTCTGTGGAGGCAGGGCTCAAAAAAGGCACAATTGCTTCTGCCCGCCTTTCTGTTTGGAACAGAGCTATCCCACAGCTCTCGCCCTGATACCAGACCCTCTAGTTCCTCCCTGTATTCCACTGGTGCCTTTCAAGCTGCTACCCTGGTGATGTTGGAGCTTAGAGGGAGTGAACCTGAGTAAGTCCAGTATGGGTTCTTTGAGAGGAACTGCCAGGGAGTTCAGTAGTTTTTTTCACTGACTCCAATCCTGCTGGTTTTTGCAGCCAGAAGTAATGGGGGCTTCTCTTCCTGGCACTGGTGCCCTGAGCTGAGTGCCCTTGTGTGCAACTGGGACCCCTCACTCCAGAAATATTCCTCCCAAATTTTGTCTGTCACACAACATGGGCAGGGGACCCACTCATTCCGTGTCTCTGTATCTCCTACCAGTCTGAATTGATGTGGTTTCTTTCATTCCATAGTTGTCAGATTTCCATTCAACTTGGTTTCTGACAGTTCTGCGTGACCTTTGGTCTATAGTTTAGATGTAGTTTTGACGTGGTTGTGACAGGAGGCGAGCCATGTTTACCGACACCTCGTTCTTGACCAGACATTATTTTCTTTTTTCCTCCAGGGGATTTTTACTCCCCAGCTCTTTGGCCTGAAGTCTACAGGTATTTGCTGTCAGGTTAGTGAGCATGGGAGTGGAGAATGATGAAAAGATAGAGTCCAGGTACCAAGAGTGAATTTTGTGCTACCAAATAGCTTACACCCCACCAGCTGTGTAAAGTGTTCCATGTCTCCCAGTTCCTTCACTTTAGATACTCTAGTCAGTGGTTGTTGATACATTACTGAGCCTTTATTTTGTATTTCCCTGATGATGACTAATGAAGTAGGAAACATTTTCCTATGAGTTTTGACCATTAGATATCCACTATTGTGAAGTAATAATCGAGTCATTTGCTTATTTTTCTTTTGGGTTGTTCTTGTTGATTTGAAAAAAATGTTTTGTATTTTCTGGATATGTCCATTTTAGTCATGTGTATGACAAATGTCTTTACCAACTTCGTGACTTATCTTTTAGCTTACTTAATGGTGGTTTTTGATGAACAGAAGTCTTTAATTTTAATTTAGTGAAGTTAATCAATGGTTTTCTTTATGGTAGGTACATTTTGTGTCTTGTTTTAAAAATACTTACATACTAAAAAGTCATGAAACTATTTCTCATTCATACTTAGATCTATAACCTACCTGGAGGGAAATTTTATACAGGATATGAAGAAGGGCTAAAAATTTATTTTTTTCTATTTAGCTACCCAATTGGCCCAGCACCATTAATTGGAAAGACCGTTCTTTCCTCCACTGCACTCACCTATGGTTTAAGACATTCTGGTTGGCAGTTATTTTCTTCCATCACTCAACTTACATCTTTGCATTACCTCCTAGATTTCATCTTTCCTGGTGGAGAGTTAATAGTAAGATTTATATTTTTCTCTTTTCAAGGCAATCTGTCTTTTTTTCTCTAGTTTTTTAAAATATTGTCTCTATCTTTGATTTTCAGCAATTTTACTGTGATGTGCATGTGATTTTCTTTGTATTTACGTTATATTGACACTGCAAACCTAAATGATGTTACTTACATCTGCAGAGGATTTTCTTGTAGCTTCTGGTAGGCAGTTAGAGCAGGAGATCAGCTTAATCCAGTCAGGGCCAAAGCTAATTGGGACTAGGTTTTGCTGTTGATAAGACTTGGTCTATTTCTAATTTGTTCATACTCATAGGTTATACTCCTTCAGGGTCAATTGTTTCCCAGGGCTTCTCTTCCCTGTCTAGTCTTGAGCTCCAATGTTTATCTTCTTAGTCCTATAAAACTGCTGAAAGCTTTCATATTATCTGTCCCCAAGCAGCTACTTTCTGTTTATCTTTTCATTCTCTCTACCAATGCCACTTATGAGTCAGCAAATTCCTGAAGGGGAAAACAATGTAGAATGTTGAATTCACTTTGAGTTTCTCTTTTTTCCAGTCTTGAACCTTAAGTCCTGGATACCTTGGTACCTTTCTGGTGACTTTCAGATAGTTTTGTGTGGGGTGGAGGGTGGGGGTGGGGGAGAGGAGGTTTTGTTTTTTTGTTTTTTTATCCAGGTTTTCTACTTGTTCTTGGTGGAAGAATTGACCTCCTGCAAGTGAGTTTCTTATTGCTAGAAACAAAAGTTTCAGCGGTATTTTATACAACAAACTTTGTTCATAGATATTTTTAACTAGCATTCTCATGCAGTTTTAATTAATCACTGATGTTTGTAAATCAACCTTGTGACATTCTGAGCCCAATGTGTCTTCTGAATCATCAGAGATTAAATTAAAATCAGGATAATTTTAGTGTTTAATATATTTAATGATGTTTAATTCATTTCACAGGTAATCTATAAATAGTATATATGAGAATTTGCCTTCAAAATATTCCTGTCAAAGTCTTCTCTTATTTGCTTTATGTGACATGGCTCTGAAGCATCAGTTCTGCTATGCAAGCCTTTGAGTATGTCTAAAGCTGCTTCTTAAGAAATGGCTTTGTCCTCCTTTCTGCACTCCAGAACTTCTGTGCAAAAGAAGGGCACTTCCTGTCTGGCTAAATTTAATTTTTATGCAAAAATATAATCTTTGCTAACAAGGTACTTAGATTCTAAAGTGTATGACTCACCTGGTCTTGAATCGTTTGCTTTAGAACTCTTCTCCAAAAACTACCTGAGACAACTGATATTCAGGAGGGATTATCTAGAGATATTGTGCCAATAGCTTATTTCTAGCTGCATGGTAAAGTGACATTTGGTAGAAAATATCTATATCTATATCTCTATACAATCTATCTATACAATCAATCTCTATATATATCTATATAGATTATATATAGATATAGATACATAATAAACTTGGGCCCCTCCACCAGGCTAACTGGATCAGAACATCTTGAAATTTTTTAGAAGCGCTTGTGGTGATTCTAATGATTCATACTTTAGATGACTAGAAAACTACATATCTAAATTATATTATTTTAGCTCTAAGAAGAAATACCTTCACATAACTATGTTTAATGTTTTGCTGTCATCTTTTATTAAAATGAACAAACTGAACTAACAAACAAAACAGAGACAGGCCCAGAGATAGAGAGCAGGCTGACAGCTCTGGGGGGAAGGAGGTTAGAGGGTGGAGGGATTGAGCAAAAAGGGAAAAGGACTCATGGCCATGGACAACAGTGCAGTGATTGCAGGGGGGAGAGAGGTATTAAGGGGATAAAGGGTAATGGAAAAAATACAATAAAAAGAAATTTAAAAGAAAATGAAAAGAAACAAAGGTAAATGTAGGACTATAAGAGTATTCAATGATTTTATATCATCTGTGAACCCATTTTTGGCAATGTCGTTCATCATGTGGTTCAATGTTGCCTACACAAAGGACAGTTTGGGTTCGCCAGGAGTCGCTCATGTGACTTCAATTACCACCTGCACATCAATGACTCTTAAATGTGTGCCTTGGGCCCAGGTCTCTCTCCGGGGCCTATGGCACAGCTTTACCTGGCTGTGTCACAGGCACCTCAAGCCCAATATTTGCAAATCAAACTCACTGTAAATACTCCCACTCTCCTGCGCCTTATGCTCCTTTTGATTCAGCGAATGGCATCTCCAATTACCCAAGACAGATTCATCCTCGACACCTTCCACACTCTCACCCCCAGCCAATACGGTTTCTAAGTTTTGCTTCTTTGCTACTCTTACATCTCACATCCACCTCTTTACCTACTTCTGTCTCCTGGGGTCAGCATTATCACTTCTTACCTAGATTCCTACAAAAGACTTCTGACCGGATTTTAATGGCTTTATTGTCTTTGATCAATTTCCATACTATTTCCAAAACAGCTTTGTAAAGCAGAAAACCGATGTTCACTCCCTTGTGACCTTCCAATGGCTCCTTTAGTGTCTCTAGGGTAAGATTTAAACTTTTTGGATTACATGAAAAGCTCTTTATAAACTGTTTCCTATCTACCTCCTCCTCTTCCTCTCATACCTTGCTTCTGCCGTGTTTCTAGAAAAAGCCACAGTCTTATACCCAGACTTTCTCACTTGGGCTTTTCTGCTTGAAATGTTCTCCCCTCCATTCTTTGCCTAGAACATCCAGCTGGTCATTAATAATTCAACTCAGGAGTCACATGTTCTTCAAAATCTTCCCGGCTCCTCCAGGATAGCCTGTGACCTCCTATTCCATTTTCCCAAAACACCAGTACTTGCCTTATCATTCTATGTTGAAATTGTTTGGTTACATAGCTATCTTTCCCTTAATCTATAAATTCCTTCAAGGCAGGGAACTTGTTATGATTTCTTTTTTACTTTATTGCCAGGAAGTTTAGATTTTGGCTTTGTCTTAACTGCAGTACCTGGTCTTAAACCAAGGTTTCTGGTCACAGATCTCATTTCACCCCCACCATTTTCATCAGGTAATAAGTACCCCAGAATAACTCACCTGGAACCTACTGTTTTACTTGTTACCCTGTAACAGTTGGAAACAGCATAGAATGGGCTTTGCAATTGAATAGATCTTGGGTTCAAGTCTGTCCTACTATTTACTAGCTATATAATGTCAGGTAATTTATTCAGCACCTCTCAGCCTCAGTTTCCTCATTTGCAAAGAGGTGATAACAATTGTATCTGCCGTACTGGCAGATGAGGGTTGTGGTGTTATGATTAAATAACATAATGCACAACACTTAACTCAATGCCATAATAAAAATTCAGTAAATTCAACAATTATCATTATTATTATTAACATTGCTAGCACATTAGCAAGAGAGACGGGCAGATATCGTTAACCTTTGTTGCTCTATCCTGAAGGTAGCAAAATATCTGCCACATGAGCAATCGCTCATTAAGTAGTTGTTGTTAGTAACCCTTCCGGGCTCCAGATGGCTGACTTTTTGTTGTATTCTTATACCGCTATAGTGTTTTCTTTAGTTTTCTTTTCTCATCACATGCTTTAAGTTACCCTACCTTGTTATTGAATGGTTCCCAATATTATGCTGTTTTTCAGTATGATGATCATAATCATCATCGATTATTATCACTAATCATCCTCCTTTCATCATCCCACCACTGCTCTAAGCATTGACACCAGTCAAATACAAGGTCCTTATGCTTCATTTCCTCCAGTATGGCCCCTCTTCTGATCTGCAACCTAACAGATTCTATAGCCTCTATGTTAAGTCCTACAGGGAGACTTGGGGGCTAGGTGACATGAAGCAAGGTGTTGTAGGCAGGACACTGCAATAGACTAAAGGTGATCTCACATGCAAGGTGGGAAGACTATGCTGAGAGGCTGACCTCAAGTGACACAATGAAAACCAGGAGGTCCGGTGAGGCTGGGCATGGGACTATGGCTACCTGGATGTCAAACTGAGCATAGGGTAAAAGCAATAAGAAGACTAAATTGAGGAAAGAAAGACTGGGAGCTGACTGGCATCCTCAGTCTCTCTAAAATGCTCCAACTTGCAGGATTGATTGGCTTTAAAAGATACCTCAGTACTTTTCCAGGAGGCAGAATTTCTTCAACCAAAGCCAAAACTTTTTATTCCATGGATAAAGGGTTTAATATGCACAACTATGTGACCATTGATGTGAACGAGGTGGTCAAGATGTAAGTAAATTGATATTGTATAGGGAGTTCTATATAGTAGGAAGACACTGAAGAATTAAATTCTTAGAGGAGGAAATATGTTCAGGAGAAAAAAGAATAAGAGAGGCAGAAATTGAATGTTAAACTTTTATTTATGTAATGAACTGAACTGTGCCTGGAGTCACAACATGGATTCTTAAGTCAGTTATAAGCACTGTCCCTGGCAGATCACAAAAACGTAAGAGTCAAGATAACACCATCTTGGAGCAGCCAGGACAGGGTTTATACAATTGGACCAAGGAAGCCCCAGGAGGTGGCGATGGGGAAGCAGGAGGTGAAGGATGGTAGAAATTAAGTAGAAGCGCAGAGAGAAATTGAGTCAAAATTTTTTGTGGCTTCAAAAAGAAGTGAAGGGAAAGAGTAACCTAATTTTTTTAACCTTACAGCCTTTGGGTTCAACCTTTTGCTTGGAAAAGTTGCCAAACTATAATCCTACAATTCCCAAAACCCTGTTCATAAAGGGGAAATTATTAATGTAAAAAGGAAAAGGGGGTCAGAACTGCAGCTTTCTTTACTTTTTGTATTTGTTAATTTGACAGTTATCATTTATATCTAATAGGCTTAAATCTGTAGACCAGGTTTTACTGTACCTCACTTCAAACACAGTTGCCTATGTATACTTTCACAGTACCTTTTAGCACACCACTTATTTTTGATATGAAGCTTATTTTTAAAAACATAATGAATAATAACCAGGAAAATTATCTAAGCTTGTTTTTGCCATAATATTAATATTACTGCAGTACATTTTAACATATTAATCATGAGCCAGGATCTGATTATTTAGTATTTGCCAGAAGTAACCCAAAGCATTTATGATCCTATTTTTCCAAACATTGTTTCATTCTATTGATGTTTTCTTTAAGATTTTGAATAAACTCAAAATTACATAAGTACATTTTTATTGATGATGCATAACTTTGGTTAGGCCATGATTTTCATGTATTCTTAGCTATATGTTTTATTTTGCTGGAGAAAAATATACTGTCTCCATTTATTGGCCTGTGTGTTACAGAGACTAGATGATTACTAAGGTTGCTTGGTGCTTTAAAAACGTGTGACTTTATATGAGAGTAAAAATTCTTAGACAAATGTACTTCCTCACTCAAGGAAATATAATTTTTAATCAACTTATGATGATGATTTCCTTATATGTAGCTATTTACAATATTCAAAATTCTAGAGGGGAAAATGATAACAAAAATCATAGAAAAATATTCAAATGTGCAAGATGTGTTTTTGTGAAAGATTTCTACAAATGACAAATAGGCCATAAACAAAAATTATTGAGCACTACAAGAATATATATAAAGGAAAATACATAAGCCATCTTACTATTTCCAACGACTCTATATCAGATATCTGAACATAATTCAGTTTTATTATGGGCCTTGCAGGGGTCTCAATAATATGAATACTACAGAGAGTGTATGTTTTCCTTCGTCATCTTACAGAGCTACCACAAGAAATAATTTGAGGAAAATGTAATACTGAATTCCTGTGCTATTGGATCTAGTGTTCTGCATAAGATTTAATGGTTTCAAGAGAAAAGTTAAAAGAAAATGAACACAAAAATCATAATTCTCTCATAAGAAAATTAGGAAACCCTTACAACTATTATAGTAGATTTAAAATCCTGTGTTCCATACGCATACTTGCCATGTTTTTGTCTGTGTCGATTCTGCATCCCACCTGTATGCCCTTTTCAATGCTTAAATAACAAACAAAAAAGAACAACAATATTCAAAAGAAATTTACCTAGAAATTGATATTCTTGATAGAATGTTGATTAACAAAGCTATTCTGCCCATTACACTAAGCTCAGCCCCAGGTAACAGAGACTTAAAATAACAGTGACTTTAATGAAGCAGAAGTCTGTTTCACTCTAAACAAAAAGTCCAAAGCCTTGAGGGCATATTAATCTGCTATGTAAGATTTTCAGTGACCTAAGGTACCCCAGTGTTGTAGTCTGTCATCACCAACGGGACCTGATGGTCCAAACTGTCACAAGTCTAGCCCAATTTCAAGGGGTTTGAGAAAGAAATCCCACGGTCTAGTGGGACTGCCAAAGGATTTACAGCCATTTTTAACCTACCACAAATAAAAAGAAGGCAAAATACTGGAATAAATTGAGTCTTGCAGATATTGCTCATGACAACCAAAAAGACTTTTTAAAGTTGTACTTGGAGCAAGAAGATAAGGTAAAACATTGTTTCCTTGATTTGGATGAATGGCATGAAAAATCCTGAATGACAGAAAGAAAGTAAAATGTTTCAAATCTTATTTTGCTTCTATCTTCTCTGTCAAGAAGAAATGGCGATCAGATGGAAAGGGCAAAATTAACATTGATATGAGGAAATTACAGCCCAAGATAAGCAAACAGATACAAAGAAATAAATTTAACTGCTCTGAATGATATTTTCTCCTACCCTGAATAACTCAAATTTCAAGGTTTATAAACAAACAATATACTATGTGTCTGGCACATTCATAGGCACTGGGGGTGAGTATATAGTCTCTGTTCTCAGGGATTTTACAAATTAATAGATGCTGAGATAACATGCCAATTTGCTGAGCTGTTGGGGTATTTGATGTCTGAGGGATCTCAAATAATAGAAACCAATCTTAGCTGAATTTCTTGGAGATCAAATTGGTTCAGACAGAAACAGAAATGATAAGGTCCATTAAAGAGGATGAAATTTAGGAATTAAATGAACTTCAAAAACACAAGTACAGGATACAAGAGAAATCATTAAATAACTGCATGCGTAATAAAGGATAAAGGGTTCTAGTTATTTTAAGAGTAGTGTGTGATTCAAGATATGAGAAGGTTACAAAAAGGAAGGAAGGAAGGAAGGAAGGAAGGAAGGAAGGAAGGAAGGAAGGAAGGAAGGAAGGAAGAAAGGAAGGAAGGAAGGAAGGAAGGGAGAGAGGGAGGGAAGGAGGAAGGGAGGAGAGAAGGGAAGGGAAAGGAAGGGAAGGGAAGGGAAGGGAAGAAGGAAGGAAGAAAAAGCAACATAATACTAAATTACATTTATGTGTAACTAAAGCCTGGTATATGGAAGAAGGCAATCCTACTCTGCTTGAAAACAGTCAGAATGGACCCCACAGCACGGCATTCAATGTTGAGCTTCATCTTACGCTGATTGCCATTAACCCGAAAGAATACCTAGAGGAGTGCCTAGAAAAAGAGGATGAAGAACCTGGAAAAAAGGGCACAGAAGGAAAGGGGAATTTTTTAGCCTGGAGGCAAGAAAGCTTTTGATCAACCATGCTAATTATCTTAAAAACTTTAAGGGTTTTTATCTGTCTCTGACTCATAATAAAATAAACTTTCTAATATTTAGACCTATTTGATGAACAAATGTATATATTTATCTAGGCTAGGTTCCATAGGTTTTATTAAGTCTCATGAGTTAGAGTGTTCTACAGGTTTTACCAGAAAAGATTGAATTTGGTGAAATGAAAGATTTAAAAAACAAAAATAGCCTTAGCCAGGTGGCTCAGTTGTTTAGCGCAGTGCCCTGTACACCAAAAGGTTGCGGGTTCGATCCCCAGTTAGGGCACATACCAAGGTTGCAGTTCGACCCCCAATCCAGGAGCACACGGGAAGCAACCAGTCCACGTTTCTCTCACATCAGTGTTTCTCTCTCTCTCTCTCCTCTCCCTTCTTCTCTCTCTAAAATCAATAATAATAATAACAATAACAATATCCTAGGGTGAGGATAAAAAAACAAACCAAAGGTAAAATGTAGAGATGAAAAATACAATATCTGAAAATTTTAAAAATGCACTTGATAAGATAAACACTATAGATTAGGCACTTCCCAAGACAAGATCAGTGAAGGTAAAAGCATAAGAATAGAAACTATCCAATATAAAACACACGGAAAAATTAAATAAATAAATTACTTGCAGGACAGTATCAAGTAGTCAAATATAAATGTAATTACACACAAAAAAAGGAGAGAAGGGTAATATATGGGTAAAACATATTTTAAGCAATAATAGCTGAAAATTTTTCAAATATCTTGAAACCAGTAAACCCAAATATCAAAAGGCAATAAGCCTGAAGCAGAAAAAATATACAGAAAACCACCATAAGTCACATCATAATCAAATTGCTAAACATCGTACTAAAGAGAAAGTCTTAAATTCAAACAGATCAAAAAGACATGTTATGTACAGAGGAATAAAGTTAAGAAAGACAACAGATGTCTTGTCAGGAGCTAATTAAACTGGGAGACCATGGAGCAACAACTTTGAAGTATTGAAGAAAAAAATCTGTCAAATGAGAACTTTATATCAGAAAATATCTTTCAAAAGTGATAGCAAAATAAAGACTTTTTCAGAAAAAATCTAAGGTAATTTATGAGAACCAAATATACATTATGAAAGATGTTAAAGGAAGTTCTTTGGGAAGAAGGAAAATGATACAAGATTGATCTACACAGAAGAATGATAACTATATGGGTAAATATAAGAGATTTTTTCCATGTACATATCTCTTTAATAGATAATTGATTATCTATTAAAGTAAAAAGAATAACAACATATTTTCATGGTTATAACATACAGAAGTAAAATATATGAGAACAGATGCATAAAGGATGAGAAGGGGACAAAAGTGTACTGTTATAAAGTTTTTACACTACATGTGAAGTGCTATAACATTATTTGAATAAATTATGATAAATTAAAGATGTATATTATAAGTCCTAAAGTAACAATTTTAAAAATTCCTACAAAAAATCAACTGAAAGACAGAATCAATCTTAGAGGATAGAAAAGACATACAATGAGAACACTAATCAAAGGAAAGTAATAATGACTATATTGATATCATATAAATTAGATTTCAAACAAAGGAATATAATAGATAAAGACATTTCATAATGATAGAGGGGTTAATTTATCAGGAAAACATAATAACCCTAACTGTGTATGTACCTAATAACAGGGCTTCAAAATACATGAGCCAAAACTTATAGAACAGAAGAAAAATAGAAAAATCTACAAATAAGATGGAATGTTTCTATACCCTTCTCTTAGTAATTGATAGAACAGATAGAAAATCATTTCAAAATAGAGACCAATGCTATCAACCAAAGTGACCTATCAATTGATTTTTAAACGTTAAACCAACTTTGCATTCTTTGGATCAATCTCACCTTCTCATGATATATTATTCTTTCTATATATTTCTGGATGTGATTTGCCAATATTTTCATAAGGATTTCTATTCAACCTAACAACAAAAGAATCCACACTTTTTTCAAGTGTGTATGGAACAGTTACTGAGATAGAACATTCTATGGGATAAAGCAAGTCTCAACAAACTTAAAAGTACTGCAGTCATAGCAGATTAGTAAGTATGTTTTCTGACCATGATGTAATTAAACAAAATCAATAATAAAGAATATCTTTAAAATACCCGAATATATGGAACACACTTCTAAATAACCCTTAGGTCAAAGAAGAAATCATAAGGGAAATTAAGAAGTACTTTTTAACTAACTGAAATTAAAAATAAAAAAAGCAACATCAAAATGTGTGGGAGGTAGCTAAAACAGTGCTTAGAAAAAAATATACAACTTTAAGAGTTTATATTAGAAAAGAAGACCAAAATGAATGAAATAAATTTCTACCTATATTAGAATAAAAAGAGCTAATTAAATCCAGAGTAAACTGAAGAAAATAATAAAGATAAAAGAAAAAAGTATCAGCGAAATAAAAAACCGAAAGGTAACATAGGAAAAAAAAAATCAGTGAAACCAAAAGATGGGCCATTGAAGAGATAAATAAAATTGCTAACCTTTGAGGGACCATTCAATAAAGATTATATAAACATTAAAAGAACAATAAGAAAATATTATTTTAAAAATCTTATGTTCATAAAGTCAAAATCGTAAATGAAATTAACAAATTCCTTGAAAGACACAAGCTACCTAAGTTCATTTAAAAATATCTATTGAACTCGAATAGCTCTGTAGCTATTTAAATAACTTGAATTCATAGGTAATAACCTTCCTACAAAGAAAACTTCTGGCTCAGGTGGTTTCACAGGTTATTTCTATGAAAAGTAGATCAGTGGTTTAAGAACCATGGGAGACTGTGGGAGACTCACTAGAGAAATTTGGGGGGTTATAAAAATAGTTCTTATCGTAATTTTGGCAATGAGTATATAACTGCGTTTATTTGTCAAAACTTATCAAACAATATATTAATAATTGGTACGTTTTATTATCAGGAAATTTCACATCAGTAAAGAAAGCTAACTAAAAAAGTACTACAACAACAACAACAAATGAAAGATTATTTATTATAGATGTTATAACAGGAATTGGCACACAGGGAAGAATATGGAGCTAGACACTGATTCTCTGTCTGGGCTGCCCTTTAGAGTCATCTGCGCAGCTCTCGACATATACCAAAGCCCAGACCCCACCTCCAGAGGTTCTGACAGTTCGTCTGATGCTATTAGATTTAACTAGAACTCAAAAGTGCCTTCTAATACTAAACACTGAAATTTCCCTGTCTCTTTTTTAAGTTTAAATGGAGTTAATTTGGCAGTATTACTGTTCTCAGCCTCTCTCAGCCTCACTCAGCCACCTGGCTGCCATGCCAAGTGTATTTTCAAAACCATTAAGCAATATGCTGAATAGTTTAGCAATTATAACTTTAAAATGTAGGTTACAGAGAAACAGAAATACTTTAGACTACAGCTGAGATACAGTATCCCAAGAACATATGCGAGTTTCCCAGATGGCCTGATCCCAAGAGAACATATGCAGATGTATACTTATTATGAACCATCAGAAAGTCCTGAAAATTAATTTGTTTTCACAAAGAGAGAGAGAGAGAAAGAGAATAATGAGTTTTTACTTTATTATTCAACGTATTTGCTTTAAATCTTATTTTGGAGACTAAAATTATTTTACAGGATGTCTTAATAGATTTGCCATGTGACTTTGAGGAACTAAATCTTTCTCCCTATATCAGTGGGAGATTAGGGGAAATGTTTTCTCTAAAGCTGTCAAAAGGGTTCCAAATTTGAAAGTCAAGAAATATGTAGACAGATAAATTTAAGACACTTCAGTGGGTTTGTTTTTCTTAATTTACCTTTTCAAATGTAAATATCTTCTCTTATCTCTTGTTTCTCTAGTCACTTCTCAAACTCTTTTCATTTTCTTCATTAATCACAAAGTTTCAATGATGCAACCTGTATAATTGATTTTTTTGGTATCACATCTAGATGAGTCTTTGTTTTTCTAATTGATTCATTGTTTATGTTTTAGCTACTCAAATAGAGTTTATAGTTCTTATATCCCCACATCATTTAGCACAATGCCAGGCTTTGAGTTGGTAATATATTTTTGGATTCTAAAAAAAACTTTTTTTTCACATTTTAACATTTTTAAAATAAGGATATAGCTTGTAATCCATATATTCATTTAATGTAATATTCCTAACATTTTCTAAGAAAACTAATTGATGAATATTCTAGAATTGAAGAAAATATTTTTTACTGGTTATTTGTATTTTCTGCAGAATGTGTAGACTCCACCCTTACATCAAGTCAATGACTTTGTATGCATGTTTTCCCCTAATAGGACATTATTACGAGTGATGTATAGAACAGTAGTAGTGAATATGGACATCTCCACTATGGAAGGCAGATTTTTTTCTCATTTTTTTCTCACTTCCTACCCATCCGACTCCCTTTTTCCATCTCAACTCAGTGTCAGATATGCACATGACCAGATTATGCCTTATTTTCGCATGGGACTAAACAACCCCAGAAGATTGCTAGTTCAATTATCAACCCCAGATGATTATAAAAATGGGAAATGAAGAGTTATTTCTTTAACAAATTAAAATATTTCAACTACCCTAAGTAATCAGTGAAAACAGATATACTATTAATATTTCCCAAGTTCTTCTGTCTGCCATAGTAATGCCATGAATGTATTCTGTCAGTAGCATGGTGTGGACTAAGAGTATTGCTTTAGAATCCCAAGAAGCTTAGTCAAAACTGAATATATAGTAGATGAATCTCATGTTTATGAAACTAGAGTGTTTGCAAAAGTGACTCGTCATGCTCATTCAGTGTAACAAGTTGAGGACAGCAGATTTTGAGTCTATCAAAATGTCCTCTTGTGTATTTAATTATAGTTGTATTCAACCATATAATTAGTTATATGCTATAACTGCAGAAAACCTTATACAAGAAAGAAAATCATACTAGTGGTTGGGAGGTGGAGGGAGAATGTTTTCAATATTAGGAAAGAAATCAAGCTTATCTAATCATCTGTCATATTGTCAGATACTCACTACAAATATATGCTTAAGGATTAGAGGTTTCTTTCTTTTCTTCCTCTCAGGTCTTTTTACATTACAGTTATATTTTATATCCAAAGTAAACTCCATTGGCATCAATATGTTAAACTGGAGTAACTTCTCATCATTAAAATCTGTTATAATACTTCCTAGATAGTCTCAGAGAAAAACAAATAGGCCAGTGGAGGATGACCCCAAGACTCATTCTAAAGCCTTCACTGAAATGTGCCATGGTTCAAAGA
Organism: Mormoops blainvillei; assembly: GCA_004026545.1. Taxonomy (NCBI): domain Eukaryota; kingdom Metazoa; phylum Chordata; class Mammalia; order Chiroptera; family Mormoopidae; genus Mormoops; species Mormoops blainvillei. The sequence goes on from PVJD01000962.1 coordinate 278,573, forward strand.
ATAAATACAAATTTACTTTTCCTTTCTCCTGCTTATATTTTGCTTCTCAGACAAAGCCCCAGTGACATTTTTGAGCATTACTGTGTAGATGTGTCATTGCTACTATTTGCACTCATATTGGGCTAAAATGTCGAATTCACTTCAGAAAAAATACCAGGGTAGGCAAAAAAGAGTTGGCAATAAATATTAAACTTGAAGGTGATTTCCAATCTACCTCTTATGTAATTAGGACTCATTTCTCTTTCCTAGTCTCTCACGTTAAGTTCCTTGCTTTGGCTGACTTTAACAGGAAAGAGAAGAGAAGGTTGTCTGCTGGGTGTTCAATTAAGTAGATGTACATTTTTAAGATACTACTGTTTTGTTTTATCCAAAGTAAATGTGCAAACTAATTTAAGAAAATAAGCACGTGTATTGGGTTGGCCAAAAAATCCGTTTAGTGTTTTTCCATAAAATAAAACACATTTTTCATTTGCACCAATAACTTACTGATTTGGGTATTTTGAGTATGTCAGCTTATCTCCCGCTATTGGCTTCTAGTGAGTAGAGGCCAGCAGTGCTGCTAAACATCCTCCAATGGATAAGACAGTCCCACAGCAAAGAGTTATTTGGTCAAAATGTCAATAGTACCAAGAACCGTTGCAAACCACTTTCGACACATTCGATTAGTCACAGCACCTTCTCTATACACTGCACAAATCCTTTTTTTCTTTTTTTTTTTGGATTTCGATTGTGTCTTTTACCTTTCTTCAAAATAATAAAGCATAATACACTGAAAAATGTATATTTTCTTCCACCTTCAATATTAAAATGGCTGCACAAAATCTCACTAATTTTGATGTTTTTTTTAAATGCATGCTGGTGTGACAGTTGTCATGATACAATCTAACAAAATTGTTCTGAATGAAGTTAAGACAACTAAGTGCTACTAGAACCATCTTACAGAAAAAACTGATCAAACTTTTTGGCCAACCCAGTAAAATTTAATTTGGAAATATTTCTAATTTCAGATATTGAAGGAAACTTAAAAAAAAACATGCTGAGGTTAATGACAAAAGCTGATTTGTGAACTATACATCACTATCAAGATAATAAACACTTTATATGTTTTTTTTTAACTTGGCTAATTTTGGAAATAATTCATGTAAATATTCATGGATATTGAGGAAAGGAAAAGGCAGGGAAAAAATGGAAAGATTTTCAGGTACCCTCTATGGTGGATGAAAATATCTTGTTTGCTCTTTGATGAGAAACCCAGCAGCTGTCAGGGAAAGGGTCACTTACGGGGACATCAAGAGATTATGGCTGGTGATAGAAATAGACTGACACACAGGCAAGAGGAAAGGTAGACAAGTCAGAAATGGAATCCTTCAGGGAACAATCATCACCGTCTCCATCAGAAGCTCAGGTTGAAACAGTCACCTTGTTCGGCAGGATCTCCCATGGGAGCAGCCCTCCTGGACTAGAATGAGCAGACGGTGAGTGTTGGAGTCCCCTTTAGAGACAAGGCCTTGAAACAGAAATCGAGGAGCAATGAGGCTGGCAGTTCCTGTCACTGGTGGTGGCAGGGGAATGATAATTCAATATAGAGAAAGTGACAGTCCTGGCCACGGAGTCCTCTGCCTTAAGGCTGCTTCTTCTGACACTGTCTTGGCTGGAAAAGTTATTAAGAAAAAAATAAAATAGTTTTGCCTACATTTCTGATGCGTATTTGGCTTTCTCAGAAGATTACTATAAGAGTTCATGCCTAATCTTAAAGCATTACTAGGACTCGGACTTGTCTCCCCCTTTCCTGCTTCCCATTTCCCCACCTACCCTTCTTTAACACCGCAGCCCTGAAGGAGGAAAGAAATCTCTAGATCCACATCTATCCCCTCCACAGCTTCTCCTGACAGGGGGTTTGGAGAAGGCTGGTAAGGATGAGGTGACAGTGGCCAGAATGGGGTGGTGTGACGTGGCAGTGTACCTGGGGCTTCATGAAGACAGTGGGAAATACTTGGTCCCTGGGGTCCACTTGCTCTTAGTTTCCTTCAGCCTCAGAATTATCTTCTTCTGAAAAAGAGAGACTAGACCGGACTGTAAGTAGATACTGGTGAGTAGAAAAGTTGGCAAGAAGACATGAGCACGGGGTCTGTATGCCCCGTCCCAGTCTTGTGTCTTTTACCTTTGTCTCCACTCTCCAGCATGGAACCCACAGAGTTCCTCTCTCCATCCGCCCTGCACCTATGACTCCCACTTGACTCAGCCCCTACTGCTGGATTTAAGGCAAGAAGAGTTTTGTAATGTAAGCCTCTCTCCCCACAGAGTAAAGGTTCATCCAAGGGCGCTTCCATGTGTACCCACTCTATCAAATCACTTAGCTCAGACAGTTTCCCAAGTTAGGTCTCTTCTTCCTTCTTTGGCCCAAAGTCATGGATTCATGTTCTCTTTTACTCAACTTGCTAAAGCTCAATACCTTCATTTAAATCACCTCCTATCTAGCTTTTATCCAAAAACAAATTAAGAGGTTGGTTTTCTAAGGAAAGCAGCTTGAGAGACACTCTTTTTTCCCTAGGTACTCAACACTTCATTAGTGAGCTAAGTTGAAATCGGTCCTGGGGAGGAAGTTCACTTGGACCCGATCCCTATACCTAGTCTCATAAACACCTTCTCCAAGTATCATTCTAGAGTAACACCTGCCCTTGTCTTTGTTTATGCCCTATTTATAGAAATAATTTGAGTTTGTTCATGAAAATGATAAATACAAAAAAATCTAACACAATGGAAATAAAAATAGAGAATGAATAGATTATGAGAAGCAAAGTAAATATTGAAACTCCTAATTTCACAGAAGGGAGCAATAATGCAAGCCCTTGAGCTCAGCCACAAAAAAAGGCAAATTCAGCACTGTCACAAAAACATTCTTGGACTATCCTGAGCTTTAATTTTATATCTGTTTTGTAGGTTTTCATTGAAATTCCATTAATAGCATACAATTATTGCTTAAAAAAAACAAAAACAAAAAACAAACAAACAAAAAAAACTTGGCATTATGACTTGTGAGTGATAGCTCTAACTACTTCTCCAGGGTAAAATTCCCACAAATCACTTATTGATGAATCAATTGCACTGAATGCCAATTATCATTATAAGATGTTACCAAGAGATATGCTAATTCCTCTCCAGAACACTGCTGTTTAATGTCCATTGTTAATCATGGGAAGGAAAGCTGTGCTAGTTTCTAAGACAGAAATAATCCCAAAGCTAGACAGATAATAATCCTTGCCCTGTAAATCACATCCTAACAGTCACCTGCATTCAAGATAACAGAATTTGAAGATACATTCTAACCTGACAAAGAGAGTGTCAATCCACATGCATAAATGTGAACTAGATATTCTGAGCTACTTCTTGAATACAAGTCAGGCACATGTTGAAGCAGAATTAACACCTTGGGTCCCTGGTGTTTGAATACAACAGTGCTACCTTAATTAAATGATTAGCACTTGAATAATCTGAAGAAATGAATGTAACCTTCAAATTCATTCAAGGGTTGAGAAAAGTTTTGCAATAGGAAAAATTAGTTTAGCTGAAAATGTTTGTCACTGTAAATAGTAATTCAAACTAACAAAATGGAAATACCCATTTGCTATAAATGAACACAAATATATTTGCCTAGTCTTTAGTATACCTGGACAAAGTGGCTCCCTGAATCATATTACTTGATAATTGTTCTTCAAGATTCTTCTTCACTATCCACCATTGCTCAGACCTAAAGTATGCTATCCAAGAAGTTCTATTTATAAAACAAAACAAAACAAAACAAAACAAAACAAAAAAAGATATCCTTGGGAGAGTGAATAAGTAAAGTATTAACACATTAACATAAATTACTTTTTAGTAAATTAGTTACCATTTTCACCTTTGGGTTTTTAACTATGTTATTGATCTGAACTACTTTCAGAAGAATCACTTCTTTGTGTCTGCTTCTTTAGAGACTGGGAGTTCCTCAAAGACTGAGAATCTCCTTAGTCATACCTATGTCTTCTTGTCCCACTTCCTTTTGACCCCCTAGTGTCTGGCAACACGACAAGCAAATAGTGCTTAATAGATGGCTAGTGAACAAAAGAATTAGTAATTCAATTTAGAAATATAGGTAGTGGATAAAAATATTTAGGGATGGAATTACAAGAGTGTTTTTTTCCTTTTCATCATGGAAAAGTCAACTTTATTTAAGATGAAATTATTTTATTTTAAACAAAATTATCCCCATAAGATTAGTTGCAATGGAAGGGAATGAATTAGAATAAAGACTCTGTCATTGCCATATGTGGCTCATTCTACAGTTCTCAAAAATGAACATTCTTCAATCATTCTACAGTTCTCAAAAATGTCTATTAAACACCATCATTTTCATCAAACATTTCCAGAACAAAAAAACATATACAGGGTCCACCACAAATAATACTCCTTTTTTATTATAAAATCTTTTATTGCAAAATCATAAGCAAGTAATAATTCTGTAACATAACAATATCATACTCAAATATACCACATGATATTTTAGGTGAAATGTTCAAATTAAAACTATAAATTATCACACCCTTATTATTACCCTACCATCCACACTCAAGCAGGCGTTACTTCTGCTGGATGCTGCATATTCAGTAAGTTGCTTGATACTTTAATATGAAGGCCTTGTCCCTGAAAGTATTACTTTTATTAGGCAGAAAATCACAGCTATTATCAAAAATCACAGAGATATAGCCAATAAGGCCTTTGATCTAAGACTACTTTGCTTGTAATTGTTATAATGAAAATAAATTTTAAAATTTCACTGGATATGTCAGTGTGTGTATAATGGTCCAAGGCATCCGAGGAACCCCTCCAGACAAAGTGTAGACTTCCTGCTGTATAGACACTCTTTCTATCAAACATAGACAAGGTGAGCTTTGCATTTTTGCCACTGGAGTTACCTGAACTGCTTTGGCATATTTCTAGGTGAACTTTCTATTTAGGTAAAACACCAATCACACAATACAGGCCCAGTGGAGGTAGAACGAGAATCTATAACAATATTTTTTAGTTAGGATAATTTTAATCTGAAAGTGGCAGAAAACTCAACATGTTTAACCAATAATGGAATATATTGGCATTGGCTAAAATATACAAGTCCAAAGGCAGGGCATCTTGAGAGTTAGCATAATTTAGTGGACCCAATTTCTTTGCCCTTAGGTTTTTATGTCTCTGAAGATACCATATGTTAGCTTCATCTTTAAGATTAAATTAAGGTGGTTGCATCATCTCTAGGCCTCACATGCCTACAGACTAATAACAGAGGCAAAAAAACCTGCCTTCTTTTGTGTTCGCTCTTAAGATGGAAAAAATATTTCCCAGGAGCTTTGCAAACTTCATCTCACATCTCACTGTCACATGCCTAACCTGAACCAATCTCACACTCAGGGACATGCCTTGCCTTGAAACTGGGGTCATCTCCTAGTCACATGACTTCTATACAAAGTAAGGACATGAAACAAATGTCAAGGAGAAAACTATCATTTCCAACCACACCATCATTGTTCTAGAACTACATAAGAGCTATTACAAACAACAATGATACTTTTAGCTAAAGATAAAAGTTGTTTCTTTTGAAACTTAACTGAAATAACAAAAAGGTTACAACAAAGAGAAGGCAACAACCCCATATCACATAGTTAAAATATCTGTCAAATATAAAACTGGGGTCAAAGTAAATAAGGATATTGAGAAATAGCATGTACTTCCTCAGACATCTGGCAAAATACAGAGCTAAAAATAACGGTCCCTGCACAAAAAGGCCCATCTAAGGATGTGGTGATTAGAAGAGCGAGATTTGGTTACATGTCAGGCAGTTGGGAGTGGCTACAGGAAAAGCAAGTAATGTGATTTGACAGAGGTTGGTAGATATAAGAACCAGACTAAGGAGATCTGACATGCAGATGAATGGGATCTTTGAAGAATAAAACAGAACATATTAAATGGAGAAAAGTATTCACTAATACAATAGAAGAAAACTCTCCTGGAATAACTGATAGAATTGAATCTACAAATTGAAAGAAAAACCTCAACCCAAAAAAGGTGACACAGAATAATTAACACCAAGCTATATCCTGATAAGATTACTGATCTTCAGGAACAAAAATAAATAAATTTTAAATTTACCCACAAGTGTAAAAATATTTCTGAAGAGGCAAAAATAAGTTGACCTTGGAGACTTCTCTTCAGTAACAATTAATGCCATAAATAGTAGATCAGTGTCTACCAACGTCCAAAAGAAATAAAGTATATTCAAGAACTGGAGGAGGTTTTAAGGAAGTGGGGCTATTCTTGTATCGAATACTGTCAGATAACAACAGGAATTTTGTGATTGCATATCCTAATAATTCTTATCTAAAAGGTGAGAAGAATAAAGCAAGGTTAAAGTTGTGATCGGTAAGAATCATCAATCCCTCATATTAGACAGAATAAGGGGATGTTTGATCATTGCTGTGGTTTTGACAATGTTCACATTTTTGTCTGAAAATTGTTTTCTGTGAAATTGTTTATGTTCAGTGGGAGGAAACTATAGTGGAGTTCTGCAGGCCAGGCCAGCTCCTGATGGTCCCAAGCTGCTGTCCTCTTAATGTGATTATCTGTGGTAGAAAGTTATATTGTGAATATAAATGTCTAAATATGTCTTGGGGATTCTGGTATTCCTCAAGCACTTGCATCGTACAAGTAAAATTGATACTTATAAATTGCTATAGCAGGTAAATGTGGTTCCAAGATTTCATTATTTTATATTGCCACTGTTCTAATTTTGTGAGTGTGGGGTTTGTAGTGCAGTAGTTACAAAAATTATAGTAGTAATAATAACAGCAGACATTTATTATTTCTAGTAGAGGTGCTCTAAAGACATACTTTCAGGGATCATTTCTATAGTTTGTTAATATGGGTGCTCTATACTTCAATCTCTTTTACCTCTCCAAAACCCAGGGAGGTAAATATAATTATAGATAATGAAAGATAAGATAAATTATAGAAAGTCTAGAGAATGATATAACTTTCCTAAGATCACACAGAAAGTAAGTGGCAGAGACCCCATTTCCATGTCTCTCTAACCTGAAATCCCATATCATTTCCCTTGATAAACATTAATAATATTTCAAAAGTTTTCTACTATCAAACAGAACAGGAGATACTAACAGGAACAGCAGCAGCAACAATAGCATAGGAAGTAAATTTTTGTTTAAAAAAAAAAAACTTTTGAGACTGCTTCCCTCCCCAGTATAAGATTTTTTAACCTTCAGTGTATTAAATTACCTGATACTGGCATAATAACTTTCCTATCCTCATCTTCTTTTCAGTCTTCTGAACTAATTGATGTAGAATAACTTTCTTCTTTTCCAGATTTCTAGTCCCACTAGGAGGTAAAATTTAGGTAATAAGTTTCTCCAAAGTACAGTGAGAAGCCCATCTGTGATGATGTAACCACAGATTATCACAGGGGACAAAGCTCCTCACTCAGGTAGCATCACACAGCTCTCCTCTGCCGGTCCCTACTGGTAAATGGTCTGATAAGCTTGGAAGCCAAGACAAAATACAGTGACATTTTTGGCTAAAAATTCTTTTAGAAGATTTTCCATTCTTGAGTTGCCCTTGAAATAGAATATTACATGGAAGATGCTGTCTGACCAATAAAATTCCCCAAGAGTTAGTTCACCAAGGAAGCTTTATCTTTTATAAAGTTTACCCCAGGCACCCCCCCCAAAATAACCACGACTACTAAGTGAGGGGTTGAATCCTTGAAATTATAACCATTCCCCATCCTACCTTCCCTGGATTATAAATTTCTGATTGCCCTCTAGAGTACTGAAAAAATGGCAGAGGAGAGATAAGGGATTATCTTAATGTAGGGGTTAGGGCAAAGAAAGAATGTGGCTTTCCAGGTCTCAGCCTTGCGAGTGCCTGGCTTGACCTAAGGGAAACTCACCAGTTCCAGGGGAAAGATTCTCCTGCCTGCAGAGAGAAAGATGATCGCCTGGCTCCAGCCAGTGCCTGAGAGAGACCCTTGATTTGGACAGAGCAGAATGGTGAAAAAGGGTAGGAGGTGAGCTGTCTCAAGGCATTGTATGAACCAATCAGAAGGAACAAGAATTATTAATATTTATTTAGTCCATGGTTGGAACAAATATGTGTAAAATTCTTATGAAGGGGAAACATTTTTGGCAATTTTTGTCAAAATTTTAATCCAGCTGTCTCTTCTATCCCTATTTCAATGGCAGTGCTTCTTTCCAAGGACTGGATGGCGATGACTCTTATCTCCTAATTCACTTGACCACAGAAGTCCAGCCCTATACAAGGCTTCCCTCCCTGACTGTTTCTAGAATGCACAGAAATGCTCACAAATTCCACAAACCTACCCCACTGTATCCTATCGCCTCCCGACCCTTCCCCAATGCCAGTGTCTCCTCACCTTGCCGCCGCCTTCCTTTCACCACTACTCTCAAGTGTGGCCCCAAATCTACCCTTCACTTCTCCAAGCACAGCTAAGTCCAGACAATCATGTTTGACAAAATGTTAATGCTGGTTTAGTAATCACGAAAAGGAATTAAAGTAGAGAAAACTTAGAAATTGATATAAAACTAGACTATGTTGAAGGTCCCTAGATTATGCCCTTATGGTCCCTTACTGGTCTCTCCTGAGGTCATGGCTTTCTTTGCAAGTGCCAGCGCTGCTCGGACCTCCCTTCCTCACCCAGTCTAAGCCCTCTGCCCCTCAGGTTTCCTTTTACTCCCAGACCCACAGCAGTTTCTCCTGGGATATTACTCTTCTCTAGAGAACACATATGCCTGGGCTATAGAACTCATTCCTCCCTACTTTTATTACTTAAAAAATTTTCTTTTTGCTTATTCTTTGCTTAACCATAAAGCCAAAATAGATGTTCTCCTAAGACAAATAAGAGCAGTTTTCTCTTAAAGTTGAACTCATGTCTCCACCTATAAAAGAAGTTTCAGGTCTGTATCCCCAACCGTGTTGTCAAAGAATGTAGAGGGTCCAGTCTCAGGTACAGCAGCCTGTAAGATGACGCATAAGCAATACTGACATTACTATAAATGCTATGATCCCCATTCTTGAAACAAAAACAAAAAGCAGTTGATCCTATCAAATTTCCCCCACAAAATTATAATGGTTATATTTCTTTCAACATCCTGAGAGACTGTCTCTTGAAAGAAAAATCTTTACGGGAGAGCTTTTGGACCAGACAGATGTTAGTTTTCTGATATTATTATGGAATTATATCAATACATTAATAAACTGAAGCCTAGTTTCAACCATTCCTAATTGCCCAGTGCAAGGCTCTGTGCGCCCCCACCGACACCATGGAGGAACTCTCTCTAGCTGTGTCTCTTTGGTGAGATTAGCATCACTTGAAGCGATGGTTCCTTATTTAAAGTTGTCACCTCAAAGACTTCTTTTGTCACCAAGCCTTTTCTGACCCCTCCATTTTGCTAGAAGCCTTTAAATTATTAAGCAATTGTGTCATGTTTCTTTTACTTCTGTATGAAGTGAGCTTAAGACTAGGTTTTGCCAATTTCATTTGATGTGGCAGCGTTTATTGGTGACATAACTGGTTCCTTGGCCATCTCATGGTAAGTTATTTTCCCATGCTCTTAGGTTCCATTCCTTTGTAGAGAGGCCATTTCCTTATGTGTACGTGACTTCTTTCACACACAACCTAGGCTTTCTCTGTTCCCCATCCTGCTCCTGCCCCTTACCAACAGGGTGACAAATCCCTGCCTACGCACATGTAATCTTCTTCTTTCTTTTTTCTGAAATCCTCCAACCCTTGCCCTGCACCCAAACCACCTTGCACTGCTCATTTTAGCTTTTCAGATCACTGACAAAGTCACGTATTGGCCTGAAATTTGTCAATAGCAATATAGCACCTGGAGCTACAACTCTAGCCTTCTGAAGTAAAGAGGTGTAGCATCTAAAGCCATGTCCCATTAGCCTTCTGAAGTAATGGGATGTTTTTAATCCATGTGCATGAAAATACCACAATATAGCTTCTTTTAGGCCTCATTCAATTTCTAACCTAAAAGTACACTTGGCTGTATGATCTTACTGGGTTCCATGGGTTTACCTATTAAATTCTGTCTTCCTTTTTTTAAAACATCTCTCCTATATATGTTCAGGATTTTTGTTTATCTTATTGCCATTTTAAATGTAGCATTCTCATCAATCGATGGTGTTTTAGAAGGGAACTAGACTTGATATCAAAAAACCAGTGTTAAAATCTATCACTTAACACTCACATAATACTGGATAAGTCCTTCAACCTCTTCTAAGCTTTAGTTTCCTCATCTTTAAAAGGAAGCAGACAGTCATCTTGCACAGATGTTACAAGAGCTCAATGATATCATGAGCCTGGACATAAACTCTTCAGATCTGTTAATTACATTTGAGGACACCTCACGTGACAGAAGAAAGATTAGCCAACTGATGCTGAACCACTTTCAGGCAAAAGCTTTATTTTGTGTGCTACGTATATGCCATACAATCAGATCATTCTCTTCCTCTGTTATTCTCCCAACCATTGCATCTAGGAGGCTCTAATACCTTACTTATCTGGGCATAATAGCTCTAGAGTTCTATAAAAGCAGGAATTAGGGGCAGCATTCTAGTATGAAGGGGCTGGTTAAGGAGTACTACATTTGCATAGCACTGGGGAATCTTCTATTATTTGTATCAAAGAATTGGTGAAGTTGATGAAGTTTATGAGGGTCTCAAAGTCCCCCATCTCCTCCCACCCCAGCCTTCCCCTTGGTGCTACCACTAGATGGGTACAGAGAAGGAAAGGAGCTACATTTATTTCATGAAGTCAGCCATTGAACAGACCACCCAAGGTAGCCCTTAGCTTGGACATGACAGGCAGAAGAAAGCATTATGCTTGTACTTTCTAAGCCTGTAGGAAAACCTTTCTCATTAGTGCAGGGAAATTGAGAAACACATACAGAATATTGAGTCCCACAGTTTCCCATTTTAAGCCTCATTATATGAGAGTATTCACCTCTAGAGAGAGCAGCATATCCACTCTAGCCCGCTCAGAGTTTTTAACACTCTTTTCACCAAAAAGCCTTAATGTACTATTCAGAACAGATTCTTCTTTCTCAGTTTGTGCCACAAATTTTAATCACATGCAAATCCAAAAGGCAGCATCATCACCATAATCTGCAAGAATGATCATTCTTATAGGAGGCCTGCCCAGAAGGTATCCAGCCATGTAATATGAAAAATACAGACATTTGCTGAAGAAGGTACAAGATAGAAGAAACATTGTGCATAAGGACAATGATGCCTCAGGTCCCCTCAAAGTAGGCACCTTGGGACCTCATACAGTTCCAATCACCATCAGCTACCCCATTGTATTTTCCTGAATCTCATCAACTCTCTGAAATCTCTTCCCTTTCAAAGATGATTTTAGTTTTGGGAAAAGTCAGAAGTTTCAGGGCACCAAATCTGGGCTGTAGTGGGGCTGAGTCACCTGGGTGATTTGATCTTTTACCAAAAAACTCTGCACAAGATGTGATGCATGAGGGGGCGCATTGTCGTGATGAAGCTGCCAATCACCACTTGTCCATAGCTGCAGCTTTCTGAATCATGCAAATAGTTTCCACAGAGGAATGTTTAAGCTTAATGCAAAATTTGATGCAGATTCATTGCTCTACTCACTCAGTCGTTTTGAATGCAATGGCCACACAGTACACAGGCTCACTCAAGGGTGTGTACCACCCCCACTGACTAGGATAATGAAGTCATCATTGTTTATGCATGCACGTCCCTGTCCACACTCCTTGGCTGCCAAGTTACATCAATGTCACACAAACCGTTCTTGTTGTATCAATAATGGCTGGACTTTTTCCAGACAGACCTTGTTTACCCAGTATGTACCAGGTGTTACGCTAGTCACAGAAAATCCAAAGATTTTATCATGCAGTTGGAACTCTCAAGGAGTTTATATTTTAGGTAGACAGGTAAGAAAAATGTGAAAGAAGAAATAAAGGAGCATAAATTTACCGTAAATATATCAGGACTAAAGGCAAGAGACAGGAGAGATCCATCTGGGGTTAGTTGTTATAGCACAGGGTGCTAATTCTTCCTTCCTTCTCCCAACATTCTCTGCACCTCCCATCTCCTAGAATTTCCCCTTCTCCTTTTAAGTAATAAGATTCTGAATTTTAGCTAGGATCAGGCTCCCAGATAGAGAGTACATTTCCCAACATCCCTTGCAGCTGGGTGTGGTTGTACTGCCCAATGAGATGTGAGTGATAAACGGCAAGCACAACCTTCAGTTCACGGATTGCAAGGGGAACTGCTTTATCCTCAACTTTCTCTTGTCTTTACTGTAACCTGAAATGTGGACTTAAGCCTTTTGTCTTCCTTCAAGCTCTCACCATGTGAATGAATAGAGCAACAAGATAGGAGATCTGTGAATTTTCTCATAGACAAGAATGTCCTAGCCATCCCAGACTGCCTGCCTACCTCTAGACTATTACATAAGAAAGGAAAATATATAACCTCATTTTAGTTATTAAATGCTTTGGTCTCTTTATTATCATGGGTTAACCTGTAGAGTAGTAACAGGGAAGCTTCATGATGAACTGACCGGAGGGGAGGTTAAGATTTAGATCACCAGGAAGTGAAGATGAGGAATGGAGAAAGGGAAAAGGTGAGTATTTCCACCTGAAGAAAAATAAAAGATGTGGGTGTAGTATATGACATGCCTGAGGGGGAGCCAATGGGTTGATTTTGTTGAAACTGAAGATATACATACAGGAGGAATAACAAAGTTCAATTTGGCTTTTGGCCAATTTGTGGAAGCACTTGAATAAAAGCTAAGTAAAACAACATTCTTCACATAGGAAATGGGAGCAGAGTTTTAATAGAAAACCTGTCTGAAGTGCATTGAATGGGCAGAGGCAGCTTGCAGAGATACCCACTAGGAAGGCTAAAGAAAGGTTAGCCTGAGCTGGAATGGAAAGGAAGAACAGATTCTGGGGAGAAATTAGTTGGTCTTGGTGACTGTTTGAATATACGGAGGTGGGGTCTTGAGCCTGGGTCACCGAAGGATATTGATAACACAGAGGAGGTACTTTTTAAAAAATATGCATATAAAGAAAACTTCAGTTTTATATACTCTGAGATGATAGCAGTGCATCCATGAGGATATATGCAAGAACAGAAATGCAAAATTAAAGCTCTGGGGATCTGTTCACACTGGATATATATAATTAGAGGCATCTGAAAGAGAGACTAAAGCCATAAGATGATGGATAACAGAGAAGTAGATGGAAAAGAAGAAAACAGCATCACTGAACGAAGGTCGAGGGAAAACTTTTGACAAAATAAGGGCTAAATGACAATAGAGGAATAGGTGAGAGGGAAGGTAACTATAAAAAAAGATTAAACTTGGTTCCTGGGTTTATGTTCTGTATATCTAGCTTTACTTAAAATCTCTTTTCTTCCTTAAAATCTGTTCTTTTTTATTTCTCTCTGCTGCCAAAACACCCATCACATCCTGCCTTGATTTACACAAACTCCTTCTCATTGGCCTGTTTCTCATCATTTCCCTACTGTAATCTTTGCCAAATCTTGCTGCCAAGTCCATTTTCCTTTCCTGCTGTTCAGACTATGTTTCTCCCACTCTGCTTTGGCTTCTCTTCACCTTCCAGCTTCCCCACGACTGTGCACCTGCTTACAATTCTTCCTCATCCTTCCTGCAGCCTTCAGGCCACATCCCACCCCCACACCTTCCTCTGGCCCTGTCATCTCCTCAGACATCTGTAGGTATCGGAGTCAGGCCCTCATAACTTCAGTCCAACACCCTATGTTGTCATCAGCCTCCCCCACAGATCTCCCAACTTGTGCACATCAACACAGCTCCTATTCCTGCTGCAAAGAATCCCAGCATACCCGCTTCCTTTATGAAGCTTGCTTGCTTTAATAACTGTATGCTGTGTGCTGCTTTTCCCTAGAGGATACAAGAAAGTATTGCTTGTACTGTACTCTTTCCTGTCCCTGTTACCTCTAGGGCCTTATATTGTTTGTGCTGGAAGATTATGACTTCATTACTATCAGGCGATTTCTGTTCCTCGTGAAGTCCTTATTGGTGTTACGTTGGGGTACTGCATAAATAATACAAATCCTACAATGCGTCTTTGATGAGAGGGCTTAAATCTAACCACTTTGTCCAAAAGCAACTTGAGTTTTATCTCAGTAATGCCTGGAAGAAAACCACCTCTGTCTGAAAATGGGAGATGATTAATGTACAGAAAGAAAACTGTGATGTTTCTATTGTCCTCAACAAATTATGCACACCCCAAAAAATGTATCTGAGTGAAAGAGAAATTCAGTGGTTATCATAGGTAGCTCAGTATAACTCTTCCATAGCTATGGAAATTTTTCCCAAGGACGTGTCCTACCATTACCATATTTAAAAAAAAACAAAAAACCAGTTTACATTGCTGCCTTTGAATCTTTGCTCACACAAGTTTTACTTAGCAAAGATTCATTTTTGGTAAAAAAAAAAAAAAAAAATACTCATTGCAGTGCCTAGAGGATTAATTTCAAATAAGGTCTATATTTATAAAAACATAGATGAAAAAATAATAAACTAGCATATATGCCTCTAAGAGAATGATTTAATTGACTGTTGCTTATTCCTAAGTTTTTTTCTTAACAAGAAAAAATGACTTGAATATGAATCTTTTATTTAAATGCACTTGATATTTTCACACAATTTAGAAGTTGAATATCAAAGAAGGACGTGTTCCTTTTTTTGTATTTTAGTTCCTTTAAATGGTGGTGGCAGGGGGGGACCCTTGATATTCAACATCCAAACTTCATTTTCAACAAGAATCAGAAAATTGTCAAAGACAAACTGATTTTCATCATACAAATGACTTGATCACAGATAATAAAATAGCACAAACCTCAAAGCCTAAATAACCATGTAAATGGTTTCTATGTTTTTTGAGACAGATGGTGGATCACAACAGTGATGGTTATGAATTCCAAAAAGATTATCCTCCAGCATATAACAAAAAATGACTGAAGAAGTGATTTAAAATATAGTTAAAGTGAAACCAAAATAGAAAAAAAATCACATCAATTTTAAAGAGATCAAGAAGACAGAAACAGAGAACATAAAGATTGTATTTAAACTACTCTGGGAAGAAAATCATTCTGAGTTGAAATATTGTGCATATGGTAAGGAAATTGGAGTGTGTTTCAACAGGATGACTAATGCGATCTGTTTTATTCCAGGGCATGTCCAAGGCTACAGACAGCCGCAGCCTACTATGTGTATCAACCACCGTATTATTTGCTACTGCTCCAGAGGTGTGCCCACCAACCCCGGTCATTGTTGGAAATGCCGAATCTCCTTTATCTATCTCTTAGCTGGAACTATGATGGAACTATTAATTAAGGTCTAATTAATGCAATCTTACATTTCAGTAAAACTCAAAGGAACCCAGACTAAAGAATAAACTACTCTATCAAGGTAAGGATGAATAGTCATTATTTGTCAAAAGGTCAATAATGAGTGAACCCTGGAAAGGTGTGGGCAAATATAGTGTAGGAAAAAAAATCAGGAATGCTAATTTCAACACCAACTCCCCTGATATGTATTCTCAGGTCATTTAGCTGTATTATTTTATATGTACACACACACATGCACCACCTGCTCCTGCATACACCCCCAGCCTCATTTCCCACAATTCTTTCCCCCTTCCTCTATGCAGCAGCTCAGCCAGTCTTCTCTCAGTGTGTCATGCTCCTCCCTGACTCAGAGACTTCCCACTGCTCTTCCTCTGCCTGAGCCCTCCTCCCCACTCACCGGGGTAATTCCTTTTCGGTCTTAAATCGCCTTTGTCATTCCCCTTACTACAGCTTCACAGAAACTTGTGTGTTTCCTTCAGTATAGTCATCCCAGTTGTGATTAATTGTAACGTATGATTCTTGGGTAAAAGACAAACTCCTAAAGAAGAGGGATCTTCTCTTTTTTTGCTTTTTTGCACAAACTGTATTCCTAGTGCCCAGGACAGGAATAGCTTAATGAATGTTGACTGAATGGAAGGATGAATGAAGGACTCTCCTGGTAAGGTACTATTTGAACACTTCACCAAATCCTGCTGCTGCATGTGCAGAGACCAATGCCTTGAGGTTCAAAAGGAAAGCCTGTCCTTGGTGTATAATTGCTTGGCTTTATTTACCTTGTTGATACAGGTGCAAACTTCAAGGCTTTCCCTGTGGATATTTTGGTGACCATAAAAAGTAACAGATGCCTGGAATATAGGATTAGTTGGGAAATGGAAATTGTCTCCTGCCTAGTTTGCTTGGAGAGGGAAATGACTGGCCCCGTTAACCTTAACTGGTGTGCAGTGGAGACCTCACGGACTACGGCAGGAGAGGTCACCCCAACACATGGAGTGTAAAGTGGCAAATGACAGAGGGTCGTCATGAGACCTGAAGTGATTTCATGGAAACCTGGAGCACATTATAATCTACTCCAATAAAAGGGCTGGCGATTATTTAACATAACGCAGTGTGGTCATAGTACGTATGAGAAAAGAGCCACTGGTCTTGGGAGTAGGATGATTTTAACAGAGGCCACCAAGGTGAGTCTGGACCAGTAGAAGATCTAACTAATACCCACCAATTTAAGAGGAAAAGTTCTACTGTTGTCGAGGTGCATTGCTGATTTGCTGTGTGTTACACATTATGAAAGACCAGCTCTCTGAGACCTGACTCCCTGTAGGCAGATCTATCTGATGGTCCTGCTCAAAACTGTATTTCTAAGTTGATACAGTATTAATATTCATGCATGCTTTCATTTTGTCCCACAGACCACCAGTAAGATTGGGAAATATTTCACCTGTAACACCTTCTTGGAGAGTAACAATGTGCATAGCACATGGAAGGGCAGTCACGCACTAAAGAAGTCTTTGATGTACTTGACTATGGAAACTTCTATGTGGGAAAACATTTTTGTCAATCAGAATGGTCTTAGGAAGGTTGCTGTACTCTAACCCTCAGTGGCTTAAATGAACAAAGTTTATTTCTCTCTCCTACTCCACGTTCACTGTTGGTTGACCGAATATCCTGTACCATATAGTCCTCCCATGGGGATCCAAGCATTTCTGGTTGCTCTAGCAGAGAAGGTGGATGTGGAGGAGAGACTGTTCCCTTATGTGACCACTGTCTGTCCCATGAGCTGGACCCATGCCAGAATGGAGGTTGCTTTCCATAAATCTGCCTTAGAGGCTGTCTGAATGTAATTGATGTCTGTTCTGATGTAAATCAAAACCCTTCCCTCCCTCCTGCTGTGTGTTGGTTTCTGGAACAGGTTGTTGTTCTGACCTGATCAAGCATGTAAAGTAATTTCTGTACCTGGTAGCATTCATGCACTAGTACCCGTAACTAGCCCCGTCTTCACCCTGTATAATTCTTTGGCACCTGATAAGTGGCCCAGGGATCCATGTTGTCTTGTAGGTTCCCAAGACATGCCTCATATGTAAGTTCCCCATAATAAACTCTATTACCAGACTGGGGTGGCCAGCCTTTCTTTGGTCTATCCCTGCCTTCTGTTTACAAAGGTACATTTTCAGTCTTGGAGTTTTCCCCTGTGTCTGTGTGTACAGACAGTGAGCTCTGGAGGTTTTCATAGTGAAATGTTCTAGTTTAAAAGTCACACTTGATATGCTGGCTCATAACTCATTGGCTAGAACTGGTCACATTGCCCCATCCAACCGTGAGGGCTGAGGAGGTACCGTCCTACCATGTGCCTGGAAAGTAGACAGCCAGAAATATTCACTGAACAGCACTGACAGCAGAAGCTGTTAACCCGATTGAACACGGTGGTCACTGAAATACAGTTCGAAATCACTGCTGCTCATGGTTTTAAAAATAAGAATTGATAATAATGACTACTCAGGAATGTTTACCACCTATGCTAAAGTTGCATAGCCATACTCAACCAGGAATAAAAAATGGAAGGTTCATTTTGTTTTCACACTTATCTGAGAGGGGGCGCAGTGAGGAGGGGTGTCAGAAGAATAATTCTTTGGGGATATTTTATGGAAACAATTTCTTTTCACTTAAAGTCTCTAGTAAATTCCCACAAATGATAAAATCTTCTTCCAGCCAATTTGTCATTGTTTCTCTCAAATACACATGCTATATAATAGAAAGCATGGATAATTCCCAAACACAGACTATTTCTAGGTTCCTAGAGGGAGGTATAAATGCCCATTTACAATGTCGTCTTCAGAGATAAGTGTTAATGCTATCATCAGATAAATTGCATAATGGCAATGAAGTTGGCATAGAATTCATCTAAAAAATTAAGTACATTTTGTACTACTTTCATAACCTTTGAAAATTAATTTCTGAGGAAGTCTACCTAATCAAATTATCTAATGCCTTGGTATCTTGTCTGATAGCTGTCCATAACTGAATCACATAATGATACAGGATAAAAAGACAGTGATGGTGTTCAGAAATAGTATCTTGCTTTTAAACTGTTATCTCCTGCATACCAAATACAATGCAGGTATTGGATTTAGTGGTTACTTAAAAGTCCTTAATTCACTGTTTTTGTTAGAAATACAGGGTATGTTAAATTCATGTCATTTACTCAGCCACCTACAGTGCCTCCTTGGTTCTTCTTTACATATTTCCTATGTACAATCATGATTAAATTACCCAATATATGTAAAATGCTTTGAGAAAAGCTTGGCACATACTAGTTACTAAGTATTATTATCTTTGTTATTATTATTTCATGTGTTACAAGTGATGCTTTGTGTGCCTCATGCCCTACAGAGATTCTAAAGTATGGCTAGGTTTAGCAAGTTCAATCCAGTGCCCCTGGCAGGGAGAAAGTCTGCTATGCAAGGCTTCTTCTATATTATATTTTCCTTTTTTGGGACAGAACAGAAAAATCACCTTAGAAGTAATCAAAGTGACCAAAAATGTGTTTGGAAGACTTTGTGTGTTTGTACCTCTACATAAATATTAACCAAGTGATTACCTAAAATGTGAAATGTTGAGAATAAATTAAAAAGAGTTTTTGATAAGTCTACCACAAAGATGTACTGATAAAAACAGCTCCTTCTCATACTGTATTACCTTCAGACTGGTAAATCACTTGCAATATTATTAAAGTATTTCACTATATATTTTATTTTTATAATAATGGCTCTGGTATGCCCTACTCTCCTTCACCTTGTTATACATCATTCATTCCATTCACTTAAAGCATCGTCTTCATGTCCAGCTGTTTCTGCTGGTGACCGGTCAAGAGAAGATGAATCTTTGCGTCTCAATGAAGTCTCGTCAGAATGTATCTTAGTTGCTGAGGTTTTTGTCCCCCAGAAAGACTTTACTGCTGCCCTGGGAGATTAAACAAAAACAAAAAGAAAAAAAACTCATATGAAGTGAAAACTAAAAATAGATTTATGTTTAATTTCCTCCTTAGAAATATAGAAGTCACAATTTATTTTTAGTGTGGGATAGATCAGATGCACTGTGATAGTAGAACCCTCAGATGTAATTGGGTGTTAATACTCATGTAGGTATTAGAAATATCCTCACATAAATACATTGCTAGGCTACAACAACCAATTTTGGGGGTTGTGGTAATTCAACTGGAAACATACTCATTCAACGAGCTTTTTAAGCAACTACCATGTAAAGTTTTAAAAATTGCTTTTAAAAGCTCTCTCATGACAGGGAGGCAAGTCAAGAGATTAGGTAGCTTGTATGAGGGCAGTCACAGGGGGAATGAAGGAGGTTAGTTTGAAGACACATGTGAGAGGCATCATGGACAGGGCTTTGGATTCATGTGACAAGGGAGGGGCAGAGAGAAAGACATCAGTCAAGGTGAGACTCGCTTTCAGCCCTTCACCTACCAGTTTATAATTATGAAGATCAGTACAAAGATCACAAATATACACATAACAACTCCTATGGTCAGCACAAAAACTAGGACTGCATCAGTGTCTGGTCGTTTTGATCTTTTCATCTGCAATTCTAGAGAAAAAAAAAAACCTGATGATTATTACTACTGGGGAAAAATAAATGGATAGCTAAATGGAAGCTTTATGTCTGAAAAACAACTCTAGAAGTATTCGGAAAAATTAGCAGACAGAAAGTTATGAACTGACTTGCTCTGCACGTTTAAAATGTTCTTTTCAAACATGCAGAAATTTGGCTTTGACAATGAACATTCTGTATTACCACCACCTGGATACTACCAACAACATTTCACTATCCATCTATTTATCCTTCTATCCCATCTTATATTTTTTATGCATTTCAGGATAATTTGCTGATGTCTGCACACTTCCCAGCAAAATTCTTCAAGTGGAAAATCATTAATTATAGCTCTGTTATTTGCTTAAATTTTTTCTTTTGAGGTGAAATTTCAAACAATAAACTGCACAATGACCTTAAACGTACATTTGTTTATTTTCGACAAGTGCAAACACATATGCAACTTACATCCCTATCAAGACACGGAATATTATTATCCCCCAGAAAGTTCCCCTGAGCCCCTTCCAGTTAGTCCCTGTCCCATCTCTCTGAGGCAACAACTATCCTGATTTTCGTTTCTACCATACATTAGTTCTGCCTGTTCCAGAACTTCATAGGTATGGATACATTTGAGTATAGTGTGTATTCTTTTGCATAGGGCTTTTTAAATCAGTATAATGTTTTAGAGAGTCACCCATATTTGTGCATGCATCAACAGGTTTTTTTTCTTTCTTTTTCTTTTTTTACTAATGAGTAGTACCCCTCATTTTGTTTATTCATTCTCCTATGATGGACACGTTGGCTGTTCCAGTTTGGGGCTATTATAAATAAATTGCTATGAACACTTTTGGAGAAGTCATTCTGTGAACACATATTTTCATTTCTCTTGGACAAATACATAAGAGTGGAACTGCAGGGTCACAGAGTAGAGTTGCACTAAGTTTTCCAAGAAACTGCAAGATTTTTACTTAAACTGCTCATAATGATTGTACATGTTTTATAATTTTTTTTCTCCCAGATTTTGGCTGCTTATTCATTTTTCTAATGATTTCTTTTAATGATTTGAAGTGTTTAATTTTGGCAAAGCCTAATTTATCAATGTTTTCTTTTATGGGGATTGTTTTCTGAGTCACATCCAAGAAACACTTGCCTACTCCTGAATCATGCAGATGTTCTATGTCTCCTCTTTAAAGCTTTGTGGATTTAGCTTTCACATTTGGGACTATAATACATCTCTGATATTTGTACGTGCTGTAAGATAGGGGTTGCGGCTCACTGTTTTTCACCCAAGTATCCACACGCCACTTTTAAATCTGGCATCCTCTCCCATGTCATTATGCTCTTCCTGTAAATAAGGTTATTAAGCAGCCAAAGCCATTCTATATGTGTTATAACATCGCTACATTGTAAATTGGTGAAAAGCCAATTTACGTCGAGTATTACTTACTTTATACATTATATAGCTTTCTTGTGCTCTTTCTTGTCCCTAAATCATAGAATTGTAAAAGACGTAACAGAGGAATGACCAGATGCAACTATTGAATCATACTGGTAAGTAAACCAACGTCCAAGGGGGTTTAATGATTTGCATAAGCTATGTTTTATGTATTTTAATATTTTAATTTTGATCAGTACCATTATATCAGAAGTAGTCTCCTATATGGGCAATCTCAACTGCTTATTGTCTGAATTTTTCTTTCTCTTCTTTAAACACTATGAAGTATAATTTTCCATTTCCTTAGTAATTCTAGAGTTACTAAATAGCACCAAGTATGACAGAGAAATTGCATCATATTTATATTCCAACATGGTTGAATTTTAAAAATCTTTTTAGTTTCGACAATTTTAGGTTTATAGAAGCTGTGGGATTTTTTAAAGCTCAAATAAAAGATATCCTTTAGGATTAGAGTCTGAGGAGAAATGCAAAATCCCTTCCCATTTATCTACTACCCTGTAATACTAGCTAAGACAGGGTGAGGAATGAAGGGTATGAAGATTTTAGTTCATTTCAATAGTAGCCTTCTTACAGGGGTCACTTAGATTACTTTTCTATCTAATAACAAAACAAGGCTACATTTCCTATTGAAGTTTTCTAATTAAAAACAAACCGAATGTTTTAGTAAAAGTAAGCTTTTTAGTAAAAACTAAGCTTATGTTTTATTAGTTTCCTCTGGCCATCATAACAAAGTACCACAAACTGGTTGCCTTAAAAACAGAGAAAATTTATTTTTTCACAGTTCTGGAGGCTAAAATTCTGAATTCGAGGTATTGGTAATGCCATGTGTCCCCCGTGGGTCTGTGGGAGGATCCCTCCTCTCCCTCTTCACGCTTTTAGAGTCCATGTGTTCCTTGGTGGAGGTGGCACAACGCTAATCTCTAACTCCGTTTTCTCACAACCGTCTGCTCTCACATGTCTTTGTGTCTTCACATGGCATTCTCCTCTGCCTCTCTCTCTCTCTCTCTCTGTCTGTCTCTGTCTCTGTCTCTGTCTCTGTCCAAGTTTCCCCCTTCTTATAAAGATACCAGGTATACTGGATTACAGTCCCACTCTAGTATGTAAGACACTATCTTACATGAACTCATTACATCAGTAATGACCCTAATTCCAAATACAGTCACATTCTCAGGTTCTGGGAGTTAGAACTTGAAAATAGCTTTACAGGGGACACAATTCAATGAAAACAATGCCTAATAATGAAGGACAACTATTGTAGAAATGAAAAATATGATATGTAAGAGAATGAATGGGGAATTTTCATTAACTAAACCATATTTACCCTAAAAGTATTTCAATTATGTATTTGTTTCAAGCCAGCACCATATTGTGGACATTTATAGCCAACACATTTGTTTGCTCTCTAAACAAGCCAAAGGGCCTGTCACAGTGGTATATCCAATTGTCATTTTAGAAGAAACGAATAGATCCAAAGTGTTCTGAAAACATTTTATCACTTAACCAGTGAATGCACTAAGATGGCAGAGCTACCCCACCAGCCCTAAACTGCCATGACAGAGAAGTCAACTTTGTCTCATTTAAGGGCTGACATTTTCGGTCCTGTGTACCAGCCCTTCATTTATGCACTATCAAATGCATGTCAGCTTCTAATTATGGGAAGAGCTGACCACCATGATGTCCTAACAAAGACCAGTCTATGGGGACAATAACCAAGAATGGTCCCTAAAATCTATATCCTGAATTGGACTCACTGATATATTTTGTAGTTTGATGATGTTTGATTCTTTTTTGCCTTTTATAGCACTTTATTGAACTTATCCTTTTAATGTCATCTGATATCCCAACATGGGAGTAAGATTATTAGCTTTCACCATCAAGGTGTTTTTTAAAGACACTACACAACACATCAAAGAAAGTTATAGTTTATTTTTTTTAAATCATCCCCATAACAGTTTAGCTTTTTTTCATTTCAATAAAGGGTGTTATGTCTCATGGTATCTCAAGGCTAGAGCATAAATTCTTTACTTGGGATTATGAAATGCCTTCAAGAAATCCATTAACTCCCTTTAAAATTACAGGTAATTTTTTGGCATGATTGTATACGTAGCCATTTTCCTGGGAAAAGCCTCCTGAACCTTGATCGGATTCTAAAAAACCTTGTGACTAAATCCCCACACCTCCAATAACAGAGATGACGACAACAATAAAAATCATTAAGTAAAACTGAAATAAAGGAAATAATTATTTGAATATGGAAGACATAGTTTAAATCAAAAGGACTGCACATGAATCCAGTTTTCAAGGGAATCAGCTTCTAACATGTGAAACTATATTCAGTTCGGGACAAGGTCTGTCTTCGTGACTGACATATATCAATGACTATTATTGTTTTGTCAAAAAATATTTTCTTCAAATGAGTAATTTTTAAGGCATGCCTTGATATAATGCTTCTTAATTTTATTTTATCATACCAAAATTTTTATAAGCATTCATGAGAATTCCTTGTATCCATTTTCACTTTTGTGATAGAAGTAAAAGTAAGAATATAATCCAAGTTTGAGGACTATTCTTCAGAGATATTTCAGGAATACACAAGTTTCTCAAAGTGAGGCATGTCTGACTCTACTTTGTGAAAAAGAAATGAAGCATTAACTCGTAGAAAAGTCGAAGTGATATACACCAGTGGTTCTCAAACTGTGAGCTCCGCCAGCAGCACCTGGGAACTAGTTAGAATTGTAAATTCTTGTGTCAGCCTTGCTCAAGATCTACTGAATTGGAAACTTTGTGAGTAAGACTAGCCATCTGTGTTTCAAGAAGCCCTCCAGGTGATTCTGATGCTCCCTAAAGTTTGAGATAAGCAAACCAAAACATTGCTGATCACTTACCATTGGATGTATAGACTGTGAATTTAATAGACGCTACTATTTCATTATTATCCAAGGTATCACACTCAAAAGCCGAGGGATGAATTTTCCTGCGTACTTCCAGGATTGCTGAATCATTTACAAGTATAATGGGTTGCTATTTTAAAAGAAATAAAGTATTAATATTTGCCATGTAAACTTAAGATCAGGAAACAATTTTATTTCCTATAACAAAAGAAAAAGAGTCACTATTTCTCAGTCTAGGACAGTAATTAATTATGCACATGGATTTTGGAGTCAGATAATCCAGACATCAAGTACCAATCGTACCACTTCCTGCTTGTGTGACCCTGAACAAGTTACTCTCTGCATTTCAGTTACTTATCTGTAAAATGGGTATAATGACAGGAATTACATCATAGAATTGTTAGGAAGGTTCAAAGAAACACTAACATTTGGTGTATCTCTGGCTT
Source organism: Mormoops blainvillei (assembly GCA_004026545.1). NCBI lineage: Eukaryota > Metazoa > Chordata > Mammalia > Chiroptera > Mormoopidae > Mormoops > Mormoops blainvillei. The sequence continues at coordinate 303,463 of PVJD01000962.1, forward strand.
TTAATAAGTCTTCAATTAATGTTAACTGCTATTATCATTAATACAATTCATATGTATGCAAATGAAAACCTTGCTTCCAAAATAAAATACTTTATATAAAATGAATATTTTTAGGCTCTGATAATAGTTGATCCTAAAACATAAGTGGGTAAATGATAAAAAAAAATTTAAATTCCAGTAATAACAAAGTATGATTTTAACTTCATTTATGCAAACTGCTTTTAAAAAGAAAGTTTTCTGACAGTCACCAAGCACTGAGAAACATATTTTATCACTCATTAGAAAGTACCAAATTACATACATTCATTACTCACCTGCTCTGACCTTAGAAGTTTCCAAACATATTTGAAACGATTTGCGGGAGTTACATGAACACATGCCAGTCTGACACTATCAAGACTTTCTGATAGTGGTTTGCCCCCTGGGAAAAAAATTAAATACATAATACCATTGAGCATTGTAAATTACTTGATTACTTCATGAACAATACTACTTTTAAAACCCACCTCCAATTTTAAAATCAATTCTATGCTGGAAGTTATCAAATTTATTATTGAGAGTTTGATGTAGAACAGCAGAGAGGACTGATGGATACAAAGATAAAGTCACCAAAAGAAGCAGGTAGGAGACACCATAGCTATCTGCTCCTGCAGAGTAAATCGTGGAGAAGAGATATAGCATGGGCAAACAACTCAGTGATCTAATATAATTTGAGATCTACTAGTGGCTTCCAATTTACTGGTCACAGACCCCCATTAAGATAATGAAATCTCAGCATAGTGTAATTTGATATAGAACATCATTTAAAATTTAGGATGTACCAGTCTACCGATAAAATGTCATGACCAAAGTGTTAAAAGCATTTCACTATAGGATAGTCTTGACCACAGACTCTGAGTGAAATAAGGTTACAATGTATTGCAGAGAATATGTTAAATTTTAGATATCATTGAGAAATAAAAAGCAAAAGCAGAAATTTATTCAGAGCTATCCAGAAAAGTGGAATTTTAAGATTTATTATGATTTCCTTTCAATATATCAATTCCACTCATGACAACCTGAGGTTAAGGATATTTCCCCAGGGTAAATTCTACCCCCTTCAGTCTCCCTCCAATAGAGTCCAACTCACAGCCACAGTCTACTGGTCCACGGCATTCTTCCACCCGCACAATACACTTAGATTCACCTCCGGGGCATCCATTTGTTAATATAACTTCTCTAATACCAACACCTTTGGTAAAAGAAATTGACAAATGTTTGAAAAAAAAATGAATTCCACAGGATTTTTTCTTTACCATCTAAGTTTTTTTTTAGAATTTTCTCCTAATTTCCCAAATTCAGGTTGATGACATTTAAGATTTTTAAACCCCTCATGTTAAAATGTTTCATAAAACAGCATTTTCCAAAGTGAGTTACATGTAACACTAGCCCTTCTGGTTGTTGCCATTAGAAAAAGAATTCCATGATTATACACATTTGAAAATGATACATTAAATAAAATTAAAGGGACCTCTTTACTACAGAGTTTTGGGAAAATTTTTAATATACTAATAAATTAACATGTTATTGTTTGTAAGTTTTCATTGATCTAACGTAAAATTTTTATATTTTAACATCTTTGAAATCAGAATGTATCTTAGAATTGATGGCATGTCACAAATTGGCAGTATTTTCCTTTATGGAGGTGCAGAAATTGTGCTTCTTATAGCCAATAAAGTCTTAGATTTAATGAAATACAGTAGTACACAGGATGTTCCAAATTTATTTGACCATGGAATGTTTTAGGAAGGGTAAGAGGCTGAAGCTTCTGGGGAAATCCCAAAATCACATTATAACATAAATAAAGCTTTTAAATATTTAGATTGGTAATAAACACAGCAGAAAAAAACTATTCATGACCAAATCTCCATTTCCAACAAGATGCTCTCTTTAGAATTGGCATACATTTTTATAACAAGAAATCAGCCTTTACTAACTGATCTCAAATCTCCACTGAGTTTGCCTTTCATTACCAGAATTGAGGGAGATGATAAAATGCTGGATCAGCAACATGCTTAACACTGGGATAAAAAACTGCAGATGAAAAGGGGGCCACATACCAAACCTGACAAGCTCAGAGGAGCCTGCATGGTGAACCTTTCCACCATCCACACAGGAGGGCCTGAACGTAAAGATTCCTAACTAAAAACGAATTACAGTGGGTAGAGAGATCTTAGGTCTGCAGCTTCCTTGACAAAGGTCGATCTTTACCTTAAGTAAGCCTTTTTGCATCTAAGATAACATGTCTTTGAAATGTCAGAGTAATCTTCTTTTCCAGATCTCTCAAGCCACAACTGCAGGCCCAAGGGCACAAACTCACAGAACCCTCACTGTTATCTTGTCCCCACTCCCTGACCCCGCAATTCCATCTCTGTGCACTGTAAATGTTCATTGCAAACAATCCTGTACCCACCAATGTAAAAGAATTATGTGTTTCCCTGTTTTTCCTTTTTCATCCAGTCCCAGAGATTTCCCTGGTTTGCTTTCTCCCGCCCTCTTAATCTACCATCAATGATATTGTGCACCCTCCTTAAGTCTCCTCCTTTTATTCTAATGTATAAAATAAGCTGCAAAACTGGCATTCTCCGGAGCATTTTCTCAATCTGTTGAGATTTTACTTCCCAGCAATTGTTGTCAGTTTGGTTCAAATAAACTCATAAAAATCCTCTGCAGGTTTGGATATTTCTTAAGTGGACATGACCTATGAAAAGACTGTGTAGTCACAGGCTAAGGAACTACCTATCTTGATTCCCTTGTTTACTAGAGTCCCTCTTTCAACTCTTACAAGATGTTAATCATAAAATCGATTCTCAAGGACAAGAAATCTAGAGATGGCTTACAGTAGCGTTTCTCAAAGTTCACCATGCATGCAAATCATCTGGAGTCTTATTAACATGAAATTCTGATTCAGTAGATTCTGAGATTCTGCATTTCTAATAAGCGCCCAGTCTATGCGGCTGGTCTCTAGATCAAACTTTGAGTAGCAAGGGAGAGGACTCCATGTGAATCAGGACCAGGAAGGTCAAAAGAGGAAAGGTCTCTTTTAATTAAAAGAGATGCCTAAGAATGGCTACAGTAGGGTTCCACTTGAATTTACAAAAGGTACCTCTCTGGAAACACACCTTTATCCTGAAATGCATTAAAGCTTTTCAAGGAGGTGTTTTATGTATATATTTATTTAGCCAAATACAGTTTATTGAAATGATGTATAGAGTGTGAGGTTTTCTTTAAGTCCAAGTAACACTTAAAAATCTGCTCGTGTGTTCCAGAAAAAGAAAACGTTTTCACTGTTAAAATATTGTTTTGGGAGTTCCAGAAAATTTTTCATGAAAGCATTTTTTTTCCCTCTAAATAGTTGTCATAAATTGAAAAGATTTTTAAATATTAAAAAAAAATTTTACGTGTAAAATGTCTTTTCTGGTTTATTTTTCTTCTTAGCACTTATCACCATCTGACATATTACATGTTTTACTTTTTTTTAATCACTTTACCCCCACTAAAATATATACTCCTTCAAGGCATAGTTTCCTCTACTTTGTTCACCGCTGTATTCCCGGCACCTAAAAAACTGCCCGGCACATCACAGAAAAAAAAAAATCTAAAAGCCCCCAAACAGAAAATCATTTGTTGAATGAACATATATATAATTTCGGAAACACATTTTTAAATAAGAGTAAGAGAAAATATCAATTACTAGAATTGCCATAAAAATCATTCTCTTATTAAAATGTCTCCCCTTGTATGCACTTAATCACCCTCCCGCATGAGTCCCACAATGTCCTCTTTGAAATGATTTCCATATTGAAAACTATGTGACCAAACATAGCAAGTGTTGTTAAAAAAAAAAAAAAAAGCAAATATCTCAAGTAAGCAACAGAAGAAAGATATATATTGCAAATGAATAATCACAGGTTTATTAAATGGATTCTTCTCATTGCCTTTCATTCATTAAGCACTTAAGGTAAAAAAACAGGCTGAAAACTACCTCAAGAGACAGAAGGTGTAACAGTGGTTGCCAGGGGCTGGGAGGAAGCAAAGTGGAGAGTTAATGTTTAATGCATGCAGAGGCTTTGAGGGGGATGTTTAAAAAAATTCTGGTGATGGATGTGCTTAATGTCGCTGAGTTGTACATTTAAAAATGGTAAAAAATTTTATGTTAGGTATATTTTACCATACATACTCACACACAAAAGCTATCTCAAATAAAAACATTTCAGGTATAATTTTTGACCAAAAAATTGTTCTGATTTAGATCTGCATGGATTTTATGTCTTTTTACACTCTGGTTTTTGTCTTTCTCTCCCATCACTGACTTTTTTCCCCGAGGCAGGTTCTGTTTAAAACAAACTCAATTTCACTGTGAATTATCTATTATCTTCTCAGCACGCTGCTCCACAAAGGCTCTGAAAAGATGGTCTTCTAACCAGCAGCATCAGCTTCACTGGTGAACTTGTTTAGAAATAGAAATGTTTAGGCCTCTCTGAAGATCTAGTGAGCTAGAATCTCTGAGGAGGCCCGGCAATCTGTATTTTAACAAGTTCTTCAGGAAGTTAGGGTGAACAGTGAAGTTTGGGAAACGCCAGTCTGTCATAGAGTATATGTTGCCTTAATTTCACCATATAAGAGATTTTACGTCCAATTTCCCTTTATGGAATGATCAAAATAAGCCATAGTCCTTGAATATTATCTTCCCTACAAAACCAATATCTCTTCTCTCTGAAACTATGACATATAAGTTGAAGAAATGTAGAATTTAATATAGACTATTATAAATAAGCAAATTTCTTGATAGATTTGCCAACACAGTATGTAGGGACACATGTGTGAGACGCATCACAAGATTTTTCATCTTCTGAACACCTGTGAGAAAGACAAAGTTTTACTTTGGTGAAGGCAGTGTCTGTGCCAAAAAATATAGGGAGCTGGCTTAATATAAGACTTAGAGGTTATAAACTGATACATACAACCTTTTAAAGCGATCAGTTTGTGTTTTGTGCGTGAATTACAGTTATTAGGGAAAAAAAGGTTACTCTTGAAACTAGTAAAAAAAAGAATCAAAATAATACTTGATAATGATTTTTAACTTTCATTGAAAATTAGATATTAAAAGTTACGGCAGTTCTTCCTAATTTGATAAAGAGATACCAAAGAATATCAGAGAATCCAGTGCTAAAAGTATTCTTTGTGAACTTGGGCACTTGAGACCTCTAGTGCAGGCCAAATGTGGATGCAATGGTTGTTTACTCTTTAAATAAATCAATTATATCCAGCTGGGAAAAAAGAAAAGAAATAGAAATCAATGAAAGATGAATGAGAGTACACAAATTACAAATAAAAATTGCCACACTCTTTTTACTTTTCCTCCCCCCAAATTATAATATTGTTTATGTGCTCTATGGTACTTACCACATGTAACGGTGCACATCCCAAATTCTACTTCTTTGACTACTTTCATATTTGAAACTAAACATAAAGTGCAAAGACATATTATTTAAACACATGAAAACATTTCTAAGTGAAAGATTCTTACTTGGAGATGGAGAATACAACTACTTATCATATAGGAAGCAGACATTTTTAAAGTTTTATTAAATCAGAAAAGTAATAATATTCCTAGTACATCTATTATTTAAATTAAAACAAGCTTAAACCTTTAAAGTAATAAATTAAGTAATAACTTGCAAAGAAAGTTTATACTTAAACCTTGTATATAAAACAATAACTTTTTCATTAGTTTAATACATGATAAATTTAAAGGTCTGTAGAAGATCAGAAAAACACAAAAAAAGCCAACCAATTGTAAGGTCCTTTTTTTTTCAATTCCCTAATTTCCAAAAAATTTGAGTGTATCATTTTTGTCCCAAACAGAAGTCTTTATATCGTGTTAATTAAAATCATGTGTTAGAGACTGATACTACTCATTATCAGTTTAAGATGGTAACTTATTCCTACAAATTTATGTCAACACTTTATTAGCAGGATAATCTAGGAACATACAAGTATTTTAGTAGTTAAGTATCACTGTTTACAAATCACATGAAAACGTGCTTCTTTTTTCTCATTGTTCTGAAGTTTGGCATGAATTCCACTAGCTATAGTATATAACCAATTCTTTATAGCTCAGATTAGAACTAAAACCTCAAAGGAAAAAAAATATTAAATGAGGTGTTAGAAAACAATTTTTAGAAGGCATTTTATCCTGAGGCAACAATATTAATGGAAAACTGCATTGGAGTTGGAGTCCAAATTGCTGCTTTTACCACTAATTAATTAGCTGTTCTGAGTTTGAGTAAATTACTTAAACTCTGTCAGGCCTAGTTAACCCTTCAGTAAAATTTAAAAAGGAGAACCTATCTCATCTGATCATTGTGAGAATAAATGAGAGAATGCGTGTGACAGCATTCAATAACATGTTTAATGCTATAAAAATGCTTAAGATCTAACCTCACTCACACTCATTTTTGTACTTATTGATTCCATATAATTCTAATATTTTTTCTAGTTTTATGACTGCAAGACAACATTCTCATAAACACTTATTATATTCATACATGAACCATATACAGTGCCTTGAATACATAGTAAGCACTAGATGTATCTATGTTAATAAATACTACTTCATTAAATAAATTATTTGGATTATCATGAGCAATTTTGAATTGACATTTTTACTTGAATTGCTTGGTTACTTTCTAAGAACATTATGAAATATAAATTAAAAGCCAAATCGTGAACATAGAAAATGCAGGTAGGAGAATGAGTATTAGATTGCTTTTAAATATAACCTCTTCAAAAACCATTCAAAAAAGCAATTAATCAGCTCTACAGTTCACTACCTATTCTACTTTGGAAAACTTACTTAAGTTCTCCTAATTTAAAAAAAAAGAGAGAGATCCAATCAGATTGTCTCCAAAGTTCCTTTCAACTTCGATTATTTAGTGCCCATGAGGTCATTCATGATTTTCTTTTTTTGATGGGGATTCTACAATGATGGGTCAGGGAAATTATATGTATCTGCATTTCAGTGTAGTATTTGTCAAAATTTCCCATTATATACCTATGAGTAGAAAGGAAAAATATGGTCTGCTTGTCAGTAAAATTTTATGTATAACGTCTTAAACAGTAAGATACACTGATGCTAATTAATTGGTGGTGTCAAAATGGTAGGGGTCATGTGTCACAGGACTCTGTCCTGTTCAACATTTTTATTAATGGTTTGGATGATATTGATTTCATGCTGACTGAATCTGTGGACTCTGCAAAACTAGAAAAGACAGTAAATATGTTACAAGATACATGCAGGTCTAACAATGACAGGGTAGAATACTGGACAAATCTGACAAAATGAAACCTTAGAGGAATAAAGTCCTGTATGTAGAGCTGAAAAGTCAACCATCCCCAGAATACTTTACAGGTGAAAATGAGAGTTCAATATTGAGTTTAATAGTAATCAAGAGTGTAACGAGGATTCCCTAAAAATCTACTGGGTCATAGACTGCACTGGTAGAAGCTTGGCATCCACAATGATGCAGATAATGATCCTGCACTTTTTCGTTCTGGCCAGATCTTGAAACGTTCTCTTCGATTTCAGACAGGACACTTTAACTGTCGATATATAGCATCAGAGTTCAATTTTAATTTTTTAGTTTCTTTTTTGAAAGTCAGTTTGTAAGGTTGGTATTTCATGATTTTTTAATTTCTTAGAGGTCTTCCAAAGAAAAAGAGAAAATACCATATAGTTATATTTATATAGGATACAACTCATTTTATAGAATAAAACTCATTCTATCTTGCAACTATTATGTAGGTCTCTTGTTGGCCCCTTTTATAAATCTAAAGGTAAACAGGTTAATAGTAGGTTTATAAATCTTAGATTTATAAAGGGTATAAGGGTATATAATAGGTATAAAAGGCATAAAAGGATATAAAAGGATTAAGAGTATATATGTAACAAGAGTATATTATATATATATATCATAGTATCTTAGTGACTTTTCCTGTATTCTGAAACATTTTGTTATTTCATCACCCATAATGATGGATTAGAGAATTACTTTTTAATTATTCCCAACTATGTTTTTAAAAAGACTAAAATAATAAAATGGAAGGTTAGAATTGCCTAGAAAGATGACATAATCATGAAATAAATCAGCTATTACATCATCCTTTGTTTTTGTATTGCTTTGCCCAAAGTATCATATCATCTTTCAGGAAGATAAAAAAGTTTAGAGGTACCTTTCTCATAGTCTATTTTCAGCTTTTATTGAATACAACTGAGATCTCAGAATTTTTTATTTCTTTTTGTCTTTAATGGCAAAGGGAAGAATATTGACAGGGAAAAATGTTTTACAGTTATTGGATGAATCAGAAGATGAACATAGAGAAGCAGCAGCACTTTAGATGCTAATGATGATGGTAAAATTGACTGTATAAGCAAAATTAGAGATGATATCTTAGATGACTATCCTAGATGAATTCTCTAATTCAAGAATCAATTATTAACATTATATTTCTAAGAATGAAAAGGATGTATGGCATTCTTATCCGGTTAGTCCTTTCAAAAGGAAGAACTGATCCTGAAATGTTTTGCGAAAATGAGCCACACCATACTATTTTGCTAAAAAGATTCTTTTAGCAAAGAGAAAATACTGTATGTATAATACTGTATACAGTATTTATCTTTTACTGACAGAAAGCATTCTTTCCCTTTCAAAGCTGTTCATACAGCAGAATTTACTTGATAAGGTTTATAAACAGACAAATCAATGGCAGGTGTGTATACAAAGGTAAGTGAAAGAAAAAAGAAGATGTAAATGAATAAAGTCATTGGACCAATAATTCTAATTGTTTATAAATCTAAGATGAAAATGTTTTTGCAAATATGGAGAAAGAATATGGCAGTCTTCTCTTCAACAAAATATGTGCCTTCCTAATTTTCAAAAGTATTGTTTTGACAATGCAAGTGCAAAAAGAACAAGAGTAATGATAACAAAAACTTATTACAGATGTACTTGAAATCTGGAATCAGTATTTATAAGATGGATATGTTTCCAATTCATGCATAACAACCAATGAGCTTTTAGTTGTACTCAAAGTACTTTGTCCATACATCTTCCAAAACAGGAAAAAGGAACTAAAAATTTGGGGCTTTCCGCATTTAAATTCTTACTAAAATTTCCAATCAGTTGTTTTCACTAGCCTTTTTTCTTCCTTTTAAAATTATTTATAAAATGCCTTAAAGTAAAAAACAAACAAACAAATAACCTAAATGTCCAATGGATCGTAAATGGTGTTGAGTATTTTTTATACTGGTCCACAGAGGATTAAGAGGGACTTTGACAAATTCTGATAATGCCCTGAAATATTCAGATCTCAGACACTTCAGATTACTTAAAATTCTGGATTCTCACTTTCCCCGGGAAAAGGCAGCTACGCATGAAATTGTATAAATAAAATTCCAGAAGGTACATGGACTCCCTGAAGTTCATGGAAAAAGAAATGGAGACACTAAGAGAATAAATAACTTTTTAGTATTTGAATTTTAATGTAAGGCATAAGTCCATTACCTAGGCTTATTCTAAACTCCATTTAGCATTTTACACCTACTACTATCCCTTGACCAGTTTAATACTAAAATTGTTAATTCAATTACTTTTAAAATGAGAGTGAAGTGGTAGCTACTATGCTTTTGAACATGTTGTTCTCTTCTCTAGTTCTTTTCCTTTTTCACATTTCCAAAGTCAAGGACCTCTCCAAGCTCTCTGTAACATAATCAAGACAATAACAAACCTGGATCCCATCATTAACCTCAGATAGTCAATTTCTTTGTGTTACTGAGGGTCACTATCTGTCATTACAAAATAAAAGAAAGGCAGATAAATATAGCACCTATTCTATATGCATAGAAGACATGAGACTGCCAAGGATATTAAAAGAATCTCAGTTGGGTCATTTATGAGGAAAGGAAATCATTCTCCTCTAGAAGGCTGCAAACCTGCAACTGACCTTTTACCTACCAGCATGTGAGTTACGAATCCATATAACATGTACAACAGCTTGTCAAGTTTTACTGCTTAATGAACCAGCAGAATAAGGCAAATTTATGTACCAAGCACAAGCTCATTCTCCCTTGGTTAACACGTTATAATCTAACAAAGCCACTAGTTGGATCCCTTGATAGGTGTTTTCTAAGGTCATTATTCCTTTATGGTTTGGAATTGAACGTTCAAATAAAACACCAGCACACTGCAGAGATGCTAAGGTTGGGGCTACAAGAAGTTGACATGGGGCTTTGGGCAGTTTTGTCAGCATATTGATCTATCTAGATGTGTAACAATGAGGGAAATTCTGAATTCCATTGTGTTCCAACATAAAGCGCAAATATAAAAAGAAAGGCCTCAGGCAATATAGAACTTCAAAAACATCTACAGTGGGGAAGGAAAAACAATTGCAAAGGGGGTCAAAATAATTTCAACCGGTGAATGGTTACTCCCTGACTTCTACCACTTAAAAAAAAAAATCTTTTTAGCAGTACCTCTGTAACAACTTCTGTATATGGGATTGTTCAGCTTGCTGTGGCCTTGGAAAATTAACATATCTTTCTTCAAGGCCATTATGTGTGCAAAAAATGTATAAATTCAGGGCTGTTGGTTGAAGAGCTCTACAAACGTTAACAGGGATCATTCTCACTGTCCCCAAAGAGCTGGGCTTTGTCCTCAATAGATGCTCTTGTCCCCACCAAGACACCTCCCACCCTCACCATCCTCCTCGGTATCAGGCTGGGGGATGTGCTCAGGCTCTCCAGTGTCACTCTCAGCCTCCTCAGCCTCTCTCCCGTTCTCGTTCTCGTTCTCGTACTGGTCCTCGCCCGGGTCCTCGCCCTCGCCCTCGCCCTCGCCTTCGCCTTCTGCGTGGGCCAAACCGGGATCCTGGATGGCGGTGACATTGGCCCCGCACGCGGACTGGAAGCCCGCCAGGAACAGCCAGCCGACAGTCAGCAGCAGTCCCGCGGAGCAGCCCGCGCCCCTGGGCCTCATGGTTCTCGGCCCCACGGCCGCCCAAGGCTCAGTCACAGCCGCCAGCACTGGGCTGGAGGTGCGTCGAAGAAAGGAGCCGCAGCTCTCCGAACCCCTCCCCTTCTTGCCGTACCCCGGCAACCACTAAGGCGTCACAGCTTGTCGCGCGAGCGCGGACGGCCGCCTCGTTCTCGGCGCCCCTGGAAAGCGTGTGGACCCGCCTGCGTTGCGCCTCCACCTCTGCATCGCGCCCCCAGGGCCACTTCCGACGGAGTTACTTCCGGCGTTCCAGATGTGCTTGCTGCTTCCCTCAGCTGGTGAAACACAGGTGAAGCATCGCCCAGGCTCCTCTCCCTCACCCTGTGCTCTAAGAGGCCTTCTTCCTCCCTACCTTTACTGCTCTCCCAACCAGACTTCCTCTTCTGTGACTCCCTCTACATTGACTTCGTTTCGAATTCCTCATGCAGAATATCCAACTCCGTTTGTAGCAAGATGGTTTGTCACAGCCTTCTCGAGTATGGCGCCTCGCGTTGCATCCTTTTCTGCAGGTGAGGCTTCTTTTACGGAGGATACAGGGTCACACTTTCTTTCTTAGACCTGAACACTATCGTTAAAGCAGATCAAGCTTGTATTTACATCTTAAGATTTTGTGCAGTGCCTTAAGCTCTGCGTGGGGCTTCGTCGTGCCAGATTAGAAGCTGGGAGAGAGGAAAGGAGAAAGAGGGGTGCAACTAGTGACAAGATAGTTCTGCATTCTGTATTTAGAGAACTGATGCTTTTGGAACCAAATTGGACGTACACTTAGGGGAAATTAATTTTCTCTTCCAGGAGCAAGTTTCTAAGAGCAGAACTTCTCCCCTATTTTTTTGTTTGGCAAAAACTCCTGTGTTGATCCCGCATTGTGCTTCTTTCTTCTACTTTGGAGCTCAGGATAAGAACAAGTTATCCAATATCCCTTGGTTACTGTAAAACAAGGGTCTTCTACAGTGCCATTTCATACTGCTCTACCAACACTTATTCTAAACCGAATTTAACTGCTTTTCTGTTTTGGTCATCTAATTCCTCCCAAAATAGATGTGCCCTTCACCTTACATTCTGAAACAGGCTCCAGGTGGCAAGCCTAAACTGTCCTAATTTCTGAACTCAAAGTTTCCCCCCAAATCTCAAGTTTATTTATAGTATCTATAATATATAATACACGTTAAAGTGGCTAAAAAAATTTAATGACGATACCAATGTTGGTGAGAATGGGGAGGAAGTGGATTGCTCATATATTGCTGGTGGGAACGTAAAATGGTGCTGTTTTTCAGAGTGGTTGTACCCCTGTTGTGCCCTCATTCTCTGGCCATCATTTAAAACTATATTGTTACACAATGGAGTAATTTTGTGATAGAAACTATAGGAAACCCTGTGGATTTTTGTACATAGGAATAGTGGTTTCAAATAGTCACAGTATAACTTCTCAGTCTATCACATGTTCAGTAGTTTCTTGTCTTATTCCAGCCTTAGCCTCTCCCACCCCTTTATTTTCTCATCTAATGGAGCTGCCAACAAAGGCCTTTCTTTTTAAAGGCCTTCTTACAGCAATAAGAATTTACAAGGTGTCAAGGAAAAAGTAGTACCCAAAAGATGTTCTTCCTCTATTTTAATAACAAGAATTGAAAAGGCCATTGAAAACTAAATAATGTTCTACAGAAATGTGATCAGCATTTTGTGAAATAAGTGTCACATTGTTAATGTCTTGATAGAGGGCATATAGTACTCATAAATTTCTCTATTTGTGGGGCTGTCTAAGCTGCATTTCCTAAGTTCAAATAAAGTACCCTGTCTGTGGTTATTCAAGTTATGGGTGCACAGCCATATTCAGCTACATGTGCCCCAGATTAATACAGAAACAGAATTTTAGAATTTGCTCTGATCTTTGGGTTTCCCCTGCAATTTTTATGATCACTTAAAGAGAATCTATATTCAGCTGTTGTTGTGGAATGTTCTATAAATGTCTGTGATGTTCTTTTGGTGGATAGTGCCATTGAATTCTTTTATATCTTTGCTGACTTCTCTGCTTGTTCTAATGCTAGGAGAGTGATGTTTGATTCTCCAGCTATGATTTTGGCGTGTCCCTTTGTCCTTTCAGTTCTATCAGTTTTTCCTTCACACATTTTGCAACTCTTGCTTGGGGTATACACGTTTAGAATTGCAATGTCTTCTTGGTGGATTCATCTGTTTGAACTATATAATGTCAACTCCATTTCCTCAACTCAGAGTGTCCACCAGACTCTGCCTGACTTTACCCTTCCTGTGCCACAGATTGGAAACTCTTGAGAGAATATACTACGGCAACTGTAGGCTGGTCTCATTTGTTTCCCATCATTCAGGGATGACTGTACTTCATTGCCTGATGGTTCAGTGTTTTTAAAACTGTTGTTTCATATTTTTTACTGGGATTTTTTTTTTTTTGCAGGGTCGGGGTGTTTCTAGAGGTGGCAGGGTAAAACTGATGCCCCTCTTATTCCATCTTTGGCATAAGCTAAAGTCTCAGTATGAGTTTTAATAGTATTGGATATAGGGGATTCTTTCTCTGAGTTCCTATGCTTTAAATGACAGTCTAGGAAATTTAGACCTTCAGAAATCTCCAGTTGAATACTATGAATAAGGACTGAGTCCAACTTTGCATTCCAGTTCGGGGATAAGGTTAAATCTCACAGACCAGGCTCTGTGACTTTCTTGAGAGCCAAGTTTTATAGTTGTTCTGAGTCCACATTTTCTACACCTCAAAACCCGCTTTTGATTCAGCAAATAAAGCCTCTTCTCTGAATGGTTATCATTAATAAACTAGTAGGTAGAATAGTTTTCTTGTAGAAGCCAAGCATTTAGGGGGAAGTGCCCAGTAGACATCATTATTAGGCAACATTTCTAGACATTAAATAACTTTCCCAAGTTTGAGATGGCTTTTCCCCTAGTAGATCTGGTTTGTACAAGCTTTTATGCAGGTACTAGGTGATAATCAGTAATCAGTACAGCAGGTCCTCGAACACTGTAGTTTCATTCAATATTGTTTTGTTACAACATTTATGAGGGGAAAAAATCAATTCCTATCTGGGGCTACTGTCTATATGGAGCTTGCATGTCTTCCCCACATCTGCATGGGTTTCTTCTGGGTATTCCAGTATCCTTACACATCTTGAAAATGCACATGCTACGTTAATTGGCGTATCTAAATTGTCCTGATATGAACATGTCTGTGTGTGTGTGAGTATGCCCTGTGATGGAATGCATCCTGTCTAGTGTTGGTTTCCGCCTTGTTCTCTGTGACCCTGAACTGGAATAAATAGGATAGAAAATAAATATAATTTGTTTTTATTAATCTTTCTTAGATGTATGTAGAGCTCACATTTATTTCAAAGTTTAATATTAGAAGTGTATGAGTCTTTATTTAGAAGATTGGTGATGATTTTGTGACCAGAAACATCGCGTAGGAAGTTAACTCTTGTAACCTATGGTAAAATTAATTTTGTTATATACATCATTTTTCTTAAAGTTGCAGTTTCTAAGAACCTACTGGCAACATTAAGTGAGGACTTACTGTACCTTTCAAATACAGTGCTACCTTGGTACTCGTTATTTCATTTCAGATCTCGTGAGGAGTGCCGAAACCAAAGAGTACCGAGCAATGAAGCATTTTCTCTTGTGGGGCAGTGTCGTGGCTCATACAAGTTCTAGCAAGTGCAAAGAGTTCCGAGTAAGTTCTGAGTACAGGGTTTGATGAGTTCTGAAGCCAATGAGTACTGAAGTATGACGAGTAAATGAATCATGTACACTTGTCACCCGAACTTTAAATTAAATGTTATTTAATAAAGATATCTTTTTTTGTACAAGGAGCATCATGATGGTACCAGTTTCTACCCTATCAGTATAATTTGTCTGAACATTGTATAACATGATAGGGACATTCTCCATCCTTTCCAACTTTTTCACAAGAAATTTTTCACACCAAACTTAGGATCAGTTAACTGCAATAGCGGTACATCTCTTTTCCTTTTTTATTTATATAATACAGTTGATGAAATTGTGAATAATATTTTCAGGTTGTAAATGAAAGATAATCTTATATTTCATTTTTAAAAAATCTTGGATTAATCTTATATGATTACTCTTGACTTGCTAGGTAGACTATATTTACATCCAAGAAGTCACAACCATTTTAAACATGTACGTACCTAACAACAAGGTGTAAAAATATGTAAGATGAAAATTGTTGGAACTGAAAAGATAAATAGGCAAATCCGCTACTATAGATGTAGATTTCAACACCCCTTTTCCAAGTAATTGAGAGCTCAAGCAAGCAGAAGATAAGTAAAGATATAGTTGACCTGAATAGCACTATCAGTCAGCTGTATCCAGTTGCTGGCATGTATGAAATACTCCCCCTAACAACAACAGAATACATAGTCTTCTCAAGTTCACCTGGAACGTTCACTGAGAGAGACCACATTCTGAGTCATAAGGCATACATGAACAGATTTCTATTTAAAAAATAGAAATCATACAAAGTATGTCCTCAGACCACAATCAAACTAGAAATCAATATAAGATAGCTGGAAAATCATCAAAATATTTGAAAGTTAAACCACACTTTTCCAAATAACACATGAATTAAAGAATAAATCTCAGGAGAAACTTAGAAATATTCTAAACTAAGTGAAGAAGAAAATACAACTTATCAAGATTTGTGGGATACAATGATACCAGTGCTTAGAGGGAATTTTATATTATTTAATGCATTTATTAGAAGAGAAAACAGATGTAAAATTTAATAATCTAAGCTTCTACCTAAAGAAACTGGAAAAAGGAAAAATTAAACCCAATAAATAAACCCAATAAACCCAATAAAAACTGGAATAGAGACCAATGAAATTGAAAATGGGAACTCAATAGACAAAATCAACATAACCAAAAGCTTTGAAAATATTGATAAAATCAATAAACCTCTAGCTAGGTCAACTAAGAGAAAAAGGGAGAAGACACAATATCAGACTAATATCAGAAAGGAAAGAAGGGCCATCACTGCTGATACTATGAACACTAAAAGGGCAATAACAGAATATTATGAACAGCTCCATGACCACAAATTTGACAACCTAGATGAAATGGACCCATTCCTTGAAAGACACAATCTGCCAAAATTTAAACAAGGAGAAATAGATGGCCTGAATGGGCCTATATCTATTAAGGAAATTATATCAATAATTAATGATCTGCCAAAAGAGAAATCACCAAGCCTAGATGGGTTCACTGGTAAATTCGACCGAACATTTAAGGACGAAATTGCACTAATTCTTTATATCTTCCAGAAAATAGAAGAAAAGAGATTACTTTCTAACTAATTCTATGAGACTAGTATTACTCTAATACTAAAACCAGACAGATACATTACCAAAAAAGGAAACTACAGACCACTAACTCTCAAAAACATAGATGCAAAAATTTTGCACAAAATGTTAGTGAATCAAATCCAACTATATATAAAAAGAATTATACGCCATGACCAAGTGGGATTTATTTCAGGTGTGCAAGACTAGTTTAACATTAAAAATAACCCAATTAATATGATTGTATCAGCAGGTTAAAAAGGAAATATCACATGATTATATCAGTAGATTCAGAAAAATATTTGACAAAATCTAACACCTATTTATGATAGAATCTCTGAGCAAATTAAGAATAGGAGAACTTTCTCAATTTGATATAGAACATCTATAAAAACCCTGTACTTAATGGTGAGAAACTGGATGCATTCTGCCTAATATCAGGAAGAAGGCAAGAACCTCTGCTCTCACCACTCATATTCAACATTGTATCAGAAGTCCTGGCTACTGCAGTAAGACAAGAAAAAGAAAATAAATAAAAAGTATACAGATTGGTAAAAAAGAATTAAACTTTGTTCACAGATGACATGAATGGCTATTTAAAAAAATGCAAAATGAATAAAATTTTTTTAAATCCTGGAACTGATAAGCTATTATAACAAGGTTGCAGGATACAAGATTAATATACAAAAGTCACCTTTGTTCCCATATACTGGCAAGGAAAAATTGGAATTTGAAATTTTTAAAAATCTGCCCTGGCTATGTAGCTCAGTTGGTTAGAGCATCATCCCAATATGCCAAGGTTGTGGGTTCAGTCCCAGGTTGGGGCACATACAAGAATCAGCCAATGAATGCATAAACAAGTGAAACAACAAACTGATCTCTCTCTTTCTCTCTCTCTCTCTCTCTCTGTCTCTCTCAAACAAATAAATTTAAAAAATGTTTAAATCATTTACATTAGCACCAAAAAAATGCTTAAGTATAAATATAACAAGACATTCCAAGATCTATATGAGCTAAACTACAAAATTCCTATGAAAAAAGTCAAGGAACATTTAAATATATGATATTCCATGTACATAAACAGGAAGACTTAATATTTTCAAGTTGTCTTTTCTTTCCAATTTAATCCTTAAAGTCAACACAATCCCAATCAAAATCCCATTTGTAGATATCAACAAACTAAGTCTAAAGTTTACACAGGAAGGTAGGAGAACCAGAATAGCCAACACAGTATTTAAAGGACAAGAACAAAGTTAGAAGATTGGCATTCATTACCTGATGTCAAGATTTAATATAAAGCTACAATAATCAAGACAATATAATATTGGCTAAAAATAAAGGATAAATAATCCAGTGGAACAACAGAGAGCCCAGAAATAGGCCTCAACAAATACAGACAACTGATTTTTGACACAGGAGATAGGGTAATCTTTTCAACAAATCGTTCTGGAAAAACTGGTCATCCAAAAAATAATCATAATCCAAAGTAGATCTTAGGCTTAAATGTAAAATGCAAACTATAAAACTACAGTGTATGAAACTAGAAGATATCAATAATAAAGAAATGTTCAGTTAAATAAAAAATAATAAATGAAGGACTTTTGATACACCCCCCCAAAAAAATAAATAAACATACTCTTACCATGTTGTCAACCAAGGAGCAGTTGAGCTTCTTGGTATTAACTAAAAATGAGTTTAAAATCTAAGTCCACACAAAGCCTGCACACAGATGTTTTATAGCAGCTTTATTCATAATCACTAAAACTAGGAAAGCAAAAAAGGTAAATGGATAAGCAAATTCGGTACATCCATACAGCAGAATATTGTTCAGCAATGAAAAGAAATGAGAATCAAGCCACAAAAAGACATGGAAGAAACTTAAATGCATATAAGCCAATCTGAACTGACTACATGCTATATGATTCCAACTATATAACATTCTGGAAAAGACACAACTATGGAAACAATAGAAAGATTAATGGTGTCAGAGGTTCAGGGGAAGGGAGAGAGGAGTAGATGGAGCACAGGTGACTTTGGGGGCAGGGAAACTATTCTGTATCTACTGTAATGGTGGGTATAGGTCAAAACTCACAGTATTTACAACACACAGAGTAAAACCTAATGTAGACTATGAACTTTAATTTATTACAGTGTATCAGTATTGGCTCACTAATTGTAACAAATGTACCACACTAATAATGTGAGATGTTAATAATAGGGAAATTGGGGGCAGGGAGCTGGGAGGGGAGGGTGGAAGTTCCCATACACCATATGGGAACTCTCTGTACTTTTAATTTTCTGTAAACTTAAAACTGCTTAAAAAATAAAGTGTATTAATTTTTTAATTAAAAAAGAGAGTGAGAAGAGAGCTAAAGTAGAGAAAACAGTGAGCATAAGGCTGTACTTCCCAGTTTTTCTCAATCTGTTCGTGGCAGGGGGGTGATCATACAGGAGGCTTTAGCTGCCTCCAGTCCTATTTGGAAGATTATAAAGCTCACTATCTGGACACATCTGCAGCCCATTTATGGCC